>JAOWBB010000002.1:3834532-3850147 GCA_028565995.1 Ricinus marginatus
TCTCTTCTTCACAGCAACCTGCCTTTGAGATCAGGTATCCAACCGTGATCCGTCCGTCACTTAAGGCCTCCATCCGAATAATTCTCGTTTTTTTCCGATGCGCAAATTGCACTCCGATAATCTCCGTTTCATGCTTCCGCGCTTCCCTCTCCTAATCCTTTCTCCGGGTCGGTGAAACACCGCGCAAACTCCTCGCCCAACACCTGAGGGATGGTAATTTCCACCCCGGCGGGGGCCCCTGCTCTCAAAGTTCAAAGATTGCGGGAAACCATCAGGTTAAAATCGGTGCGCGGCATTCCTCAGCCTCTTCGAGCGACAGCAGCCGCACTTCAGCGAGGAAAAGGTCCTCGCGATACGGGCGGCGAATGCCTGCAATCAATGGGACGAAGGAAAGTGAATTAATTGCGGCCCGTTTCCAGTCCCGGGGCTCTTAATTTATGGCCCGGGCACGCACAAAGTTCGACACTTCGAGCTTGTGCCTTGATCGGTGGATTTTTCGAGTGTTCTTCCTGTCTTCGGGGCTCGTGCCGCCCGCGGGCTTTTTCGTTTGCTACGAATTCGATATTGATAAATGCCACAAAAAAGGTAGCAACATATGGCATTCGTGAAATTAAGCCAAAATTAAATTTGCCCAATTATAAATCGCTCCCTTTTTTCGTGGCACCTTTTCTTCCTTTGTTAATGATTTTTGGTGGACAATTCGGCGCGCGGACTCTGCCACGGACGGATTACTCGGAGGAGAACCCGGCGTGGTTTTTGGGGCAGGGACAAACCTTTTTCTTCTTTTATTTGCACGGAGGAGTCCGACCGAAAGATATGAATCGGTGAAAATGTCTCAGTCCGGGGATAGGAAATCCTAATGGCAAAAGGAACCATGCTGGGCCGAGTGGCATGCCTAATTCCGATTTTTAAGTGTTGAAATGGAAACGGAGAAAAATTAATGTTTCCTCCTCTTGCTCGTCGCAATTAATTTACCAAAGATATTTTTTCTTTTAAAACTCATATTTTGCGGTTGTGATTATCCAAATGAGCCCGATCGAAGCGGAATTTTGCGGGCGCTGGAATGACTTAGCGAAATCCATTGTGAAGACCTACATTGGTAGCTATCTATTGGCAGAATGGGATACAATGAAAAGGTGCCAGTTGCATAATAACCATGAATTTGTTGTCGTAATATTTTACTCCTCCACTTTAAGAAGCGCCCTTAAGTACGGTCGTACTCACTTATTGAGCCGAACCACAGAAAACGTGAGAAATGAGATCTAAGAATAAAGTAAGATCGGCAGATAATCTAGAAGAAAGATGTTTCACTATTTTTAGCTTCTGCTGCAGCTCTATCCACTTTCCTGTAAGGAGATCCATTTTGCTATTCCCACAGCTATTTCATATTAGTTTACCTCCAGTTGGAACAGATCCCGCATTATCGTCACTCAGGCTAATATCCACCGGTGTTCCTTTTACATTTAAAAATAGTGAAATAGTGGAATGAACTCGGGGAACAAGAGCTCAAGGTATTTACTTACAAAAGTGCACACATTCGAGCGTTGGGGTAAAATGCGAGGTAGCCAGTGTATGAAATGGCAAATTCCGAATCAGAAGTAATAAATCAAAAAATCCTTTTTACACGAATGTGTCGGACAACTTGCAAATAAGAGCCTTTTGACGATGGGAAGGAACAGTGGGAGGAAGGCAAAGAAATGAAAAGAAGAAATCATTAATCAGGAGGCGAAACACTGCTCTCCTTTCATGGCATTAGGTGTCCGGCAAGGTGCGAACGAGTTATGACCGTACATTATAACAAATGACACGACAGAGCAGAAGAATGGGAGTCATCAGCAATGCCCACTTCATTGTATGCACACAATGCAGGCATTTTTTTCTCTTATTCTTACATCTCCGACGTCTATCGCAGAGCAAACAAGATTTTCGCCATCATTTTCCTATTAAAAATCATCATCGTCCGCCCTCGGTGAGGAACGTTTCGGTCTTGCGGGGCCAACGATCGGGGGCAGATGTCACTCTTCGGTCGGGCACCGAAGCAAAGCAACAGGAAAAAAAGAAAAACTCATCCTGCCGCCGTTTTTCATAAATCCCCAAAATATTGTCAGCGCATTTTTAATATACCTTTTGAAAAGGATTTTTTCCTTTTTTTTTTTTGACGGATCATTCTTGAAATTGTCAAAAGGAAGAATCAATAAACGATTATCGAGCGAGCACCAGCTTCGTACAACATTCTGGCGTTCAAGGTACTCCTCGGAGCCCGGTTTTGGGGTTCACATGCACGAGGGAGAACAACTTTCATGAATTTTAAGGTATTTGCCGGCCCTTGCGTTCCTTTGTTCGATTGGAATTATTGTTTCCGACAACGAAAACTCTCTTCCACACCTGCAAAGTCGGGCAAAAATCCGTTCGATGGAAAGCCATCGAAATTGGGCAAATCGAAGATGCGGTTCCAGGCCCGTGGTGCGGTGCACCGTTTTTGGGAGAGCCGAGGCGTCAAAAGCCGAAACCCTGCTGATGGATAGTTCAAAATGGATTTTTCAGAAAGTTGAATAAAGTAAAATGTTTTAGGGGTGAGTCAAAATTAGAATTAATAGCTTTATGGTTGTAAGGGTTGCCCCAGTCCTCGTCATGTATTTATTTATGTAAGTAAGAAGAAGCCTCTTAACATTCTCCTATAACTTATGGCCTCGAAGAAGGTTCGGAGAAGAGGCAGAAAACTCGGATCTCTCATGTATTTTAAACCTTTTTCGCTAGTATTTATGGTTTCCAGCCATTATTTTTAACTTCCATCGTTTTTAAATATTTATCCATGAGTTGATTTGTACCAGATGAGTTGTTTTATTGCCTTGTGATTTTCTTTTTTTTTTTTTGATCAATTTGAAACAATTGGAGCGTGCCCCGAATCTCCATCTTCTTGACGCAGCGTGGAAGAGGAAGTCGTGGAAGGAGCCGGAGGTTACCGGTAGATGTGAATATTCGGAATCATAAGTGGAATTTGACATATTTGCGTCCCTTCTTCCATCTAAGTCAAAGGGGCACCACCATCTGGTTGGTTTCCGGCCAATTCTTCCCGTTCCTACTTGCTTTGACACGAATTTTTAAGTCATTCGAAAGTAGATTTTAAATATTTGAGAACGCTGGCGCTTCTGAAAATAATATAAGTCCCTAATGTCTATTATCTTGACTTGTCATACCCAGAATATATGAATTTGCTTTTTTTGTAATAGAATGAGATATTTGGTTCTCAGCCCTTTTAAGTTCTTTTATCTTATCTCCTGTACTTGTCGTTTTTGAAGCTTTTCAGAGCATTTCTTCGCATTTGGAACAGGAGTTTTTAATTATGTAATATTAAAAAATGATATAAAAAGCTTTGTTCATTTCTTCCTTTTAATAAAAATTTTCTTTGGTACCTAATTGCGAGAAGAGGGTAATTTTTTCTGTTTACGGTTTCGATTAATATATATATATATTTAGTCACTATATATATGTATATTATTTACTCTCCTAGTCTCTTCAAGTCCGAATTCGGACTTGTCAAAATTGCAGGTCGAAACAACCTCATTCCAAAAACTATAATCCAGGGTAAAGTGTAAATTTGAAAATATAAAACGTTTATAGTGAAAAATAAATGTTTCTCGATAGTATTCTATATTATCGTCGATGGTCAGACGAGGCCGATGCCAAATCCTTGTGCCTGATGCAAGGAGCACCGCAAGAAAAAGCAGGTTTCGCAGGAACGGAGGCAAATGCAAGAATGTCCTTTTGTTGTTATTTCAATAGAATTGATTTAAAAAAGAAGAGATTGGGTAAAATCAGGAATCAATACCTGAACCTTAAGAACATGCATAAAAATAATTCAAGAAGTTAAAATGTGAAACTATTAAAGCGTTGCAAAATGAAGTCTTCCTCAGTAAGCTCACAATGGGCGGCATTTCTTTTCGTTTGAATTCGTAGGCGGATATGGTCATTTCTGACGGGGAAAAAAAAAGAATCGGAATGCCAACCTTTGAAAAATTCATCCCCCATAGGACGAAAGGCATCAATTTTATCTCACTCAAACCTTCAAAATTTATTTTCGGTTTACTCTTTTTTTTTTTTTTTTTTTTTTTTGTTGTGCAATTTTTGACTCAGGAAAAAAGGTTTGCCACAGAAAAAGTTGCGGCTTCCGTCCCATGCTGCACCTTAGTTCGGCGGCTTGAAGCATGAGAGTAAATTGTAAAAATGCTAATGACGAACGACAGCGAGTTCAAACGGTTAAGGTAATTTTCAGATCAGGAGGAAGCATCCCTTTCAAAAAAGAAGGAACCTTTATATTAATTATAAAACGCTAATGTGAATAATGCCATTTGGATTGTGAAACATGAGAGAGAAGTTGATTTTTACAGTTTTCAGGATTTCACAGCATCTGTTTCACATCAGAATATCTACAACGATCTCACAGTGTCACCCCGGTGGGTGTTCCTTGACTTTTTCAACCACTTACCATGATACTGGCCCCGCTTCCGGTAAAACAAAATCCGCCACCGACGTTTTTTGTCCCTTTTCCAGTTTCCTTTCCTTTTTTTGCTGATTAATGCGAGGCAAACACTGCGGACACAGATCCCCGGGGGAATGATGGTGAATTCCCATACGGAATACTTCAAGCGAGTCGATAAAGGCGAACCTTATTTTTCGGCGCTAAGGAAAATGTTCGATTGTCGATCATCTTTTTGGATGCCGCTCTGGAAATGGAGGTGCCCCAAAGTTTGGGCGTTCGGGCGAACCCCCTGGAACGCGTTCGAGAAACCACGCAATTTCCTTGCCGCGCGAAAGTCTGCATCTCTCATTCTGGAGGCGAAGCACGGTCGTCATCCGTGCTTCTGATCCGCGAGGAAGAGGAAATCCTTTTGCGTCCATGTCTTAGGTTTTTGCCGTTATATATGCGGCATTTTTATACGATGTCGTTGCAGTGACATTCGATTACATTTTTTTGAACTATATAAACAAAGCAAAAACGTACGTCGTTGGAGATTCGGATTTATATTATAAACAGTTTTAACATCTTTCTCCCTCAGTTCTCGACATCGGGACTTTTATCTGGAACTTTTTGCAGGGAATCTCTTTCACTTGAGTTTCTATAACTCACAATTCATAAAAAGAGTGATGTAGATAAAAATTTACACATGACACAAGCGTGCTTTCATATCAGAATTAATTCCATCTGAAACCTCTTCTTTTCTTTGCGTCCATTGTTGGATTTTCCTTTTAGGGACGTTTTTCCATTTTGGCAAATCTTGTATCTCGTTACGTATTTCGTCCGCAGAAAGAAATTTTTATGACACACGGTTTTGGGTATCAATAAGCGATAAAATCAATGGAAAACAGAAATTTGCAGATTTTGTATTTTGTCCAGTGCGAGGGGCGAGGGAAAAGTAATTTGTTTACAGCCTTGAAGAGTTTCTCTTTTGCTCTTTTGTGGCATTCAAAATGATTGTTCAAAATGTTTACCGCTGTACGAATAAAAAAAAAAAAAATTGCTTTTCTTATTTATTACAATTCATTTGCATATTACATTTAAGTGAACTCGTTTTCGGGGGAAAAGGTTAGGTGTCTTTTTGTTGGTTGAAAAAAGGGAGGTTTAAGGGGGGGAGGCGGCGGAGTCGTCAATGCTTTTAACATTTATTATTGTTTCCTTCAAAACTTCAAGGATTTGCCCTTTGAAGCGAAATGTTATTTTTTTTCATTGCGCTGGAAAATAAGACAGGTCCGAAGCGAGGCGGGCATTCAGCGTTCCTCAGCTCGGAAGCTCGACAAGAGCGGAGCAGGGAGGAACGGCACCGGCACAGACGCTAAATGGAAATGAAGATGAAGAAACCGACGAATTACAGAAAAAAAAAACACAGAATATGGAGTCACAAAATTACCAGGTAAGGTAGAAATAGTTTCGAAAAAGATCTCTCTCTGGAAGTATGTCCACTCCTTCCATCTAATTATACGTTTCTGATGGTATTTAACCGATAAAGCCTTCCTTGACGTTACCCCGACGCCAGCGATATAAGAAAACACTAAAAATGGCTGGAGGAAGTTTTGTGTCATTAGTTTGTTGTTGTCTAACAACCTTTTAACAGTACTTTTTCAACAGATGATGCCTTTTGCTCTCACAAAATCTACGAATCATTAGGGGGATATCTCATAATTACGATCATAACTTTTCAGATGCATGAACGTTAACATAAATTTTAATATATAATATTATTCATATATAAAGACGATTATTCGGCGCGATTAAAATCAGGTTCATCAACAAAAAAAAAAAAAAACCTTTTCTTGCAATCGAAAATTTCATCTAATCCGCGTTTCCGTTTTGCCCATTTACCTGCCTTTCATTGGTTTTGCATTTAAGCCAAATCATCGTTACACAACAACAAATTCATTTCACATCACAAAGAGCGGTTTTCAAGTTAAAGACTCGGCTCTCCGGACTGCTGCTGTCTTCGGGGCATCGCATTTGCCTCGGCGGTGACGGCGGCCATTTGAAAATGAAACGGAACTGGAAATCTGCAGATGAAGCTCGAGCCGGGGGTTATGGCGGGAAAGTGCACCGGCAGGGAAAAGGGAGTCGAAAAGGGGCGGCGGCCGTTGCCGGGGCAGTGTTTCCACCCCGAAGAAACTTTCGAATGGGCAAAGCGAATGAATGAATCAAAAGTTGAAAATATTCCTTCGGAACAGGGGTCGAAGCCGATTGTTTTGAGAAAAATCGATCAGGTTAACAAAACGTGACCCTTCCGACTGCAGGATGTTATGGAGCTGAAATACCCTCGGAAACCTATTCTTCTCACTCTTCTGCTTTTGGGGGAAATGGCTTTGCCGCCAGCACAAAATGCAATCAGGCTTAGATGAAAAAAGGAATAACATAATCATCGCTCATTTCCGGTTACATCCTCGAATATTTCTCGCTTCCTGCTTCTCGATGGCGTTGAAACCTTTTTTAAAGTCGTCCATTTTTTCCCTGTCGGTCCCGTTCCTGAATCCCGATTTTTTCTTTTTTCGGGAAGCTTCTACCACTTTTTCCCTTTAGGCATTGGTTTTATTGTTAACTTTTTTTCCCTTTTCAGGTTCGCTAATCAAATTTCGAACTTTTTCTTTTTGGTGGACGATTAAAAAACAAAAACCTTCATTTTAATCTCAGAATCTGCTTATTGAATAATATTTTTTCCGTTTAAATAAATTTGTACATTTACTTAAAAATTATTATATCTCATTTTCCGCATATGATTATCCTGCATCAGAATAATGTACCATTTTTGTTTTTTTAGCTGCCGAGATAAGTGCGTTTCCTATACATACGTAATTGTTCTACTTGGAAGACATTTAACATGCATTTAGATGTAAAAATATTTTTTAATACAATTGTTCACCTTGCATAAAATTTGTTTTTAAGATTCGAATAAGCGAATCCTTTACGTACACCAACTTTTTTGCTTAGTTCATAGTTCGTTTTTAACTGATATTTAAATTATTTATTTTATAAATATTGTTGATGAAATTTATAGAAGACGAAGACTGACCTGGCATTTTAACCGTTAAGAAATGATATTGATCTTAAATTTCAAAATTTAAATTTGCGAAACCTGAACAAACATTCTTACAGCATTATTTTTATAGGTTTATGTATATACGAATAGTTTTTTTGCTATAAATACAGATTTTCATTATGATTTTATTGTTTGTTTAGCGGAAGGAAAATCAAAATTTCCCCATACTCCATCGTCTGCGGTCAACTGCCCTTTCCTTTTGAGATCCATAAACTACGCTCTTCCCGCAGGGCCAGATTTCCATGCTGTCGCTCGTGTCACGGGCGGGCAACAGACGAAAGCTCAAAGCTCTGCAGAACAACTTTCAGCCAGAAAAGTGAAAAGATCGCCGTAGAAAGGTAACTCGAATAATCGAAAGATGAAAAGGATGTTTCAATCCCTTTGCAAAAGAGGCGAGCGACTGCTTTTGCAATAAAAGGTTGGCAGGCAGGCTAACCCTTTTCCCAAATTCACTTGTTACCATTGTTTGTGTTCAAAGTTTTTTTTTTTTTGCCAGAACAAGTTCAAGGGCCGACACTTGTTGCAGTCTCCTTTTGTTAAATCCTTTTTGTGCAAATAACATTACGGCTGCACGGAAAGGGTACAATGACACGAATGGGGTTAGAATTTTCGGTTTGGAACCCTTTTTACCCTTTCGCAGTCGTAGGTAGCGGTCTCCAACCTGTTACAAACTTTTTCGTTTTTCCTTTACAATTTTTCGGTCTGCACGCAATAGCTGAAACTCAGAAAAATCTTCTGCAGTTTCCACAGGGAGCAACAGCGCGTGATGGCGATGTACGATCACTGAAAATAAGTTTTTGTTTCGGATTTCAAAGTAATGAAAAATCAAACAATATGAGACTCGATTTATTCCCCGTCTTTACCAACATCTGCTGTAGTGACGATTTTTTAGAATTTCTTCCTTTTATTTTGAAATCAACCTAACATTTTGGGCGGGCTGTTCCTTCCTCCGTTCCTGCGACCGCTGGAAAATATTCAGATCTGTTGACGAAGCGTTCGAAACTTCGGATAGTTCCGAAGAAAATTTCCATTTTTCGAAGTCAAGCCCAACCCTTGTGATGTATTTGGTCAAACGTGATGTTCAAATAGAATTTTTTTTTTTTTTTTTATTTCTTTCAAAAGAGCGAATTTTTTCTTCTCCGCCACAATCTCCATCACGGCACATGAAAGGGCCCCATTAAGTTACCAGTATTCGGCGCGGTTGCAACTCGTTCATCGACCTTTGGAAAAAATGCAGAATGAAAACAGGTATCCGGGGCTTGGGTAGGGAGAAGAAAAGAAAAAAAAATCGAAATCGGTATCTTCCTGGTAATTATGAAACAAGATACCCCATAACCTCTCAGACTTAGCTTATGGAAATATTAAATTACATTCGGATGAAAAAACGGGGGAAACGATTTTTCTTGCATCTTCAAAAACTTCTATTTGTTGAACTCGTTCAATGACCTCAGAATCAGATCTTGAGAGATCGGATTCGAAAATGGGGGTAGAAGAAGGGGAAAACCGTGGAAACCATACGGAAATTTTGTTTACTAAGAAATCGCGGAGGCTCGCCCTAAAATGGCCCCGAAGGACGGCTGCCGATCATTGCGGAGGCCTTCATCAACCGGGGCCCTTCCTCGGGTTTAAGAGTTACAGGTATTCTGTATTGCAAAATCATGGGAAAAAAAAAGGTCATTTGATGCACGGAAGCGGAAGATGAGTTCCTCGGGGCGAATGTCCAACGAAGGCTGCGCGGGGCATCTTACGGTTCCACTGCGAACCTCTTAAATGGACCAAAAATCTTTTGGGGGTAAAAAATTTGTTTACCACTCGCGATCGGTTGAAAATCCTTTCCGGTGCACTGCGAAGGAGAGGTACGGAGGGATTCACCAGCGATAGGTACGGTGATCCATGGGAATGCTGGAAACGTTTCATTTTGGATTAATCTTCGGAAGGGGTGCAACGACCTCTTCGTGCCACGGACGATCCACGTCAGCGTTATTTGTGTGAAAAATTAACACCGCACAAGAAAAACTGAAGTCTCGTTGGGCGTCTTTTCTTTCATCATTCCCCTCGCCGACGGAGGTTGAAATTATGGCTTTTTACTCTATCACATTCGCCATGATTGATTCCTTCTCTCGAGAATTGAGTTTTGCCTTCCAACCGAAATCGTTTAACGTCAAATTCGGGCACCGAGAAAGAATTGGTCGCATGCGTTTTAAGTCGATCCCCAAAACTACGTGCACATGCGGATTCATCGTTCGAAACCTGATCATTGTTTCTCGGGTGTCGACATTTCCAACTGCAAAGAGCGAATTTCGACACGTACGTGAGCGCCTGCTTGAAGATTCGCGACATGAATGAGAAGTTAAATACAATTGGCGGCGCATGTACAATGTACGTCTTCGCGACTCTCTTTGTTCTTTCGCAGCGTTAAGCCAAAAATCACTTCGCCTGGTAAATATAAATAAAAATGGAAAAAATATTTACCTTTTGCGTTTTCTTTTATTAATATCCGATTTGTTTTCGAGCAAAATGTTTTTCTTCTCTCTGATTGAAGCCGATCTCGTACCCATCCCTATAACAAGTAAAATCGTCTTCAGTCGTTTGCCGCTTCGGAAAATGCTCGGAAATCACGGAATTTATCTGTATTAAACGTTGGCTCTGAAGCCGCAATCGCGGCAAATGTCCCTTTGTGGGAATAATTTTATTTTTTTCCGGATAAGAAAACAAATATTTCCAAAGTGACATTTGTAATAATAAATAAACATTAAGTGTGATATATCTGGCGATTTAAGACTTAGGGAGCGCATTCGGCAGGCACCGCAAAGGTTTTTAACCCCAAAGGGTTTCCGTGGGAAAAATCCGTTGACGTTATGCAAAATGCCTGTGGATAAGGGAACGTGACCTGCAGGGTCGAAGACCATCGTGGGATATTTTGGGGTTCTTCGGGCTCGCCGAAAACCTCTCTCCAGGCGTCAGGTGAGCCATTGAGATAATATTTTTGCATTGCGAACCATAATGGAACCTTCCATGGAAACATAATAAAATTTATTTGATTTCATTTTGAGAGCGGTCCGCATAAGAATCAGGCGTTGTCGGTAGCAATTCACGTTCATCCCTTCCAGGGGTGATGAACCCGTGTTTTTGAAAAAATCTTCTTTGGACTACCCCAAATCAAATCCGGGATTTTTTCACGTTTTCGGAGATGAACATAATCAATAGTTAATGTGGTCATCTTCAACCATGAACACATTTTTTTTTTTTTAAAAGGTTTCGCACCGGGTTCCCTTGGGATATTTTCAGACAAACACCCGAAATGCTTTTCCAATTCGAGTCCAATGTAAAGTCCTTATATCATCTCAAAGAGGGTTTTTCTTCCTTTTCCGTAGGATGGACATTCGATCGGTGAAAGGTTTGAAGAGTTCTTGTTTGTGGACAGGATTTACTTATTTATTTTTTTTTTCCTCCGATTTGAGGAACAAGTTTAAAATTACCATTGTAAGTGAAACATACTGAATAAATAACAATGCACTATGCAGGATAATAAAAAATTGGCCGCATACAACAATCTGATCTCGTTCAAGGGCAGGGCGAACAATGCCGGGGATGATCCCGGGCGGGTACATTTAACACAGCAAAAGAACATGAGGAAAAAAAAAAATTCAATTTCAATATAAAGGTTGTTTACGTTTGAAAACCCATTCAACAGCAATTAGAAGAAGGACTCGGCTTGGATGGAAAATCTGGTTAACACGTTTTGACGTTGAGCAGAAGAAGGAATCATCGATCGAGGGTACCGAATTGGTACCCGGTTCTTTTCCTCTCATGTCGCCTATTTAAAAAAATTAATGGATCGTAAATGGAATTTGGATTAAAGGTGGAAGGATTATTTTGTTTACCCTTTCTTAATATGTCCGGCTCTGTGTCCGATGCAGAAGAAGAAAACCTATCACGTTGTTGTTCGTCCTTTTCTTCTATTTGTTGACGGCGACAAAACAAGAACGCCGACGCCGGAGATCTGGGCAGCGAGAGGGGAGCACCAAAAGCCACCGATCTGGGGAGGAATCGCGAAAAAAAAAGGAAATGCGACGCAGATGACCGGAAAGAATGGACCCGAAGAAAAAATTGGGCTGTCCGGATATCCGCTAAAGAGGTGAGCATCAGCGATCGTGGCGTTAGAACGTCGCCGCACGTGCCGCGCTCGTGGTGGTCCTCCGGGATGCTGCGGAACCGCTGCTCTTCCCCCAGATCTCCGACCGAGGCGCCGCTCTCAGGAGTTGCACCGGCGGGCGAAGCGTCCATCCGCGAGTTTTCATCACCCCCGAAGGGGGGGAGGAGGGATGAATCCAAGATGGAGGAAACGGCGGCGAGTTGATGGCCGGTTTTTTCCGTTAAAAATGGAGACCATAAAATACACGCACCCTGATGACGCACGCTTAAATCAAGAGGAGTGCACGGTCCGTAATAGGCCCGGGAGATAAAAAAGAGGAAACAGAAAAGCTTTTTCCTTTTTTTTTTTAATAGTTTTTTACACGCACTTCTTCCGTTTATGCAGTTCTCCAGGAGAAGTAATGGCTTTCGGTCACCCTGTATCATCCCCCTTTAGCTGGACTTTCCCCTTCTCGAAAAAACTTTCATCCCTAATCTTTCAACTCCAAAAATCATGGGGTGCAAAATCATTGGGTGATTACTGCCATTATTTCATCCGTGATTGAGCTTTCTCCCCACCGTTAGCTTATGGTCGAGGAAAATCATGTTATCCTGTCGTTACTGCAGGAACAAATTTGGACAATCGAATAGGAACCGGGAACGGTTGAAGTTGTTCCGCCTACGTCATTTGCTGCAGCCAGATTTTCGGAAAGCTGCAGTTTCGGGTACAGGAATAAATCTCTTGCCGCATTTGAAGGCATCGAAAAAAAATACATTAATTATTTTGGTGAATCATATTATGAAATATGAATTTCTTTCACCGGAAAACAAAATAATTCCGCCATTTAGTGAGCGGCTACAAGCAGCCAAACGCAAAGAGCACAGAGATAAAAAGTTTCAGTTAATGACTACCAATTGTTAAGCTAATAACGTACGAAAAATCGCCGTCGGTCACACATTTGCGGAACTGCAGCCGCGCGATGATCTTGGGACCGACAGGTCCGACAGTTTCCGGTGCGCAGTCGCGCCAGGGCACCGCAGCAATTCCCACGTCTTTCTCCATTCAATTATGATTTTTCCGAGTGCGACAAGTAAGATAATTTATTCTTATCATCCGATGTGATATTATTTTAACCGGTCACCAACAGAATATTTCATTCTGGTGGGCGTGCGCTGCCGTCGGGGCCGAAAGAATAACAATGGCCGCCTCATGCTTAGCCAATCGATGCCCCGTTCTCGTCTGGAGAAATTTTTAACCGATTTACCCCCGAAATGAGTCACTATCTAAGCCGTTTTCGCATCCTTCTCTCCCGAATATCTCCCACGGGAAAGGTTGCGCTGTCCGCGGTCTCCCCGCGACAGGCGCGCAGAGTGGGGAAGCACCTGTGGATCCATTGGCGAGAGAGCATTTATTTTTACATCTCCTCTAGGTAGTCCCGATAAAAAAAGGATAATGTATGTGGAAAGCGTGCGGAACACGTTTCTGTTAAAAAAATGTTGTAAAAAAAGCATAATACAATAAAAAAACGAGCGTGGGGTGGTGCCTAGGCACGGACCATATTTTTTTGTAGTCCTTCTGCCGGGTGTTTTGTCTATATTGTCATACTTTGAGGAGTTTTTTTTTAAACCCCATTATTTATTTCGACATTTAGTTTCCTTCCTCTTCACTACATTAAGCTCCTTTTTTATTCTTCACGTACTTTTTTTTTTTTTTTTTTTTTTATTCTCCTTTAATATCGGCATTTATCTGAATCGATGAAAATTGAGGCATCTCCAGTGCTTTTCCTTGGTGTCAGCATCGAGTACCTGTCGATTTGCTAACGGGCAGATCCTTCGATTTCAATCGGAAGTTAAAAATGCATGGAAGACGTTAAATTTCGACGCGAGGGACAAAAAATTTATTTTCCCATCAACAGCAGCTCGACGTGGGTGTCGAGAAAGGAGTCACCCGAGAGAAAAAAAGGAAGCATTGTGCGCATTCTGGACGCAAACCTAAACGAACCCTTTACTGTGAACCGAACCAGTGCGGAAAAGCAAATGGTAGAATTTAAGTTGTAAGTTGCGTTGCTGTTTCAGTTATTTTTTTTTTCTTTATTAATGTTGCCTTTGGATGTACATTTGTTTTCTGTGATGCAGCATCCCGTCATTCCTTCCACCTTGTGCTCAGCCACCGATGCTTCACTGGGATTTACCCTCCCGACAGTGCTTTTACGACGACGTTCATCAGGGAAGTGAAGGAATCGATAACTGATTCCTCCCCGATCTGTTTGACCGCGGCCCTTTTTTTTCCGTTTAGGTGCAAGCTCCGAGGTTTATGCGAAAGGTTTTTGACTTCGGATAATCGTGCGACATATAATTTTGTGGGAAATCGTTCTAACCCGTTGCCCCTCGGTTAACCGTAAATGGTGCATCTGATTGAGGTGATTTATTTCTCGGCATCGTTTTCAATTCCCGTATCTGTTGCGGCTGCAGAAAAAGGTTTTTGTGATACGTGGCTCGAGAGGACGGTTACGAATTATACAGAACCATGAAAAAATGCCGGCTGCAGTCGGTTTTTTTAAAAATCAGGAATTCGTTTGCAACCCTCTAATTTGGTGCAACCCCTTCTGTCAGGAGGGGTTTGTCAACGCCTGCTGATACTTGTTCTACCCCAAATGAATAAAATAAGGGTTTATTTCCTAAAAATTTAAAAAAAAAAAAACTTTTTTGATTGAGGCGGACCATGCGACAGCAGCAGTTTAGTAAATACGTGAAAAAGTGCCACTCTCCCGCTGTTGCAAGTATTGAAGGCTAATTTATTAGCGTACGATTCTACGAACGATTTAGTATGTATTAATCTATTGCAGTAATATAATTTATCTATTCACTTTTAAATTTTATTATTCACCTTTTTATCGGTGCGGCATCCCGAATTACCTTTGTAAAAATTGCAATTTTATCTTCTGTCGAATGAGAAAAACAAAATTGAAAACATCAATGCCTGGTTGATCTATTAGATTAGGTTTCAATGTACAATTAGTTAAATTCTGTTTCTGCATGATAATATTTCCGTCAGTTTCACATTTATGAATTATTTACTAAATTATTACGAAAAGGAGGATTCTAGTGAACTTTACTTATTATAAATGAACATGTACAAATGATAACCAATGGTTCTCCGTTATGTGATTGACACAACGCTGTAAATTTAAATTATATATTAAAAAACTGAGACGAAGCATTATGTATAATGATCGGGAAATAAGCGGAGTTGCATCGATTTAGATTTGTTCATCCATTATTTTTTTAAAAATGGATTGTGTGGATTTTGCGATTGTCCCGCTGTGGGGTTTGCTAAAAGGAGGACAATTGTCAAAGGGGTGTCCGTGAAATTTTGCAAAAAAATTATGTTTTGAGGGTTAAAAATTTTCGTTGGCGGAATACGTTTAATTGTAGTGAAATGAAAGAAGAGAATTGAAAGCTTTGCAGTTTCAAAGTTTTTTCGGTCCTTTTTTCGGTTCCCTCTATACCCAAACAATTGAGGAAGTTTTATTTGAAAATTATAGGGAGAAAGAACGGAATTAGTCAACAAAGAGAAAGGGGATGAAAACATTATTATTAACTCGACAGTGATATTGCTTGCGAATATGCAATCGGTCGTTTTTTTTTTTGTCGGAGAGCACATAGTCCGGAAGATCTTTTTTATGAGCTACATAGGAGGATTTTGCTTTTGCCCTGTTCGTAACGATTTTGTTGCCCAAGACCAAAGGCATACGGTTTCATAACTTATTCCTTATTTATTCCGAGTTTTTTTCCTGTCCTTCCGTTGTGTTACTCTTGGATTTGAGAGACTTTGCTTCCGGTTCCAAGATGGCGCTGACATTTTTAACAAATAACAGGCATAATAACTTTTGTAACGCAAAAG
>JAOWBB010000002.1:3850247-3886788 GCA_028565995.1 Ricinus marginatus
TAAAGGAAAAAAAGGAAAACCATCCGGAACATTCGGATAATTCGACGCCGGAAATATGTCACGGTATTAAACCTTTGGGTAACCAAAACGGAATTCCGCACTTTTATCTTATTTTTGTACGTTTACAAAATTAACCTGATTAAAACAATGACTTCATTCTTTAAAGAACTGCTTTCAGCATAAAATAATCTATCATAGAGTAACATTTATTGTTTTTCTTCAGCCTTACTATTTTATGCAATAACAACTTCTATTTAAGATATGACTTTCTTCAAAAAAAAAACTTTTAAATTGAGGTTTTTTTAATATATACATATACATATATATACACACAAAATATATATATATGCAAATTTATTACTTATACGCCGTGTAATGCCCATTAACAGCAAAAAGGAAAGGATACCTAAAAAAATTAACAAAAAAATAACCGCGTTTTTCAGTACCCATACTTTTTGTTATCAAAGAGCATATTATATTTTACAAAACGGTGTTTCAATAAAATTTTATGAATCCGGAATAAATATAAATCATCATTAATACAGTCTCATTATTTTGAGTTTTCCGGCTTGAATATTAAAAAAAAAATAATTTATAAAATGTATATATAATAGAAGTACGATATAGTGCAATAATGTTAATAGTTACAATTTTCTGTCGAACTGCTAATTTTGAAAAAAATTATTTCGCTATAATTTTGAATCCTCAAAAATGGTGTTCGTTCTTTTTTGGAAAAATAAATTCAAGATTTTTTTAATGGAACAAGTCTTTGACACTCTCATGAATGATTTATCAAGATATTGACTGTAGACTAAACTTTTTGATTACGATTCGGAATAAGAAAACAGATGAAATTAAAAGAGTCGATGTGAAAAATCTTAGAACAATGTTAAGAAATGTTTTGGAAATCTTTAAATTAATTTAAAAAAAAAATTAGCATTAACTATGAAAATATATAAATCGCTGCATCTTTGATCTATGCGTTAGCATATATTTTTTAACCTTAAGCACAAAAACTAATTTGTGTTTAAATAAATTTTTTCGTTAGCGATGAAAATATTCTCTTAGAAGATTTAAGTTTCATTTCGGTTCGTTAGGGAATAGAATTACAAAACATGAAATCTTTTATGAATTCACTATGGGCCCAAAATAAGGTTAAAATGAGTCAAATGTTGAAAAAAAAAATACCTAGGCCCGAGTTACAATCGATTATTTTTAACATACATAGTTTATTAAACATATTTTGCGTATATAGAGCTCTGTGCGGGGAAAAGGCGGAAAACTTATTACATTATTATATACATGTTCCAAGGACTAGTAAACAATCAACTAAATTCTCTTATCAATAAAATAAATTAACAGTTGTAGAGGTATTTCAAGAAATAATTTATTTTTCTTTATAAAATCAACAGTATATAACATTTTTAAGGGAGTTTATAAAATATAATATAAATTATCTTGTTACTATTCAATAAATGTGGAAAGGTCTCGTTTTGGTTACACTCTAAAAATTATTTCTAACATGTATTGTACTAGTTTATTTAAAATGGGACTACTATTTTTATTTGTAAAAAAATGTATTAATAAAAAAATAAAGTTTCAAGAAATAATTGCAATTTACAGTCTTACATAAACTTATTGGCAGTCTTACTGAAGGTGGGTGTGTTCTACAATTGTGATTTTGCTGTATTAATTAATTGGTACTTCATAGCTTCATCATAAACCTGAAAACTTTTATCGAAAACTCTTCTTTATAGTCTAATGTTCTCGAGTTAGATACCCGTTATGCAAATATTAAAAATTTTATTGAAATCTGAGGTGAATTATCCCTGTAAAAAACATGGCGGAGAGTTAGCAATTGTGAACACTTAGACATAAGAGTGAATGGATAACGAATTCAGGTACGGAAACCATTCTTCGTAAGAGTTACATTCGTTTTTGTTATGCTGGATTCTCCTAGTGCAACTGGTATATCAAAGAATTATTTTAACGGCATGACGTTCTGTTAAAATTCGCGACCTAAAGAGTTTTATTATTGGTTATTCTCTTCTGGAATCATCCGACGAATGATTTTCTATGTCTTCTTGAATTTGCCGTTCCCGTTCCATATCTCTTTCGTTTTCCCTCTCCCGATCCATTTCGTTTTCCCGCTCTTCTCTGTCTCGCATCCTTCCGCGGTCTCGATCCCTCGTTATTTCGGACAGTTCTTCGGCTTTCTTAGCAAGGAGACTCATTGGAGGCACGATGACGCTTCCCGTGGGAGGCGGATGAATTTCTTTGCGCGATATTGACAGGTCCTCGACTTGGTCTTCCTCTTCGATTCGCTCTTCGTTGTTGGGCGAAGGCGTCATGCTTCCGTGTCTCATGTACTTCAGCGGCATCATGTTCGGGCTCGGAGATCGACCGTTGTTTTCCGGGGACGAATTGTGATTGCTCCCGGAATGTCGGGAACCTGATCCAGAGCCGGCAGAGGTCTGGGCATGGGCCGAAGCAAGTGCCATCAGTGCTTCCCTCTCGGTGAATTCTCCTTTGCTTCGTTCGAGCGCCTGCTGGAGAAATATCGGCTCCAGAATGCCCCCTCCCGGATGGGGGGGTATAGGCTCTTCGTTCTCGGAGACACCGCTGAATACGTGGCTTAAAGCCGGACTCATTCCGTATGGAAATGAATTCGAATTACCGCCGTTAGTTCCCCGTTTGAAAGGCCTGCTAGTCGTAATCCCAAGCTTTTTTACCTTGTCATAGAGGGTCCTGGACGGCACGCCGTACTTCCTAGCCGCTTGTAGGGCACTCATTCCAGTCCGAACGGCTTCGATTGCACTCAGTATATCATTTCGTGTATATTGTTTATATCGCTTCCATTCCGGTTTTTGTTGAGGCACATAGGTTGCAATCCCTGAAGAGACGTTCCGCATATCGGATGGAAATCCCCCTTGCGGGGATGATGTCGGAACGAACTTATTATTCTACAAATAAAAATAATTTATTAAATTCCGTGAACGAATTCAATATTTTACGATCTAATAAAGCAAGGCAGATGAAATTTATGTCGTGTCTAGAACCAAAATGGATATTGCTTGAACAAAGAAAAAAGTAATATTAAGCGCTAAAAATTCATCAAATCTATCTGCTATGCATGCCCTCTTGCATCTTAAAGCATGAAATATTTAACTCACTTTTAAAGTATATAAAATAAAGAATCTCGAAATTTTAAATTAAAACAAAATAAAATGCTTATTCCGAATGGTGCATTTTGAAATTTAAACTCTTTATAAAATTGTATTCAAATCAAAAAACACGTGTAATTTATATTCAGATTTACGAAAAAATTAATGCTGGAAGGGATCAGGGAACTGTATCCTAATTGCTACCAAAGACATTTAGTTATAAATAATATCTTTCAGTCACAAAAGGTAATATAATTTTACTTTCAAGTAACGAAAATCAAATTGATATTTAACCAAAAAGTCTTTTCATGTCAATAGTTTTAAAACTGTGGAACTTTACCTTATCACTAGGGCTAGTTTCATCATCCATCATGGATATGTCTGTATATGGGCTCGGAGCATCTTCTGAAGGTTCCGCTTTAACGTTCTGAAATTCAGAATACGATGTTAAACCGGGAATTTTGAAAAGAGGCAAACTGCACCGATGCGAGGAAGCCAATTTCGAGCTAATCGAGCTCCCGCAAAGAAATATTTCACGTTTCTAAAATAACGGGAAAAACTGGAATCGGTCAGTCGATCGCTCCTAATCGGGCCGTTATTGCCCACTTGTGGTAAATGCATACATGAACTTCCAAGCTGTTACGAGAAATGTAAATTTAAAAAAAAAAAAAAATAAATAAATAAATAAATAAATAACAACGCATGGGTCTTCTTCCTTCGTACTTAAATACAGTTCAATTTTCGAAATCGCGTTTATATAACCATTAAATTACATATCGCACACGGGATTTTCATTGGTTCCCGTCAAAGCGTTCGGATGTTAAAAGTCTTCGGGTCACATCCCGTTCGGGCCCTGGAGAATTTGGAACTTTCCGGGTCCCTGTTCTCGTAAGGGGATTTTTACACGCACAAAAGCACCGTGAACGCGAATGATAATAAGACCGGGAATCACGAGGAAAGAAACCATCATTTTGCACAAATTCTCGGCGCAGCAATCGTGGTGCATAAAAATATTTTGAGCGATGAATATAAAGCGGAAAAGACGAGATATAAAACAATTTCAATTTGAACTGTAAAACTTAAAATTTATACGATTTGGGAATAATTTTTTTCCTTTTTTTTTAATTTAAAGAACAGCTTCGGCGAAGTTCACATTCAATAAGAATTAGTTGCTCCCTTCCACAGCTATTATTTAATTAACATCCTTATTAATTTTATCATATCAAATACAATGTAACTAGCTGCCTTAGTGTAGCGACGAAGAATTTCAATGATATTTAGGGCCATTTATTTAACCAGCTTGATAAGGGAAAAGTGTTCCGAGCATCCTTCTTTAAAAAATATTTATTCTTTCGATCTTCTCTTTAATTTTGACTGCGGTCCGGCAAATGCCGGACCCTTTTTCGGTCGGTATCGAACCGGGGCGCGGGAATAGACCAAATCGCGCGAAATGCTTGGGTCAAAAAACAAAAAGGACGCCGAAAAAGTCGACCCGGGTCGGTGTCCCGTGCACGCCGCAATTCGAAACTGCAAGCTTTTGAGCAAGGCAACTTCCAGACCGTTCGGACCGATTGCAAAGGAGATGCAGCACTTAGGGCCGCGCTCCGACGATGAGCCGACGAAATGGAATTTTTCCGGAACCTCCTCCTGGAAGATACCGGACAACACCGCGAAACGTGCGCAATGAGTAAAAATGTGGCGAGTTGAAAACGTTACCGAAAAAGCTCCGTCGCGGTTAATTTCTTTCCTTTTTTTTTTTTTTTTTTTTAATGCCGCAGTCGAGATTAAGCGTAAATACAAATCCTCGGAATGCACTTATAAAAGGGAACAGCCTCAGAAAAACTGGTTGCATTTATATCCGAACGAGTTTACGACCAGATATCACCGAAAAAAAAAAAATGCTCCTAAATGATCGTTTCATGAATAATTCCATCTTTTTTTACGCCCGGATTAGATGTAAAAATTAAAAACGCGAGAAAGTTTTTTTTTTTTTTTTTTTTTTCCTCCTGCCGGATTTTGATTTCCGACGTGAGGTTTTTTTTCGGGCCCGAGGCACCTTCGGTGCGCGCCGCGGGAGCGGAACGCAAAACCCGAAAGCCTTTTTAAAAGGCCTCCGCGACTTATTTTCCGCGTTTTCGACGCTTTGCATTTTTAAAAGAGAGAAAAAAAAAAAATTATGCTAAATCGGACAGGAAACCGAGCGAACGGAAGGAACCAAAAGACAAATGGCGCATTGAAAAGGAAGAAAGAAAAAAAAAATAAAAAAATAAAAAGAGATCCGAAGGTAAGAACCAACCAATGGCTTCTCATTAAACCCGTTTAATAAAGGATTGCAAATAACCGTTAGCGTTCATTATTCAATGCCTTTTTTTTTTTTTTTTTTGGCAGTTGTAAAAAAAAAAAAAAAATTGATCCCCCGTCTGTTTCATTATTTTAATCACCCTTAAATACAGCACAAAAAAGGTGGAGGAAAAAATCCAAAAGTCTCGTTTGCATAACCGAGTCGCTCCCCTGCGTCTCAATCGAAAGCCAAAGAAATCGCTCTCATTCATGGATTTCATAATGAAACGAAACTGTTTTGCAAACCTGCATGCACTCCGCATTGAATGCCGTTCGTTGCATTCAAGGGGTCACTTATTCAATGAAAATGGTCAGATAAACTGGCCATTTTAGAAAACTAGATTGAACACACCTTTTTTACATTCTGGTTTCCCTTCATCGTTTGCCTTTTATTCCCTCGGACGGAGGATTATTCTTGTTCTCTCTTGCAATTTCTAAAAACATTGTTACTCCTCCTCGACGGAGTCGCCTTTCCTTTTGATTGGCCGAAATCGACACCCCGTCTGCGCGCTCACGATGGTGAAAAAGAAAACCAACTCAAAAAAAAAAAAAAAAAAGCGCTGCTATTTTACAACAATAACAGCGAAGATTTGCTTCGAAACCTGAATCTTTACCGCATGCATCGAGACCTGCAGCATATCCGTTTTGCGTCGCAGCAGAGATCGCGATTTGGATCCTCGGCAAGGGAACTCGCTAAGAATTTCGTCTGTGCCGGTATTGATATCTTAAAAGTGGCTCCAGAAATCTTCGCCGGAAGGCGTGCGACGCAGCCTCTTTTCGGATTTTGGATCGAATTCAGTTTGCATCGGCAGCATTACGTTCGGAGGAGAAAAAGGATCTCGCGCAAAGCCGAGGCGCCGGCCGAAGACATTTTTCGAAAAAAAAAATAAAAACCGAAAGGTTTCGCCCGGATGACGTTGCCAAACCTAAGTAAACCATCGAACTGCCGAACTTAAAACTGGTAACCGACTTAACTGCACGATGCTATTATATATTTAAAACAAAGTGTAAACCAAGAAGGTCAAAACGCAGGTCTTCTGTCGTTATTTTCAGCATTTCCTGCGGTTCCCCCCTTACTCCGCGGCCAATTTTTTTTTTTTTTTTCCCTAGAGTCACGCCCGTGAAAACTATGACTGGCACGTATTGTGACGCCGAAGCCGTACATTTCGCGAAAGTGGCCGACATGAAAAATCACCGGTCGGGATTTGGAAAATTGCAAAAAGCATCCATCCCGCGTTGTCCTCCTCAACAGGGCCTTGCGCAACGCGAAAAGGAACAAAATATCACGGTACTCGAGAACGATGGTAAAACTCAAAATTCGACGAGACGCCCCCAAAATCAAGATGCCCCTTTCAATTTATGTTAATTGCGAAAGAAGTGCATCATGAATATGATTTTTTAAACGTTTAACCCGTTTGGTTATGGAAACGTATCGCAAACCAATTTCCCCGTTTGAAATTCGATTTCCTTTGAATGAATCTGTTTACGAATGACGACTCGAACGTTTAAGACACCCGCAATTCTGCCTTTATTTTCCGCTGTCGAAATCGAGCGTCGCACGTGAAGATTGGAAGCTGTGCCGCGTTAATGATTCGTGCAAGGAATTAAGTGTGAAATGCCAAAGGGACGAAGTTCGTAATCGAAGAAGACGTAGAAAGCAGGAATGTTGAAGAAAATTTCAAAACTTTGGAACATTTCGTCTCCCAACAGCAGCGCGAATAATCGAAATTCGTCAGCCGCGGCACCGTGCGATTCAGTCTAATCAGATGGTACCCATCTTATTCAATGCAATATTTCCAGGCCAAAATCAACTTTTGAAACTTGCTGTTGGTCGTTAACAAGTCGTTAGTGATGCTCGAGTCTTCTTCCATCCAATATTTCGCTGGCAATCTGGCCAAAGGTATTTATAAAAATTTTATTTCCCGTAAATTGTTCAACTTGATATCGAATTCTTAACTTATGAAAAAAAAAAGAAATGTTATAATTTATGACGTAGATGATAAATAAAGTACGATTCCCTATCAAGGCACATTTAATTGTGTCCACGAGCCGTAAAAGTTTACTTTATGCTATATAACTATTAATGAAACATGAGCTGAATATTATAAGTGTTTTACCTGCTTATTAATTTCTTCAAAAATATTTCTCAACATCATGATGTGGTGACTTCAAAAAAATTCACTTTTTTTTTTTATTTAAACGACAAACAAATGGTTACGTGATGGTTTCTTGCAAAAGCTATTTTACAATTTAGTACGTTTGGACGAATGATGTTTCCATAAAAAAAAAAAAAAAAATAAAAAATTAATTTAAACTATTTCCCATCAAAAAAAACACCGTATACAATGTAATCAATTAAAATCTTTTAGCGCCAATCACGAAAAAAAAAGGAATATAACTGAATCGTATTTACGATAACGAACACTTTAAGTGGATCCTGTTTCCGAAATTTACAATATTAGAAATTTTCTTCGAATATAATGAAATGCTGCTGGACGTGTCGAAGCGTGCATCAAAATTGAACTCTTAACTTTAAATGAAATTAATTTCATTACAAAATTCGCTGCTTGTTCTCACAGTTAAGGAAATTGATTCGATTTAGGAGCAATAATATGGGAGCAGCCTTCGTATTATTCAGACGTCAAATCAAATATTGGCACTTAAGCTTTGCTCACCCGGACAGCTCATAATGGTTAACAGACTGCAGAGTCAAGCAGTTTTAAATTACGGCAGTCAATTGTTGTTATTTAGAATAATTTTGATTAATTTTTGAATTGACATTAAATTGATATAATTAAAAAGATCAGAATGACAGTAATAAGAGATACATAATGTAAGCGTGGTAGCATAATAAAGGAGCAGACAATAAAAAAAAAAAAAAAAAAAAAAATAGGGGCACGAGTTTGAAACCTTTTGCAAAAGTCGGGGGTGAAAGGATAGAAGTTGAGGGCCTTCGGACACACGACACTGAGGAAACACCCCTGTTATTAAAATAATTGAATGTCTAGCCAGCATCCAGACACCCCAACATCCGTGTCCACCTCCGGTTTTAATGGAACTCGGCTGATATGGAGAGGGTGTTAGTCTTGTGCCACTATTCAAGGCAAACACCCAGCACATGACCCGTCCAATTCAGAATTCATTCAAAAACAAACCCTTCTCATATCCTGAAGAAGGTCAATACTGGCGTTAATAAATGGCTCCGGAATAAAAAAAAAAAAAAAAAAAAAAAACTAAACCCTCCTTGGTAATCTCCTTAAGGGACCAAACCATTGTCAAGAAATGGATTCGATACCTCCGAAACTTGGGATGGTATCGATACACGAGAAACAGGTGCAAATTTAGATATGGGAACGTGAATCGAGGCATTCTTCAACATAAATTTTACGATGGCTGCGACATTCTGCGTTGAAAAAAATTCAAAAGACCGCTCGCATATGAAATGACAATTTGAATTTTACTTACTCGATCGTTGTCCTGAGCTGATCCGTTAGAGTGAATTCGTTCTTGAGTGTCCGGATGGCATACCAGGGGAACGGGCTGGGAAGAATCTACCTGCCCCTGTCCCAAAACCGTCCTCAAGATCGGCGTATCTCTCGACATCAGCAAACTCTGAAGCTTCTTTCGTCGCAGCGGAGACATATCCGAACTGGCGGCTTCGTAGCAGGAAGATAGCATTGCTGCGGCGGCCGTTGCTGCGGCATGCGGATGATTCGGGGGCGCCACCGGAGCCGTCGGGTGATGAGGCAAAGGCACTGCCCACATCGGTAAATTCATTCTCCCACTTCTGTCCATGACGGGGCTTTTACCGTACATATAAGGGCTTTTATTGTATGAATTTGATAGGCAGTTTTCACCGTTTCCGTGAGTCGAATGTGGAGGGCTAACGCTAGAATGTGGCACGCTCGATATTGAAGTGCTCGACGTTCCAATACGCGGAGGCGAACTCATGTCATTTCTGTCTGGTTCCACTTTACTGCTGGGTAAGGGTAAACTGTTCGAGCTGTTCGCTTCGCGACCGTTCTCTTCGACTAAACCTTTCACCTTTAGAGCCTCCGCCACTTTTAACAGGGCTCCCAACTGATCGTGCGCAACGTTCACTTCTCCTCTGTACATGTATTCGAGAATTGCTTTCATGTCGTTATATTTCACGTCCTTCAGCACCACCACTGGATGCCGGCATGGCAGTTCCGTGAATAGGCACTGGAAATAAGGGCTGCATGCGGCCAGCACCATTTTGTGACATTTTACCGAAGTACCACCGTCACATGCCAAAGTCACGTCTGTGAATGCCTCGTTTTGTAACAGTTGATCGAACACTGTCAGGAGGTTAGAACGGTGATTGTTCCACCTTAGACAGTATTGTTGAGAACTTCCCATCTTCATTTGTAATCACTTTTGATTAATCTTCAATCTTGGACGGATTTTAATATCTAAAATATCTGCAACAATTTTTTCGCACAATTAATAATATGTATATATATACATTTTTTTTAATAAATAGCTGCGTCAAAACGCCAAATGAAATGCGAGGAAAGAAACTTTTACGGGTTAAACTGTGAATGATCAATTAACCACCACCTTTGGGTGTAACAAATTTAGATTAAATAATAAAAAAAAAAAAAAAAAAAGAAAAATAAAGAAAATAAAATAAGAAATCTGCACGTAATGCTCGGCCATTAAAGCCGGTATAAAAAAAAAAAAAAAAAAAAGAAGAAAGAAAAAAGGTTGAGCATAATTTTTCATTTCACAAACTCTTAACAAGCAAATGATATCCTTCAGACAAGTCAATATATTTTTAACAATAGACGTTTTGCACTACTGTTACACTAATTGCTTTTATATTGGGAAAAAAAAAAAAGGGAGGAAAAGGAAAGATTCGGACAAGTTTTTAAAAAACCTTCGCCTTCGATTCTGTTCGCATTTTGCAGCTTCTGCATACAATTTGACCATAAATGAGAAGTGTAAAACGTATTTTCCCCTCTTGACCTCGACTCAAATGATGTTATGGTTGACGCCCAAGTCCTACCATCTTCGCTCCCTCCTAATGAAATATCCTTTTTTTACGGATGGATGAAATCAAGAAGGAGTCATCATTCGATAACGAAAAAAAAAAAAAAAAAAAAATTTACCTTATTCGGCTTCTTTTATTTTTCTCCCTTTTTATTGTGGTAACACTACAACTTGTCACTAGACCGTTTTCAAAGTATATTTTAAATGGAACTTGCGTTTTGGGGCACTAATCGTCACATTATCATTTATAACAACTCCTGTTTTGACTTTAACAAATATCGAAACAAGTCCGTTGCTTACATTGAGTTTTTTTTTTTTTTTTTTTTTTTCCTTTCACAAAATTCACTCCGCACACGCCATTGCCCTCCGCAAGAATATGCTCCTTACATGTTAACCGTCCCAAGGTACAATTATTAAAATGCTTCAGACTCTGATAAAAATGCTCATCTCGTGATTGCTAATTAAATGTTTTTCATGTCAAAAAAAAAAAAAAAAAATTAATTAATAACAGAAAAACGTTCGGAAATGGAAGCACTGAAAATGTTGTGCGAGAAAAAAACGTTGATTTTGCCTTTCGGAGTGAATTAATTAAGCTGTGGCTCACCTCAAAAGGGAAATGTGTGCAGGTATATAAACCTAAATTAGTGATACGAGACGCGGTTATATGTGCTCGAAAAGATTCATATATTAAACTTTATTGTTGAAAATCACACGTAAATGAATCGCAGACGGGATTTCGTGTTGTCCGTACCTTTTTTTCCAAATTTTTCGCAAAAAAAAAAAAAAAAGGAGACGTTGCGATGGTCAGGGAAGTGGTTTGTGAAATTAAACAAACAAAAAATTTTTGGTTATTAACGAAGCAAGTGATCGGCCAACGTGAATCGTTAATTTTTATAAGATACTTAAAATTTCTCGAAATTTGTTTATTTATTATTTTTTTTTTTTAAATAAAATTTGTAAGTCTGCGATCAAATCAACGGCAAAAAAAAAAAAGATTCACCCACTGACTTTCTGCAGCTAAAAAAATGAAAAACTGCAAATCCCCGCACACTTGAAATAATTTTTGCTTAACAATTATTCAGATTTGTTAAATTTAAGATCAAATTTTTTTCTTTCGATTTCCTTCTTCCGGTGGATGTTCGCGTGTGATCCGCGGCATCAAGTCGACGATTTTTCTCATGCCAGGAACATCTCTCGCTTAAAGCAAGGGGTGCGACAAGGTATGCAAATCAGATCCTCTCGCGTTTAATACCCGGGACGGTAAAGAGTTACATCGTTCACGGGAGCAAATGAATATATAAATAATTACCTATCGAAGTTGCGGCGGAAAATATGCAAAATAATAAAAAGGGCTGAAAATAATTCCGTGGGAAATTACGTCCGCCCGGGCAACACCTTTTCGGTACCGCGAACCCGGTTATTAACAACCTTCGCGGAGGAAAATTTGAAATCGCGGAGGCCGCGTATCATGTTCAGCCGATGGCCGAAGCGCATCCAAGCAGAATCGCGAAACGAGGAGTTTACGGTTTAAATGAAAATTTGAAAAAAAAAAAAAAAAAAAAAAAAAGAAAAAGACATTCGACGTGTTTATACAATGAGTAAATTTCTGATTAGAATCCGCTGATGAAACGTTCAGCCTTGGACTCTGCCACCACGGACAGTCGTGGACGCAGTGCATGTGAAACTGTTAGTCATTCAATGGTGCGGTTATTTACAATATAAATGCCAGACCGCTCTACAATTCAGTCAGATGAAGACGCGCTTTCCTCCCCTTTCGTCCCCCAAAAACCATCCCCCGTTCCCCGAAATTCCTTTTCGCATGTGTTCCCCGCCTTTTCGTGCTTTGTTACGAGGATGCACAAAATGCGAGATTCTACGCGGAGGAAAAACGTTCCTTAATGAGAGAATTTCAGAGTCAAGGCCAGCACCTTTTTTTTTTTTTTTTTTTTTTTTCAATTTGGCGAAAAGTACACTGTGTGCGTGTGCGTGTGCGTAAGCGTACCAACGCATGCTTCGTTTATCTGCTCCGGCGAGCCAAGTTATGACCGGAGAGGGACTGTTATATTGCGACCGCGGTTTTCCAGCCCCCCGACGATTTCTCGTTTTAAAACGCGATCTTTTTCCCTTTCGAAATTTTTCAAAGCGAACCCCCGAATTCGGCCGCTACGAATAATGCAAATTGCGAATCGGTCAAACCGCTCGCGTTCCCCGTTTGGGGCGACCGACGTTAAACAGCGCCTTGAAATTTACCGGTTAAAAAGTCGAAACTGCCTGCGATTGAAACCAGGTTCGATTCGTCCGCTCGTTCTGTCTGATTATTATGCAATGTATGCAAATAAGCGTGGAGCGTACATTTGGCGCATCGCACAAACCGCACACCACGCACGCACACGCATAAGACGGTCACTTAAAACGAGTTCTCTTAGATGTAGGAATATTAATTCACACGAATGGGATATATATATATATTATTAATCTAAGTGAACTTAATTAACGGAGGTTGTTAAGTGAGAAAGCCGCTTACGAAGTTGTGTGCGGATTCGATCGCAAGTGGTGGAGCATTTTCCCTTCTTTTTTAAGGGAGCACAATAACAAAATGATTCCTTTATCTTTTTTCAATAAAAAAAAAAAAAAAATGGTAGAGTACGATATTTCACTTATCTCACCTAGTCATTCCGGATAATGATGAAGCGTAACGCAATTATAAACCAATTAAATACATTTGATTCGTAAAATTCTCAAAATGAAATGCCCTTCGGTTATACATCAGAATTCGGAAATTTCGTATATTGGCAACTCTTATCTCTACAACCATTAACTCACGAGGACCGCCATCAGATTAACCGTTTTCGTTCCAAATATAATGCGGAGGATGCCTCCGGGTGACAGGATTTGCAAAGCAACAGACGATTTTCGAACGCACAAAATCAAATTACACGATTTTCCCGCATTTCGTTTATATATGATATATATATAATCTTAATTGTCCGATTCGATGCCTCCGTTTTATTTTTTTTTATTTTTTTTTAAATGTCCTCCGGAGTAAGTTTCCTTTTTATCCGCGTGGAATCTAAAATGTTATTTTAACGGGAGAGAGAGAGAGAGAGAGAGAGAGAGAGAAGAAAAAGGCGATATCCGTGTGAGATTGGGAGTGTCTTTCTAAATGCGTGTAATTTAGTCAAGTAATTGTACGAATATATTTTTAGACGGGAAGGGATGAGGAAGAGATCATCCGGAGACGATCCGTGTGCAATCGCAATCCGTAGGTCTCCTTTTTCTGTTTTTTCCTGTACGAGATCTCTAAATGTGCATTTACGCTTTCAAAATTTTTCCCCGCTGGTTTCCCGTTTATTTATTTATGTGTACTTTCCTCTTCTCCATGTCTTTTTCTCTCTCTCTCTCTCTCTCTCTCTTCAAATCGCACGCGGCTCACGTTCGCGGCCAGAAAACCCGGACGAAAGAAAAAAAAACACACACACACACACACCAAAGGGATCGGCCATTGAAAGCGCAAAAATAATAATTGTTTAACTCATTTTGGGCTGTCTGGTTCCCAGGAAACTAAATGCAAATTAAACTTGCACATTTGCATACGTAGCTACCCTAACCTTAAAACGCGTGCATTTTTGACATTTTTTTTTCCTCTTCCTCTCCTCGCCGGTTCCTTTTTCTCTCTCTCTCTCTCTCTCTCTACCATTAAAATTATGCAAATGGCCGGGACGGAAACTCGGTTAATTACGCCGGTGCTTGAGGAAAAAAAGTTCATGCAAGCAAGGAAAAAGACAAAAAAAAAAATTCACCTTTATTCTTTTTGTTTTTCTTCGCCCTCAAGTAAAAACTGGACGACAATGGGAAATGCGCCTCGGAAAAAAAAAAAGGGAAATATAATCGATCCGAAATGCGATTCCACACCCAAAAGGATCCGGTTAGGTAATTCGAATAATGCGATCTACGCAAATCCACGCAACCGTGCGTGCGTATTCAGGGGAAAAGTTAAAAGAAAATGAAAAATAAAAAACCCCAAAAAGAAAAGAAAAAAAATCGAAGCTTTAGACCGGCCGAGACGCTGCCGATTCGAACGAATTTTCGGATTAACTTTTTGATTACTGATATTAATCAAAATGGCTTCCAGTCAGACGTGATATGCACGCACTTTTCCTATGAACTACATCAATACGTCGATATTCTTTTTTTTTTTTTTTTCTTTAGGTTGTTAGAACCTCAACTTTGCTCCCTTTTCCTTTCCCCCCGCCCCCTCCCTCCATTTTGGAATTCCAAAAAAACAAAAGAAAAAAATAAATTTAAATCCTCCGAGGAAAGGGAAAATAATTGACTCGGAAAAATGACTTTTTTTTTTTTTTTTGTTTTATTTGCTATTTCACTTTTCGAACATTCCTTATCTGAATGAAGGGAGAGAGAGATAGATAGATATACCGACAGAGAAAGAGAGAGAGAGAGAAAATAAAATTGTTCAAACAGACCTGATTCCAAACGCGTTTCGAGCTTGAGATGGCAAATTCCGATTTGTACCGAAAAACGCGGATTTTTCGATTTTCCGGATGAGAAAGGAAAAAGGAAAATGAGAAAAAAAAAAAAAGAGCACACCGGCGTCAAAACCAAAAATGAACAAAAATTCCACTTTAAACGGTGAAAGAAAAAGCTAAAGAAAATACCTTGTAAAAAAGTTATCCGTATTGTAGTGGAGTTAGCCATTGATCCCCGGCTCGCCTTCACTTTTTCCCGTCTGGCCGTCTCGCAGTCGTACAAACTCCCCTATTTTCGCCTCCCCTTCTCCTTCCCTCCGCGTACCCCCTCCCGAAATGCATTCATCACCACTGCACTCTCGTGTACAAATGTCAAACTATGCAATGCATTTTTTTTAAATAATAAATTACGGCTCACCCTTTTTTTCTGTCTCTCTCCTTCCTTCTCTCTCTCTCTCTCTCGCGCTCTCTCTCCAACTCTTTTCCCCTCCCCTCCGTCTCGTTTTCTCTCTTTTTCTCCCATTTTTTTTTCTGTGGGAGAGGCCATTTTTTATAGGTTTTAACGAGGGTAGCAAAAAAAAAAAATCCTAAACAGCAGACGAAATCTCCTCGTCGCTAACAGGTGAATCCGCTTCTTTTTCTCTTTCAATTACCAAAAAAAAAAAAAAATCAACACCACTCATTACTTTGAGTATTAATTGCTCTTGGAGAATAGCGTTAGAAAAGAAAAGGGAAAGAAAAGAAGCGGCAGCGATGCCGATCACGCGGGTTAGATATTAGCAGGCGAACTTTGTTAGCGGTAGAAAAAAAAAAAGAAAAAGAGAAAGAAGGAAGAAAAAAAAAAGACTGCATAATGATAAAAGAAAATTTGCGAAGAAAAGTGATGATAGCGATGATGGTGAATGATAATGATGATGATGATGATGATGATGATGAGCCAAATCATGAAAATTATAACAACAAAAACAGAAAAAGAAGCACTATTTACCGCTTCAACTAGATTTTTAAAGTAATAGTCCAATTGTTTCCGTTGCTCAATGTAGAACGCATTGAATGCAACGTCCGCAACGAAACGTCTGAAACTAACCTTCAAAAGGCAAAGTCACTAAACTTTCGCGCCACGCACACACTGTACTTCAATAGCTGTACGCATAAACAACGCAACTTTGAAACAGGATGTTCCAAAAACAAATGGCGGTTCTGTTTCATTAATTTTTCGGCGCTCCACAACGAAGCACGGACATCTTCGCGCATAAATAAAGTTGGGTTTTTTCCCCCCCCGCGCGACCCGCAGCCTTTTCGAGCGGAACGTCGGCTCCCCGCGATCAAACCGTCCCCGACGAATTTGCACTTTTTCGTCGGCGGCCGCGGAAGTGCCTCCCGGGCCTGGATATTCCGGCGTATGGGGAAAATTCCACCCCTTCCGAAAGAAACCCTTCCGGTTTCGCCAGCAATCGGGTGGACGCCAACTTTCGGTTTGCGAGCGGTTTCCGCTTTTTCGTTTTCTCCGCCATCCGACATTCAAACAAATTCAGCGTCGAAACCGACTTCCGACGTCCGAAGCTGCGGAGAGAGAGAGAGAGAGAGAGAGAAAGAGAGAGAGAGAAAGAAAAAAAAGGAAAGAAGCGTTCGAACGTGGCTTGGCTCGCGAACGGCGGTTCGATGAGCGTTTGCCCTTCATTTTGTCTGTTTCCCCATCCGGTCGATCGAGATGGCCGCCTTGGCGCAGGAAGGAATCGTTCGCTTTTCTTCTCCCTCGTTTCTCCCCCCTCCCCCCGGCCACCCCCGCCGGGGAGCATCCCGAGGGAAATATCCGCGTCGGAAAAGCGCGGGAAAGTTCCTCGGGCCGAACGTCGGTCAGCAGTTCGGGAGCGAAGGAGGGGGAGGAGGGGGAGTATTGGGAGGGGGTTGAAACGAGCGGAGAAAAAACACAAGACCTTGTTAATTGTAATCCTTTCTCTGGAGCGCACTGTAGTTTTCTACGCAATAGTCTAAGCGCAATAGCCGCATAAATTCAAAACGTAAAAAAAGCCATTAGTGAAACTTTTCGGAGATAAGACGTTTATCCTTGGACCTACATCTAAAATGCACTGCATGCAACTTTTGGATGCACGGACGGGTTCTCGCTCGAGGTTTTGGACATATTGCAGTTCCGACTTGAGCCAGGGCCAGTCAAAAGTGTACACAGAAAACTTATAATGCTATCAGTTCTAAAAACCGACCATAATCCGCCCAAAAAAAAAGAAACCTAAATTTGACCAATGTAGCGGCACCATGTAAATGATAAGTGCATACGAACTGGAATTTTTCACGGCGTGTAAAACGAAAAAATTTCGAAGATCTACATGGAAACCGTGAGTTCGAAATGAAACGCACGCCCCGGGAATGTATATCTCTGTTCGGAATGTGGGCAAGAAATAAAAACTGATACTAACCTCGTTTAACGGAAATTTTGTCGATAAATTTTTGAAAACATAATAACGAGAAGGAAAGAACTTAAACTTGAAAAAAAAGCACACACACACACATATATATATATGTATGTACGAAAGGATCAATCCACTAAAACAGAAAGAAAATATGTAATTTCTGTGTAAAAAAAAAAAAAAAAATTGCGTTTTCACTTGGAAATTGCGTAATAGCCACCCTCAAGCGTGGTGGTGGTGGTTGAAACTGAGCTAAGGAGAGAATTCCTAGCTGGGAGAATGTTGTCTATTCATGGTGGGGGTTGATACGAACTCGCGCAATCCTAAGGGTCGCTCCAAAGTCTATTTCGTTTGAAAAAATTGCATAAAAACGCTTCAACCGCATTTTTCGGATCCTCTCGTCAAATATTTCACATGATTTTCGCCGGATTCCTTCGCCCGGGAAAAAAAGGGAAGTTCTCGCCCCGGAAATTTTTGAGCCCGGGCGAGGTCTCCGGAGCGCGGGGGGATCCAAATTTTCAAACGCCGTCGCCATTCCTGCGGATTCCCACAGCCGTCGATCGCTATCGTATCGCTGCCACAATTTTCCCAATCCTTGCGCGGACTTCGGTCCGGAGACTTTCCGGAGGCGTCAGCGGGAGCGTCGGTCGTGAGCGGGGGCGAAAATTCCGAAGTTTTCTTTTTCTCTTCCCCCCCCCCCAATCCTCCCCGCGATCCGGAATCGCGAGCCCACCACCCGGGGAAAAAATCGGGGAATTTCACACTTGCAAAATTCCCGCACGGGTGCCCCACGGGGCCTCTTCGCGCGCTAAGTCCCTCTGTGAAGTATTCGCACCGATCGATCGCTCTTTTTGTCGCATGCTCGACGTCCATCGATTGCCGGTAGATGCGTTGCCGGAAAAGGAAAGAAAAAAGATTCCGAAATTTATTTTCCCCGACCGGATCCGATCGGGGAAAACTTCCCTCCGTTCGAATCGCTTCGACCGGAATGGCCGAGCGATCGTCGAAATTTTCCTCCGTCCAGAGCGCAAGGCTGAGCGTTACTCCGGTAGGAAGTCGCAACTCAAACGAATACGCGTTTGGTTTCCACTCCATCTTTCGATGCGGTCCCAGTTTCTGCTACTGTTGTTTTCCTTCTTGTCAAAATAGTGAAGATAATGCAATGGCGAACAACATTTACATCATTAAAACAGTAAATAGATGTTTCATCGATCATAATGATTAATTTGGTGGGAATCACAGAAAAACGAGATCGAAGCAACGCATTTCCTCACTTCTTAGCTACCACATTTTTAGTCTTACAGAAAAATTAGAACTTTCCTGCCGGCTTTCAACGTAGAACCTGAAAATCGGAGCTCATTTTATTGAAGACCAGGATTTTTGAATAATAAAGTTATGTAGAATTTGTGGCGCGTTATTAAATGTATTGGGTTTCCGATGCTCAAAATATTACTTGAAAAACATCAAAGATCACGCCGCCTTTAAATTCTTCGCCGTTCATTAAAAGAAATAATCGATGTCTTGTATCATATATATATATATATATATTGCACGCTGTTTTGCAAATTCGTTTTCATTGCAGAATCTTATTGAACAAACTAATATACAGGATCAATATTAACATTACAGGCGGTCCTCACCAAGCTAATAATTTGAAATAAATGCAAGCGAAATGTTGTCAGTCGTACCAAATTCTGCAACGAACCTTTTAAACTAAATATTTTAGATATTAGGCACGATAAATATGGGAAATCACCAAAAATTTTTCCATTAAATTCTGATGCGATTTCGGCAATTGGAATAATTGTGAAAAATAAAGGTTTTTGCCTTTTTATTTTCCAACACAGTCAAAAATGTTTTCAAAAGTTTCGAATATCAAGTGCCGCGGTACCGCTGTTTGACTCGTTGCAACGCGAGCGATTCTGCAGCGAAATTCGTTTTTCCAATGGGCGTTCCTCCATTTTCCCCTAATGACTTTTTTTTTTTTTTTTTTTAAATTGAGAAGACGATTGTAAAATATACGTTTTATTTTCACTTCCAACTCGGGGAAAAAAAAAGCAACAAAAAAAAAAAAAAAAAAAAAAGAGAGAGACATTTTCATTTTCATTAATAAAAATACGACAATAGAATTCATCCCTTAATAAGAAAGAAAGGTTTTTATCGGGCAGCCAGTCACGATCAACCCCTATAAAAAATGCAGGACCCGCATGCCAAGTTGAAAGTCGTACGAATCGTACGCATCCCCAAGGGTTGGAAAATAAGGGTTGCAGTTCGAACGAAACGAAAAGAAATAAAACAGGTGGAGGATTTGGCTTTCCCTCAAGAAAAATCTCGTCGGGGGGGGAAAAAAAAAAAAAAAAGTAAATTTGATCGAGAGCCTTTCGCGAATTTTCACCCGAGCCGACGCCGGCCTTTCGATCGCCCCGCGCCGTCGTTGCCGCTGACCGTGCGAGCTTTGGCAGGAGCGGAAAAAAACGTTAAGCGACAGATGTCCGCAGGAAGTTGCGTTCGTTTCCCAATTTGAATAAAAAAAAAAAAAAAAAAGGCTGCGTTTATAAGACAAAATGTGAAATATCAAATAAGGGTCGAAAAAACGGATCATCCGGTTTGCCACACTCGTGTATCACATCTTCAAAGTTGTTCATTGTTTCCCCGGCTCGAAATGCACTCGTTACTCGGGTAATGGTGACACAAGTTTAATTCTTACCTAGAAGTGCTCAGGTCAATATTTAAGATTTTTTTTCGGGAAACCAAAATCAAACCTTAAACAGAGGCTACAGATCCTTGAAATGATCAATGGAGCGAAAATTGAAGCAATTTCCGAGCCTTTGAAATCAATTTTTTGGTATTTTACGAAATTGAAATTTGGTGTGTTTTTATTTTAAATCCTGAAAAATGTCATCCCGACTTCAAGATTTATTTATTTATTATTTTTTTTTCCTTTTTCTGGAATAAGGCGAAGCCCGGCGAGTGGCTGCGCCAAAGTTATGATAACTTGGAAAATATTAGTGTTAATCATGGAATTATGCACAAAGGGAGGATTATATAAAATAGGAGAATAATAAGAGAGCGGAGTCTAGACTGGTGGCGGAGAAGGGGGTTAAAACATCCCTTTTCATTTCTTGCTAAAATTCAATTTTTTTTTGTATCCGACCTCGACTTTTATCACACGTAATTTAATTCACAATTCAAATAAGGCAGAATTTAATTAGCGTTTATTTTATTTTATGCTTTACGCAAGTGAAATTCCTCTTTTTTTTTTTTTTTTTTTCTAAAGTTTTTACGAAATAAAATTTGAATCGGCGGCGCCCGAAATAACCGAAACACCCCCGATCCCCGAGAGACCGGAAACTTATTTAATTGCGGGCGAACGGAACGGGAAAACCTCCCTTTTTTCCGAACGCGGGGCTCGACGATGGGCACCAGTGGCACCAACCGTGAATGGCGGCTACTGGTGAAAAAAAAAAAAATTAGTCACCCAGCCGTAACTTGTGAAAATGCTCCCGGCCGTTTATCATTTTAATCATCGCGAGGTCATAAGGCATAAATGGAGGCCTCTCCCAAAAATTCGTTGCATTCGAATGTCACATACGCCAGATAGCCTGCCCATTGTTTGGTCCAACCCAATTCGTATAAATAACATATGCGCCGCATGAAACATGAAAGGAAAAATTATCGTTTCGGAAATAAAAAAAAAAAAAATGTCCGCGGCTTAAGACTTCCAACCCCGGGCGGAAAATAAAGCCGCAGATTTTACGCGCGTCCTTCTCCGCGGCCGTCCGTGTCTGCCGCCTTCGGTGCACCGCTCAGTTTTAAAAGTTTTCAGTTTTCCCCTTTGCCCGGCGCTCGTCGAACGCGGCGTCGGTGTTCGATTGCTTAGAGGGAAAAAACAAAAAAAAAAAAATTTTTTTCCTCCAAAATTTAAGAACTGGAAACGCCAATTTCGAGTGGTGTCCACGGAAAAAAAAAAAAAAACGTTTCCAGAAACAAAATGTATCATATTAGGTTGTACATTAAGGAGCCTTATCTTGCACGTAATTCTAATAATTTATTTAAATGGTTCTAATTCGTTGGGGAGCGTCGAAGCACCTCCAATCGGTGCTCGGAGGTGTTCACAACTTTTTAAACCCGACGCAAAGTATGATCTGTTAATTATCCGTCAACAAACAGACATTTGTAATCCACACGCAGCGCCGCTCCGGAACCCTTCGCGGGGTCAGAAGAAGTCTTTAACCTCCGACAGCGCGGACGAAAAGGAAAAGAAAAAAAAAAAAAAGCTTTCGGATCGAGGCGAGAAACCCCTCCGTCGTTCGAGATGTTCGAGTCGACAGCAGGAACGACGGAAATCGCAGGCTGCGCGCACAGCCCGCGCATCCACGTCGAGGAAATTGCTTCGGTTTAAACGCACGCAAGCCCCGTGAGCGCGAAAATCGTGCCTTCGAGCACGGGATGTGCGTTGCCGCTGCTTTTCGGACGCGGAATCGCGGACGCCGAGGCGTCCCCGGACGCTTCGGGGCTTTCGGGTGAACCGCGTCCGCTAGATTTTGGGGAGCTCCGCCGCGGATCGACGCTTTCGACGTGGCACCGGGATATCCGCCCCAGGGACGCCTCGCGCGCCGGGCGGGCGAGCGGCCTCACGGATCCGAAAGGAGGAGGAAAGATTCACACGAACGGAGCACCCGCGCCGTGGCGTCCCAATGTAAAGCGTCGCGAGGGTTAAGATAAAAATTAAAATGCAAGTGCAAGAGCAGATAGTGCATCTCGGAATTGTTGAGAGGAGCTGGTACCCGGGGAAGGAGGCCTAAGTCAAAACCTCGCTGACCTTGGCCTTGGAAGATAGGGTTGTATGTAAATTCACGTGCACTTTGAAAAGACGGCCAAGTCCGCTAATGGTTGGTTTTTCGAAATGAACATTTAAAAATATGCGTAAAAGCCACTTCTTCAGTTTAAGAAGAAATTCAAACTAACCCCCTTCCGCGGCCTCCGAGATGGCTTTTTTCGATTCCTCGCAACTCAAATCGGAATCAAGGTGTAGAACAGTTTTTTCTTTTTTTCTTTTTCTTTTTTTTTTTTTTTTCCTTCGTGACAACGTCTGTTTTATTTTGTATCTCCGATCGGAGATTTTACTGTGAATCACTTTTATAAAGGGCCCCGGATTAAAGCCTTCGGGTGAGATGCCAGCCATCCCGGTCCTTTTTTTTTTTTTTTTTTTCTTTCTTATTTTTCGAGAGGACTATTTTTCCTCCTTCAGCTCGAAATCTGATAAATGATCTGAAGGGGCATTCGGTGGAGGAGACTGGTCAAAGCCGATTTCGAAGGTGTCCCCGCACGGAGACGCGGCTGCCTTTCGCTGAAGGAATTCGATCGTTTCCAGAGCCTTTTTTCGGGGTGCCCCGCCGGCATTCGAACAACCTCGGACGGAAAAACCGGAAAATCCTAATCGGCCGGTTGCGCTTCTGCCCTCGGGTGCGGGATTCCTCGACGGGGTTTTCGTGTCGATGGCCCGCGATGGCCACGATGTACTTTTCTCTTCATGTCAAAACGTCCGTGAGATTAGGTGAAATTAAACTCGCTGCCCGTGATTCGCCGAAAAAGCAAATTATAAGATCGTTTTGTTTTAATCGAAACGTCAGCGATCACCGCCATCTCGGCGTTGCCTTCCCCTCCATCCGCAAAGCGATGGTTCTTAGGTTACACTTGCAGTTTGTATGGTTGATATCTGCCGTAGGATTTGGGTCGTGAGCCCGGAGTCGACTTGATCCGTGGTAAACGGCGTTCGTTTTTTAAAAGGTCCACTCCGTCAAGATGGTCAAACCGTTAAAAAAAAAAAAAAAAAGTCATTTATCCGAAGGTTCGGAATAAGGAAATCAGATATTATCCGTATTTACTATTTATTCCGGTACATCTCCGTGATTGCACGGCGCCTGAAAAAAGTTTAAGCAGCTGGAGAGAGGAAAATCAAGACGAAAATCATGAACCGAATCAAACGTAACCCAATACTCGATAAATACTGGAATCAAAGCACGGGGCGTTCGGCGGCTTTTTTTTTTTTTTGAAAATGGACGCATCTGCGATTTCCTGTTGTCCACGCACTTCCCACGTCACCCAGTGGCGCAGGATGTGCGGCGACCTTTTCCGCGAGTAACTCCGAAGGTCCGCAAGGAGAACTCGAAAGGAACGCTGCCGTCTTGTCCGCTCCGCCTCGAACTTCGGGATTTTCCGGTGGGCGCGCCACCAGAGCGACTCCCCTCCTCCCTGCGCCGAATCTTCATCTCGCACCCGGAAAAGCGTCGCGCGTCCGAGTGAAACGACTCCGCAACCGTCCCTTGGATCGGGTCTGAAACTGCGGCGAATTTTCTTCGTTCGATTTCGTCCTCTTCCGCGAGGGACGGCGCCATCCGCTGAGTGCGGCGCATTGGGCCGTCCGAAGCTTTCGCCTCAACCCCCGTCGCCAACACCGCGGAAAGCCGGAAGGGGAAAGAAAAATGATGCCGCACACTGTTTCCGTTAAACGGTTTTCAATAATAATATTTTAATCTCCGGAATAATTAATTATTAATAGAAAGAATGTTTGTTTGACTTGGCGCTTATCTTATTGACCGGAGCGTTCTCCGACTGAAATGTGCATAAGCAAATAATCAGATGTTTGAACGTTGATATCAAAAAATTTTTTTTGTTGTTATTTTCATTGCCCCAACGTCGAAACCTTCGCAGCCTTTCGACTTTCGCATTTGGTGCTTCGGGCACGGTGGCGCTCCCGCTCGTAGGATAAGCGCGGAGGCCGCGCTCGCGGGGGAAGGGGACGAAATGTCATTTTCCTTTTCCCCTTTCTCCCTGCCCCGAAGTTGGCACCCCTCGCGGACGGGACGGCGTCCGCGAGGCAAGCGAATCATCGCGATCATCGACCGCGTTCGGACGGAGACGGATTCGAGGCAACCCGAAGGTCGTGCATCGGTCGAAATCAGATTGCTTTGCCCTCCCCGTCTGCGTGACAATCCGAACCGTTCACTTGCGAGAGGGATCGAGCGGAGAACGTGCTGAGGAAAGTTGCGGGGGCTAAATTATTATTATTATTTCTTCTCCCTGAAGGTAACCAATTCGATGGTCGGCTCGTTCAAACGGACGGGACCATGTTGAGCAGACGGGACGGGAGTATTAGATTGACGTCAACACAAATTCGGTGTTAATGCTCGAGAAAAAAAAAAATGTAGGTCTTTCACAGTTGAACAAACCGTAAGAATCTGCCTTCGGGCCGAAGAAATGTACGATACACAAAATTCCTGGCATTTTTTGTGTTTTAATAATTACGTGAAAATTTTGTGATCTGAAAGGGAAGAGATCAAAAGTCTGGAAACTGAAGAAATTTATGCGTGCGAACGTCCGGGCGCCGTCACGGGAACGGTGGCGACGCTTCGGAAGATGCGATGCGTTTTCGCAGTTTTTTTAATTCCCTTTCCCCGCTCCCGAAGGGACCTCCCCCGGGAGTCGGAAGTGAAACATGCAGCGGGCAGGGACCGGCTCCCCCGTGCTGCGGATGCTGTCGGACCGAAAAAAAAAAAAAAGACTTGCAAGGAGAGGCGCGCAGGAGCGGTACAAAGTTTGAAAGTGAATGAATCATCCCTAAGCATTTACATGTTTATTCTGTCACACATTGTTATCGGAAGGCAGCGACTCAACAAATAATCGAAAATTTCCATTATTTTCCTTTTTTATCAGAAAAGAGGTCAAGTCACGTCTTATCTTTCCTTTTTTGATGCATCGAATGAGAAAAAAATAAAATCGATTTTTTTTTTCTAAAGTGAAACCGAGAAGGAGGCTGCACTCTCGACCCGCGTCCCTTTGAGATAGGCGAATCTGGAAGGCCGCGCGTGCCCTTCCGGTGCGGAAAGCGGCAGATTCCGGTATCCGCTGTTTCGCAACTAAATCGATTGCGAATCACGGCTAAAAATCTGTCGGCGTCCGTAACCAGAAGCGACCGCCATCTTGCGGCGTCGAACATCCTTGCGGGCAACGCTATGTTACGGTTAATACGATACATAAATCACGAGACGCGACCCGTATGTCGGACCCTTTGCGCCTGCCATCAGAGAATTCAACTCCCATTTTATGTCAATTTCCGTTTTACTGAATTTGAAGCCATTGAAAGAGCATCATTTAATAATTACGATAAGTGAAATAATTGATGCTAATGGGGCACTTTAAAAAAAAGCCTCTTCTTTTACCCACCCTTCCCCTTCGTTTCGTACCCGGTAACCCGATTTGCTGTGAAATTTACTACGTCCCTAAAGAAAGACGGATCCCGAAAGCGAAATTCGTAAAAAGCTAACGTCACTTCCGTTATAACGAACCATCCGATTAGGGTACCTGACGTCGAGCGTGCCTGGGAAGGGCGCTGCCTGTGAGAAGCCGTCGCCCCTCCCCTCACGTCCGCACTCGGCAATCGGTTGCTTTTCCGGAAACGGAAAAATTCACCCCACCTTTTGCGCGATTTCCGCGTCGAGGGCTGCGTCAATTAAGGCCGAGATCAACGGAAGCGGAAATCCGACTGGATGATGCCTCCGCGAGTATGTACTCCACGAGGTCCGTCCTCGATTCGAGTCGGGACCCGAGAGATCCTGGGGTGGGCGGCGTCCGGAAAACGCTCGCGCACCCGAAGAGGGCTTACCGGAAGGCAGCGTGGCCCCCGTTCTCGAAGGGAAGTCATCGGTTTTTTGAAACGCTTCGCCGGACGCTCGGACGATATTCGACTCTGCGAGCGGACGAACGAAACGTCTCGGGCGAAGACGCTAACTGCACTTAACTCCGTGCATTTCAAGGCCATATTCGTTAAGAAATCAGACCTACGGAACCCGCACGTAACCTCGGCCGTGATTTTTACGACACCGCTCCGCACGGGAGAAATTCACCGAACGAAACCCCCGAGGATGACCGGAAATCCGGAAAGGAAACCAAGTTTCCCGGCGCGTCTCCAAGTGTCGGCGTCGGAAAATCGGTTCGAATCAGGCGGCGGTTTTATCGTTTTCGACGCCGCTCCGGGCTCAACGTTTCGTATCCGATTCAAAATTTTTCAGTTTCGTTTATTTCCCTCTCGACCGCTCAAAATGCGACCCGATCCCGGTCTGCACGTCGGACCGGCCGTCCGTTGCGCTCCTCAACGGCGGCTCCGTTCGCCTTGCACCGCGCGTAAATAAATAAATAAAAAATAAAATTACCCCGCATTTTTTGGCCATCTACGAAAGATGTTATTTTAATGACTGATCTCACGCTTTAATGCAGGCAAATTGCTAGACGGACTAATGCTCGGGCCACGACGTTAAAATACGTCCGGAGTTTAATATGCAGACGGTTGGGATAGGTCGTTAGCTTTCCGCGTTGGGACTTTTTGCAAGTGCTATTTCAGTGTGCTTCCCGCTCTCTTGCGAGCTAGAGGCAGGCCAAGCGCCGGTTAGCACGTTGCAAATTTCGCATTTGGCACTGCCACAGTTCAAGTGTGTGACGGCTCACGTACAGCACGGTTTTAGTTTTTACGTGTGATTGCATGATCTTTTACTCGCAACATTCGGGATCGAGCAGCCGCGCTTAATTCGGTCGAAGGGTACGTTGTAACGTGGAAAAAGAAAATCTTGGATTATTATTAATTCTCAAATGAGTTTAAAATTCGATATAATTGACTTTAATAATTTTCGAATACGTTTTCTAAATTTACATCCTATCGGATAATTAAAAAGAGAAGTTCGTTTACACCATTAAATGGTTCAAAATTGTATCTGCCGGTGCGTGAAATTTGAAATTGGAAAATGTAAAAGAATGTTTTGTAAAGCACAAAGGCGGATAATGAATTAAATTTATCGCTGAACTATGGTTTTGCATTCGAAATTATGAATAAGAAAAAAAAAAGGAAAATTTCTTTAATTATCTAAAAATAAGAATTTTAATGATAAAAATAGAAAAAATTAATATTAATTCTCGAAAGCCATTAAAAATTCCCAAATGGCGGGAGATATCGTTAAAAACGCTGAAATTTAAAAGTCGATTAATAATTTTTTTTTTCACCATGATCGTGAATTTCACTTTTGTTAATATTTTTTTTTTTTTTTGAATGTTGGCAGAAATGAGATGAATTCGGTGAAATGCCAGTAAAAAGGCGAACGGAGAGGGAAGAAGATATTGATTAAACATTTTTGTTTTTCTTCTCTTTTTTTTTTTTTTTATGGCTGATTTATTCGTTTTAAAGAAGCATTAAGGAGATCAAAGAGAAAACTTTATTTTAAAATATCACGAGTTTGAAATCTTACTGCTTTTTTTTTTCTTTTTTCCTCTTCTTTTATTAACATTTCTGACGAAGGTGGCATAATTTAAGGAAAAAAAATAAAAAACATGCAAGACGGAAAAAACGATGCAAGCTAAGGCGGTTGCAAATGAAGAGATGACACAAAAATGACTGAATTATTGGCGCAGGATTGTAAATTCGCTGTCGTCCCGTGGCCGAGAATGCTCTTTCGAAGCTGGGGGATTTCGACGTTCTTCCAAGGGAATCTTGAAATTCCTTCCGGTGTCCGGAGTGAAGAGAAATTCTCGAAAAAGCGAAGTAAAAGAGAGAAAGAAGTTTAAGAAGCAGACTCCTCCGGATTATTGGCCAAGGCAGAGCCTCATCGAGATTTTTTTTTTTTCTTTTTTTTTTTTTATTAAGACGCAATGGAGAAGAAGTTCAGTTAGGTCATTGACCCCTTTTACAAGTCATTTCAAAGTCAGACGTACAACGCATGATACAAGGCGGTTTCTCAAAACATTTACTCTGTGGCGGATTAAATGCACTTCGTCGGATTTCGTCCACAAAGTGCATCTCGTTCATTAATTCGATCGACTGCATGTCTGAGGCTTTGAAAAATCAAAATGGCGGCTTCTTAAAGGATCCTTCCATATTATCTTGGAAGACTGAGTTAAAAATTATGAACTTGTAAATGTGTATAAGCTGTTGCAGATTTTTTTTTTATTTGATAAATGACGTCCCGAAGTAAAGAGAGAGAGAGAGAGAGAAAAAAAAAGGCACAGGATTAAAATATTAAAAATAACAGTAATTTATATGACGTTATATGCAGGTATACCGAAGTGGAATTAAAGCGAGAAAATGTTGTTTACATTTACTTAGCCATTTTTTCAAACTATGGTAGAGGAAAAAATAATTATTTTATGGAAGAGAAGAAAACCTTCGTCGCTTCCGAAATGGGAACAAAAGCATTTATATACAGATGATAAAACACGAAATCAAAATCGATCTCGACAAAAAAATAATGGAGTTTTGCATGTACGTGAAGTACGGATGCAAATGATTTTACGGAGCTTAAAACTGAGCGCTTTGAAAAAATTTATTTGCGGACAACCAAAAATTACAGTTCTCGGGATGATTCCGAAAGTTGCCCCGGAGGACGAGAGCCTTCGATGGCGGCTGCATTTTTGCGCGTGGCGGCTGGAAGGAAAGCCTCCGCGCTTCGGCGGCCGAGTCGAAAAATCCTTGAAGCGGCGATACGTGTAATCCGCACCGGGACAAATCACTATGCACTAAACTATGCATTTTAAAGTCTCTGCATCAGTTTTTTCAACTAGAAAAGAATGCATTTGGGACGTTTTAGATGAGCCCAGCTCTTTCTCCGTTCGAAGCGGGGAGACGGATCTTTTTACGGTCCGCCCGTAGCCGAAAACATTGACCGTTCTCAATTTTTTCTATCTTCTGTTTTCTTTGAGTGATGCACTTGAGAAATTCATGAGAAATTACATTGATTGCTCCTGCATACTGAATACAGTTATTGAGTTTTCAAAACCGGCCGCGGGACTCGGAGGCAACATTCCAAAATTAGAAATGAAGCGACATTTTTTGCTTATCCCGCCGTAGAAAACGCTTCCACCGTGCAGAGGCGAATCCAGCCGCTCGAGGATAGCATCCCCCTCCATCGAGCTAACGCCCTTTACATTCTGTTAATTCACTTGTCCTTCGTTACGGTTTCAATTATTAAGTTCAACTTATCAAAAGTCCAAGTTAATTTTTTTCTTTCTTTTTTTCTTTTTTTTTTTTTTATCAAATGATTATTCACTTTATATTCGGGATACATAACTAAACGCGGTCTGAGCGGGAGGAGGATGGCGGGAGAGGATATGGAGTTTTGATGTTACCCGTTAAGTTTTTCTTTTTTTTGTTTTTCGGAAAGAAAATTACCACGCAACCGACTCGTCTCGAAATGATCGTACCGAAGCCGTCCATGAAATAGCTAAACACTTGATACCGACATGTGGAATTAAATAATTCTGCCGACTTCCGTTTCCTAATTTTAAGGAGGACGAGAAAACGCCAGCTGGACGTCCTTCCAGTCTCGTACTTTCAACGTTTAAAAAAATAAATTGTTATATAAATTATCTCTTGCCGAGACTCGTGTTTCATCCGATACTTTGTAATTTTAAAAAACGAGGCTTCTTCATTAAAAATTAAAAAGAGTCGAATCAACTCCGAGCGGAGGATGTTCCGCATCCGTCGAAGAAAGCACAAAAAAAAAAAATATGATCTTGAAACGTGTTCGGACTTTTGCTTTGATGAAAAAAAAAATAGCGAAACGGAATATACGCTGCAAGACATCGCATCTGGAAATTAACAAATTTGAAAGAGAAAAAGAAAGGAATTTGCGATTTTCGCCACGGCCTTGTTTGAAGATCATCGTCGTTTCAAAATGCTAAAAAGCTGTGGTATCCATACAACAAAAAAAAGGGAAATCTTACTTGAATTATAAGGCTTAAAATATCAATAACCAGAACAACTGCTTTGATATTGAGTTAGATACTCGTTACAATGAAAAACAACTCTGAGTTGTTTTCGGTCCGTGTTTTTTTGTACATAATATAAATCGTAATGTCATTTTCTTCTGATTATAAAACCTTCACTTGCCGGAACTGTTGATTCGCATGTTCGCGTATGGCTTTGGAGGCAAACAATTCCAAGAATCACCGCCTTCTATTGATCGAGGAAGAAAAAAAAATGTCGAAATTTTACAAGTAACTGAAAAAATATCCGCATGTCCGAATATTGCCTTACAAAATACGCAAATTATCACGGAAAATGTTTCATTCATAATTGATCAAATCATTTCAAAGATTATTATTATTATTATTATTATTTTTTCGTTTCGCCGCGGAAAAGGTGAAGTGATCCAAAAGTCGATCAATAAATCGTTGTCGCTATGTTACAAGCAAAACATTCGCGGATCCGGGAAATTCTTCCCGTTGATTTCTTTCGTGAGAAACCGTATAATATTAACTTACATCATTCATATTTTACCCGAAAAATGACGGCTCCCAAATATTTTTCGTTTATCGATTTTAAAGAGAAAAAAAACATCCATATTCCTTCCTTTCGAACAGTTCGTGAAGACCAAACGGAGAAACTTTTCAATATTTCCAATCTTTGATTCCCTTTTTATTATTGCTGCATTCCAATTTCACCTTTGAAGTGACATATTAAACATATATACCCTTCGATGAATAATAATGACCCGTTTAATCATATTCTCAGGCTGTATGAATAATAAAAAGAACATAAGCAATAGCTCATGGTATTTGAAAACAGATTTTTCACTTTCACCGATGCGGTTTTACTTAAATTATATTGTCACATTTAGTTCCTTACGTATGGGGATTGAGTTTTGGATTCTGAACAAGAATATCTTCTTAAATTACATGAAAATTGTTATGAAATTAAGTTGTATTTTTCAAATACAGAATGATGTAATGACAAAGCACTCTCAAAAAAAATTGATCTGGGTTGGCAACATAAAGCTCAATCCAAATTTTCTTTTTTTTTTTTATTGCTGGTTATAATGCAACATAAAACGGTAAAATTTATGATGCTGGTAATAATAATATAAAGTTATAATAAAAAAAAAAAGGATGTTTTTGTCAGTTTCAAGGCAAATTATTTTGCTCGTTTATATGAAAATTAAAAATAATACAACTGAAAAATTCTGGCAGTATTTTATTATACAATATGTAGAGATTGTTTTGCGTCAAATTAAGATGAAGGAAATGAAGATAATTGTGAACATTTTCATACAAACGTCGAGCAACTTGTTCATTTGATGCTTGAGAAGATTAGAAATTAATTATGCCACCGGTATTTGTTTTACTGCACACATTAATGTGTATATAATATGTAAGCTATTTTGATATTTCACGTGCCGCAATACGAGCACAAAGGGGGGAAAAAATGTGAAGCAAGCGGATTTGAAAATGACATGAAATTTATCAATTAGTTTAGGCATCTGCATCACTGATGGCTAAAAATCGCGATCTCATTCGCACAGAATACTAACGCCGAACGTAATGAATGTGAAAGAATCAACGCGATTCACTGAAAGAGAAAAAACATTTTCACGTTTCAACGTTGGAGAACGGGAGAAGAAAGGGAAAAACATTTGGGACAATCCGGAATTTAAATCACAACAAAATTTTGAATTGAATTTTCTTATATCGAATGCATCATTTATAGTTTTTGGGATGCAAAGCGACCATGGCGGGGGTGGTAGATAAATAAATAAAAAAAAAAATTTTTTTTTTCGTATTATCGATCCGAAAGTCTGGATTGCGGTGAATTCAAATGTGCGCAACAGGAAAACGAAGATTGAGGGGGGGAAAAAAAAAAAATATTCCATTTTGGATCTGAAATATACTCTCTCATTCGGGAGGTGTTTAATTTTAGATTTTGCTTATGTTAACCGATCACGGAAAAGGGGAATCAAAGCTACGAACTTTCGAGAACAATATTAAACATATGAGAAAACGTCGGGGATGCGATCCCCGACACTGCCAGCATCGTTTAGTGGAGAAAAGGAAATCGAATTTTGGCCGTAAAAAGAAGGAAATATTTTTTTTGGAACGACGCGAATAAAATTTGACGAAATGACCGTTGGAAAAGGAAATATAAACAATGTGGCACGGTTAATGCGTCATTCAACAAACGACACGAAGATTACGTTATAAACGGGGATAACCTGTTAATTGAGTTGAAATAATGGATTTTGAAACTGTAATCCGAAATTACACGTCGGATAACTATTTCATTTCAGCACGTATAATTTCCCTTTTTTTTTTTTTCGCTCTTTCATACGTTTTGTCGCCGAAATGGAAGGAGTCGAATGTTCGAAATAACGCGAAGGTTAACGTCGCGTCGCCGGCGTCTCGGCGCATGCGGCTACCCCGAGAACGCGTACAAGCTCAGGTAATGGGAGATGTTGATAATCGATGGAGTGACACACGTTTAATTTGGAAAATTTGAATTTTGGAAGCGAGGAAAAAAACGACCAGCCGAAGGGCTTGTGTCGAAACGAAACGCATTGGTTGATTTCGAGCGAGGAGAATTAAAATAAGAAACATGTCCATGTGAATCTGGTTATGTATAAATTTGCGCGGATAACTTGCTTGATGGATCGAGGCGGAAATCGGAGCTTTGAGCGACGAATTCATTTCGGTTTTGGTTCCGACAACAGATTCGGGCCACTCCTCGTGGAGTAAATTGCTGCCACGGGTATCGGCGAGGCAGATTCCTCGCCGGCCATCTCCTCATCTAATGTCCGGTTCTGTCGGGTCCCGAGCCTTGATTCTACTCAATTAAGAATGCAGATTTTTCGTTTCGTATTCCCACCCGAAATTATTAAATCTCGAGTACAAGCCCTTATGGAAATGGCTCTTTGTTTATGATTCCTTCCCCGATGGCATCTAACGTAAAAGACGAAAGTGCAGTAATTTATGCCGGTTCACGTTGCACTGCTGCCACGGTCTAATCGGGATCCCGGCAAATGCGCTAACCACTCTCGGATTATTTACAACCGTACACATCAATATTTGAAAACACATCTCGCTTTGTGCCTCGAAAAGCGTTTCTTTGAGCAAACCGCAGTTGCAACAGCTCCATTTCGAACGAAGGTTCCGTCATGCTCCACACGCGACAAAGGAGTGGAAAACCTGCAAACTTTTTACGTCCGAATCGTTTACGTGAGCCACCTTCGATGGGCAAATACTGTCCTCGTAACGTTGTGCGTTCAACGTGCATGTACCTTGTATATTCGGTGGCGTTTCCCATTCGGTGCGTTCCTTCCGGCATCTTGTAAATTTTAATTTCACGTTTAAAATTTCGGACGATGTGAAATCGTTCACATGGCTCTCTCGAAGTCTTGCGTTTTATATCTGTAAATATTAGCAATATAACGGTTAAAATTATTTATATTTCAGTCTCTTTTTACCCGGGGGCCAAATAACTTTTATATGAGGAAAAAAAAAAAAATCTTGTTCCCGATAGGATAAAATCTGCGACAACTTTTACGTATTTCGAAATGCATTACTGCCGTCTCGCTGAGCAAAAATTAACATTTTTGAGTCCGGTTTTACATCGGTTTGGTATATTTTTCTTGTCAATCGTCAGTTATACTTTTTATACTTGGTTACGACCTTAAAATCGAATATTTTTAACGTTCAGTTTTAAGCCGCCGAAAATATACAGTCACGGAAAGTCATTGTTTACGTCACTTCGAACGGGCGTTCCTTAACCTAACCGCGAGCCTCTTGTTGCGGCACCGATGCCGAATCGCCTTCGCCGTGACCGGCCGGCAAAATCGGAGCCTTCGGCCGCACTGAATTTCGGATGCGCTTGACCGGAGCAGAAATGAACCCAGCATCAGTAAGGCCCCCGCTTTAGGGGGCACGAGGAATTGTTGAAACGCCCGGGGCGAAGTTTCGGAAACAGTTTTGATAAAATTACCGATGCAATTAAGTATACAAGTTACATATGGAGCGGTATACGTTTATGTAAGGCCGAGTTCCCTCGGAGCCTCGAGTGTTTAGCCTCATGAAATATTCAAGGCAGTGCGCACAGCGGCAGAAAATATTTTCTGATTCGAAGGAAAAATTTATACTTTTTTAATATCATTTCAAAATTTTTTGCTCCACCGTTTACGACGTTAAAATGCGCGGAGAGTACCTAAAAAGCCACCTTTAGGAGGGCTGAACGAATATAAAATTCACAAAAAAAAAAAAGGGTAAACCTTAAATTACGGAGGCATCTACATTAAATATCGGAAAAAGGTCGTCAACCTTGACCAATAGGAAAGTTATCGAACCTTATTTTGTATCATAAACCCTTTTACGCAATGTAAAAATTTATAGCAGTTTTATTGAAAGGGTTGCCATTATTTTTTTTCCTTCCTTTTCTTTTTCATCCTCTCCCAAATTCATCATTGTAAGAGCCGGTGCCTTGTAAACCTGAATTTTCAGGTTGTAAAATGTTATAATGACGGGGCGCAGAACTACCCTTGAAAAGGGTTGACCATGGAAAAAAATTCAACTTGCACAATGAGTTGCCTTTTTTTTTTTTTTTTCTTTAAAATTACAATCGGTTTTTGTGCGGCCAGAGGCACTTTTTGAAACCTATTTAAATACATTCAAGGAAACTTTGAATTGCTTATTTCTTCTTTATCGCCCTTCCATTCTTGTTCTTTTCATTCCGGGTCTTTGTGTTTTTACATTTACTGCTAAAGGTTAAGGTAAATTTTGCTAAAAGGAGATGCGATTGCATAAAAGGTTTCACCCCATAACGTGGGGCGGTAAATCTGCTTGGTTGAAAAATTTCACCGTGAATGAAAGTGTGCCAATAGATGAGCCCTTGGACATTTTTAAATGTAATAACTTTCCGTAGAACCGAACGGAGAGCTCTCGTCTCACGTTATCTGAATAATTTTTGAACATTCGCACAAAAATTAATATCGCTTCTGCACGAGATTATCAAGGCAAAGCGGTGACAAAAATTCCGCTTTTAAAAAACGGTCGGGGCAGAAGAAAACCACCTTTATATATGTAGTCAAATAAGGCTTAACACGATCGCAATCAAATCAAACAATGTCTGGTGAACATTTCCATTTTTTTGTGTAGTTCACTATTTTCAGTCCTCCGCAGTGCTTCTTGAGGTACTAATGCTAAAATGTGCCTCCGACGAAGATTTGCTTGCACGCGGTTAAATCTTCTGTTAAGGTTTTGTATTGAAATATAAAACGTATTTGTCCATTTAATCCGTAGGTTTATTTGTGAATCGGAGTCGCCAACGAAACGCGAATTAAAAGGCAAATACATGTAAAAGCGATGTAAATCTCCTGGTCTTTTTTTTGAATTCCAATGAATTTTATCGCCTGTTATTCGGCACTGCTGGGAGAAGGATTTTGCTGATTTTTCTTACAGCAACGTTTATTTAATTCACTTTTTCTGCAGTCGGTTGCAGGTTCAGGGTAAATGGAATCAACCCTCATGGAAGCCAGCGTTGGTAGCAAAACAGCATTGTTCGGTGCGAATGCATTTTTTGAACACCTCCAAAGAGACCCAAAGTGCGGCTTGCCATCCGGGATCTCCCACTTTGTCGTCCGAGGGGGCAATAACTTATGTCCACGAAATTCGAGCGATCCATAAAAGAAAAGCAAGCCAGTGTCTTTCAGAGTATTGTGATCGAGCAATATGAAACGGTACGAGGTTTGCATTTAACTTTTTCATACAAAGGCCGAAAGCGTAAGGTGCACCGACGAAGACAAAAGGAAACCATTTTGGTAAATAAAAGAGCGATGATTGCATTTTTTGCTGATCGGACGTGTCGATTGTGTTTCGCAGCAGTTTGCTACCTCGGGTTTAAGGTAGCATTTTTGCCGGGATTTCTCTCTTTTTATAATCTGCGAAACGACATTCTTCGACACGGCCAACGATCTCGGCGTCCGCCGCAAGGAAAACGCACCAAAAAAAGACACCATGCCGGGCTTTTACAACGGCCATAAATCACGAATTTTTTTTTTTTGACAACGGGAAAAATTTTAAAAAGACGAAGGGCGTCGGAAAAATCGGTCGTTAATCCGCTCGGGCACGTCGGGAGGCCTCCCCCCCACCCTCGAAAAGCGGAAATTTTTCCGTTATTTCCGCCGGTTCGGCGGCTTACGGTTGGCAAGCTCGCTTGAGATTTGGGGGGGGGGGCGAAATGGAGCGGCCCGGAAGTTTAAAAAGGCAAAAGGGCGGGGGGGGGGGGAAAGGACGCGTGCCTGCGAGCGCGAAA
>JAOWBB010000002.1:3886888-3951449 GCA_028565995.1 Ricinus marginatus
AACAAAACAAAAAAAAAAAAAAAAAAAAAAAAAAAAAAAAAAAAAAAAAAGGTACAGAGAAGAATTTTATTAAGCTAAAAAGAAATTGTCGGAACAATAATTATTCGTTATATAAATTTCAAGTTTGGAGACGGGTTTTAAGTGCCCCGGAAAAAAAAAAAAAAAGAAACGCTTGGAGAAGGCACGAAAAACAAAAAGTTATTATTTAAATTTTATCCGAGAGATAGAGAAGATTAGAGAAATAAACGGAAGACAAGCTAAACTCTTTAGTATTGGTTTTAATTAATGCATTTCCCTGATTGAAACTTTCATTTTAAATAAAAGGCCTTTTCGCTTCTAAGCAGATGGAAAATGAGCCCGGAATGGAAACGATGTCCCGTGGCAAAATTAAATTACGGTCAACTCAAAGGCACTATTTTCATCGGTTTTACCGAACGCAAACCCCGGAATCCAATAAAAGTTTAAAAAATAACCCCTTTCCTCCGCCCGAAAATGACGGCTTTTTGGGGCTGCAATGCCAGCTTAACCGGAGGAATGATAAGAGCCAGGCCGCAGATATGGAGGGACGGAGCAAGAAGTAACAAAAAGGGTTTCTCTGTTTGCCCGCTGCTGCAGCAGATAGTGTGCAACTCTAATGCGGAATTTTCATTATGGAATACTGGAGCATGATTAACTCGATAAGAAGACAGAAGGGTGAGTCCTGGAAAAAAACGATCTGTTTTTTGTATCGCAAACGAAGGGAGGTTTTGAATTAATAAATTGCTTTCATTTTCCTCCGTTCTGCTTCCTCCTCGTGGCCCTTGATTAAAAAAGAAAATATATATATATATATAGTGAGACGGACCTTTCGGTTATTAGATAATAATTCTCATCCGCGACGTTGAAAAAAGGGAAAAGGCACCCGAGGCCCTCCAGAACGCGCCCCCGACAGCGCGTCCGATCCCCGAAAGCTGAAATCAAATCCGACGGGATTAATAAATTAGAGGCAAAAGGTAGGATCCCTGACGGATCACGGTGCCCGCTTATGGCAGCCATTCAGAAGTCGCTCCTTAATGCGGCTTCCTCGTATAAATCAACCCCCGAACGACCCAGCAACAGCTCCAACCCTGCGGGAAACTCCGCCGGCCATTTTCCCGAATCGTTTAGATTTCAATGAACGCTGCCCCGAGGCGAGGCCGCGGTTATTCGCGCTAAAACTCCAATCAAACGCCGCCGCAGAGGTAATCTCGTTATTTTTTAGAGCGTTACGCTCGGCCCGTTTTAGACCCCTGAATTTAACCTCAGTTCAAATTCCCGATATTACCGTAACATAAAAGTTGATGCTTTCGCGGCTTGTAATTACAAGCGCCCTTAACGCTGTACAAAAAGGGAATTTTCTCATTCGGGCACCTTTTTCTGTTTCAGGTTGCATATTAGACAGCGCTCCGCCAGATGTACCTCCTCGAAATCCTTCAATGAGCCGTTTAAACGGCAGGCCGGGAGGCCTCCTGGGTTCGATGGACCGCGAGGGCGACTTTGAACCTTCCTGCTTGGTGCGAACACCTTCGGGCAACGTGTACATACCTTCGGGTGAGTCCCCTCGCCTCTGCCGAAAGCTTCGGATCTCCCGGCGTTCGCTTGAAATCGGATTCTCCTTTCAGATATTCCAGTCAAAAATTCACCGCTGGATTACAAATCTAATTCATCGTGCAGCAGCCCTTCGAAAGTATTGGAAAACCATCAGCAGAAGAACTCGGAGAGATGTTCCATGCCGTTCGGAACTCCGGTTCCGGTGCTTCCCGTCCGGAATAATTTACGTCGCCCGAACTCCAGTCACTTCCCTCCAGCAAGGTTCCATTTCCGGAAAGGTTTCACCAAGTGTTCATGGAAGTGCACGGCTATTGTTTTCATCATTTTATCAATTGTACTTTCGGCAGCCGTTACTTACATGTCAGGTAGGTGATCCATTTCTAAACCGCAGAAGCATCTCCGAAAACTGATTCGAAGACCGTCCTCTGAATTGAGCCTCCCCCAGAGCACTTTGACGAACGATTCAGATTCGATTGGGACTCGCTTTCGATCTGATCTGCAACCGCAGCATTGTGCGGTGTGGCAACACTTACGCATTACTCGTACTTACCGACGTTTTTCGCTTTAATGGATATTGCAAACGCAGGTCGAGCACAGCTCCGGACCGTAACAACGGAAGGCCGTCTCTTTGTTGGTTTAAGAGAAACCCGAAAATGCCTTGAATATTTTATTTGCCGGACAATTTTTGGTAGAAAAGCTGCTTTCCGGCTTTCGCAGCACCATATTTTCTCTTTCCTAGATAATTACTAACTTCATAATTCCATTATTTTGGCAAAGGGAAAGAAGCAAAGCGGCAAATTGCCGTTTCCCGTTGCGAGGGGTTGAAATTCACCTTGTCATCTCCAACGGTGGTCCTTGTGCAAAACATTAAATTATTAAATATAAAAAGTTTTCCACTTCTACCAGGACGATTATTTGATCGGATTTGCTGTAGAAAAACGCAAAATTCAAGTTTTACCTCTTTCAACTTAATCCCCATGCATTCCGTTCAGTTTAATGAAGAGCTCACACCTCCTCGGTCTTAACCATGTAATAATTTACGAATTATTAAAATGCCTCAGAGTAAAATTTAATTTCACGTAAAACAATTCGAATTATTCGTGCACGAATTGGATTTCACGCCAAATACCCTAAAAATAAGGGAGTTATAATTGCTTCGGTATGTTATGGTTATAAACGTCTGCGTTTTCTTGCTTTATAATTTAAATAAGATTCTTGGATGAAAATTTCTTTTGTAATGCGACCTGCAACTAATTTATATTCAGCCCAGCAAATTTTTTTGTATATCCTTTGTCGCTTAGCAAAAAAAAAAAAACTCAAAAGAACCAGATAGTTTTGTCAAATTTTTAAATTAAATTGCAAATCCGGTATGTTAGTTTCCATTATTCTTTGTTTGTTAATAATTAAATCAAAATAACATTTTAATTAATTACTTGAGTTTACGAAAGACCCATCTGATATTTCAGGTCAGAAACTTATTAAGGAGATTTATAATTAATTATTCATTCAGGATTTCCACTATTACATGTTAATTATAAAAAAAAAAAAATCTGAATTGTTCCTGCTAATAATCCTACTATTTTAATTCTGTATCATAGAAATGACGGATTTTTTTAAGTATATTTTTCCTTAAAAAGCATTCGTTGGCTTATTTACATCAGGAGACTAAAGCATAAAAAAATTTTTTTTTTTTTAGCGGCTAACTTCTTAGACTGGTCATATCAAAGCTCTAAAACATGTTCCGTTGTTGTGGGAGAAAACACAGAAGTGTTATATCCGAAACCGGTAGCCGAATTACCCCAAATTCCGAATAGAACATCTGTAATAATTGAAAGCGAAAAACCGCCGCTGCTACCACCGGGAGGTAGGAAAAAAAGTGATATACCCAGTAGAAATGATGATTTAAAAATCCATTTGAAACCTCGTGTGCGTAGACACGCTAGTAACACGCATGATGATGTAGTTAAAGCACTCCCACCCTCTGAAGCACAAGAGCATGTGCATGAACAAGGTGTTGTGAATGTTACTTCCAAGAGTTCTGTAGCTTCTTCTGCCGTGGCCACCGTTGGAAATCCTTTGGGAAAGGACGCAGGACGAGAGCACCAACTTTCCTTCATGATACCGCCCGAGGAGCTTCCCTTGCAGTTGCCTCGCGTGTCCACCGCCACCCCGAAGAAACTCGGCTCTCGAGACGAACTCGTTTACCACAGATTCGGAGCCTTCGATTTCTTCGACGACGTTTTAATCGACGCTCATGGAAAATCCGGGAGCAAGAAAGAAAGTCTTAAAACAATTCAGCCGCGAAAAATCAGGCATTCTCACGGTTCCAGAGCGGCGAAAAATCTCCAGCATGATTATCAGGTCTTCTCCTACGGCGAGGACGAATATGAAATCGTGGAATTAGAAGACGAGAGCGAAGCGAAGAGGAAAGAGACGGAAATGACGAGTGCAGAACCGGTTACAGGTGGAGATAATTTGCATGCGACTGCTATGCATGATACAAAACTAACAAGTTCGAGTTCTAACGATGTCAAATGCGATGGAAAAGTTTCGCCGGACGATGACCCGGAAAACGAAACATTACCGGATGGAGATCGGACAGAAACTTTTCCAACTGTAACTGAAGATCCCGTAGAAGCACATAATACAGCGCGACATTCAAAGCGTGTGCTTGTTAATGTAACAATAGAGACGGAAGATGACGAGGAAGGTTTGAAACCTGTGTACGTAGTATCTCTGTCCGTTCCGACGGAAAAGTCGGAAAACACGACAGAAAATAACTTTATTGTAGAAATTGACAGCAAGGCAAAAAATAACGAAAATGCTTTTTCCTCGCCGACTAAAACGACGTTCGCACCCATGTCCACGACCCCGGCACGACTCGGGTACTTCTACGGAGGTCAGTGCGAATGTTCTTGTCCTTGTTTAGAATCAGATACGACGAAAGACGAGAATTACGATGCTGGAACCTCCACGACGACAGAAGACTTGAAAGAAACCACGACAACCGAGAGAACGGAAAGCTCCGAGGAAAAGGAATTGTCCTCCGCGAAGTACGAAAAACTCGTCGACGAGGATACGTTTAATGCAACGGAAATTGCTCCGGAGGAAGAGGAAACGACGGAAGGCTCCGTCGGTTCCACCACAGTGGATAGCACGTCGGAGGCGGACTTAACGACCTACGTGGCACCAACGTCGGAATCTTCCACGACGAGCTGCCCTGCGAATCCGACGTCGCAGCCTCCTCCGCCGATGATCCTTGTTCTCGAAGGTGAGGACGCTGTCTTCTGTTTTCTTAGTCAAAGAATTTTCTAACCGCGGATTGCCGGAAACGGTGCCTTCTTATTAGGTATCCCGAAAAATTTGAATTTCCTCCGACTCATTTTCGAATTTTCTTCAGCGCGAATTTCGGGAATTTCCGGTTCGATCGTTTATTTAAAACGTAGAAAATTCTTTGACCGGGTTTACGCTTGTATAAAACTTCCTTTTTCTGCTGAAGTTTCACACGTGTTTTTTTTTTTTTTTTTTTTGCGCCGAGCAAAAATTTTTCATTTTTCGTAACAGGTTTTTTTATTGTCTGAGTGCGACATTAATCAGTAACCGAATTGCTGCTGGAAATTTTTGCAGGAGAACCGGTTCCGTCGTCGAGAGCGGGCTTCCGCCCCTTCGATCGCCAAAGTCGTCCTCAAGCTTCCTGTCGTGCACACTCTCGTGAAGGGTTTTTACATATGATGCATTTTTCAAATCGAATCCGTTCCGCGCTTTCCCGGGAGAATTTCCTATCCCCGCGATCCGCTCGGATCGTGGCCACCCTTCCGCAGCAAATCGAGATTCAATAAGTAACCGGCGGTATCAGTCTTCCCATCTATGGCAGCCCTTCCTGCCTATGCCGGGTTGTGTTCTTGCCTATTGCATTGCAGCGGGGCTCACACTTTTTAATTAAGTGGGTTTCGCGTTTGGCAATCAATCTTCCCGGCTTCACGACAGTTTCCTATCCGTACTTCCTCTCCCGATTTTCCCCGATAAGTCTTCCTGCGCATTCTCACCACATTTACTCTTCATAATACTCCCGGGAATCACTTCATCCGCACTAGCAGTATCTGCCTTATCTAGCGTGGCTGTTCCTTAATAATCTTCAGCGAAGAGAATGGAGCTTTTACAATGCTGGAGCTAATTTAATTCACTTTACTCACTTTAGTGCACCCGAATTAATTTTTCGTTATAATTCAGAATTTTCGCTGAGGCTCCGTTCGTACGATTCCTCATCCATTTACGGTGCCATCAATCACTGAACCGCTCTCATTTGGAGCGGAAACCTGTTCCTCGATTTCATTATCCGAGCATAGGTTTTCAGTTTTGTAGTTTCACGATGCAACTACAAAACAATCATTAACAATTTACGATTCGGCATCCCGTGCAAGCGGAATGTTGGACGGCTTTCGTCAGCAGATAATTTTGAGCTTGGAAGTCCTATCGGATTTTTCCGGGAGGCTGCTGTTTTTCATCCCGAATGCTGTTTCCAGGGCAGTGAAATTCTCAGATTGCGCACCGAAGATTGCTAATATTACTTCCTACCGCGAAAATTCAGAATTGCAACCGGACATTTGTTTTTTTTTTTTTTTTTTTTTTTTTAATGAAATTTGCAACTTGCCTTCGTTTGAAGAGCACTCTCGGTTCCCTAAGGAAAATGTTCCCGCGCTTTTTTAAACTACTCCATCGCACATAAACTGGAAAATCCTCTTTTCCTTCATCCTTTACACCCGTTAACCTAACCTAATCATTGAGCAATGAACTTTTTTTGCTCTCGTTTCGACTTCTTTCCCAATCAAGGCTTCGAGCCGGTGCCACACTCGATGAAGGAGGAAGACGTGGAGTTTGCACTCACCGGAAACCATGAGCTGCCAGGGTGAAATCTAACAAATCAATCACGTAACAAACTTTTAGACAAACTAATTTTGCAAAAATTTGGAATATACTCAGCTTGTATATTAATCATGATTATATTAATCGGCGCTTTTCGGTTAGCATTAGATCACTCTGCATGATTATAAACTGGCTTTATTTAGTTTTAGAAGCAAATTAGCGAAATTCTTTACATTTTGGTGTTTTAGAATATGAAACTGTTATTAAATTCTTTTTGGCAATTTTATGCACTTCAATATTTTGGCGTGATACTTACAAAAACTGGTGTTGTCGCATTTAAAAAAAAAAAAAAAAAATTTGCATTTTTGGTGATGATTGCTGGTCAAGGTAACTATAAACAAATTAGCTCAACTATTTTTCATTTCAGATTGTTAAAGAAGATGCATGAAAATATCACTGTAAGACAGTGTGGTGCTCTTTTCCTTTATACAATTATCGACTTTTAAATTTACAAATTACATTAAACATGAATATAAAAATCGAACTTCAATTCGTTATTCTGAACATTTTTCAAATTTTATAAATTTAATGCTAAAATACATAGACAAAATGAAATCGTTATCATTAATGGCCGGTTTTAAATTTATCTGTGCCGAGCAAACAACGCATACGATAAAGAATTTAATTTTTTTTTATGTGGAAAATTTTAAGATTTCCATGCGAGGAGAAGATGGAAATTTTTGAATGTCACTATCAAGTCGCAATACTGTTGGTCTTCGTTCCATCTTTCGAATACAATCTTTCCATTAAATCCATGTCGGCTAAGCCGTTCTCAGCCTGATTTAACAAACTTTAATCTTCGGACGCTAATTCCTTAGTTGAACCCATCTATCTCCTGCAAAAGAATCATATTTCCGCATCAGAATGTAATTTTTCAAATTGTTCTCTCTTGGCTGATGCTAAACCGTTGGAAATTCTGATTCTTTTTTCTTCCGTCCAGAGCAATACGGCAACATAACCACGTTAAAATACAAAAAAATTCAATTAAATTTCTTTTTTTTTTAAATTAATCCACATACATTTATGTATGTAATTATAAACCCTTTATATTTGTTTTCAATTAAAAAAAAAGTCAGAATTTGTCGTAAGCGAAAAAACCAAAACCGGGAACTACTTCCAGCAAAAATTGACAATAATGTTAATTGAGTTAAGCTTGTATAAATGAAAAGCCATCTCCTAAACGGTCTTCTGTTTTTCATTATTCATATTTTTTTCTTTTAATCTCCTGCACGGGATTGATTGCTTACTAAGCATGTTTCTATTTCAGTTGTTCGCGACGATTGATACATGTATTTTCAATCCATTCCCCATCAGCTCTTGATTGCTGCCATTCAACGCGTCATCCTTAAAACATATATTTGTTTCATTTTATCTGAATTTCTTAATGCGCTTATCTCACACACGAATCGTCCTAAGCGTCTAATCATACATCTACATTCAATAACTGTACATATCGGTTAAATAATTTTTTTTCTTTTTTAAATTTGGGGATAAATTTACCAAGAGAATCGACCCAGCTTACTGTTATCCGGTTTTTTAATGTATTCCCCTATTCCCCTGACCGTTGCATATAAATTATTGAACCTTAAAACTGAATAGAATCGTATCGGATGGGATAATATATGGAGAAGATAGAGGCAATATAGTTGTCAATTTTTCATAAACACCTAACGAGAATTTCCCTCAGTTCAAAGCTAACGTGAATAATTTATTACAGCTTCCTAATAGAAATCCTACAACCTCTGATTTTTCTCAGGAAGAACATCATAAATTATTCAAATGGCGATATTTCGAAGCTTTCTAAAAACAATGGTTGTCGCGCTTATTCGCGATATAACACGAAATTCTATTGGGAATATATAAATCAAATTTAGCTCCTTCGAGTTTGCCATTTAACGTACGTACTTCATCCCTTATATTTATTTATTTATTTATTCAGCAAAATCTATCCCCCTCGTTTCAGGAGCTAAAACGTTTCCGATGAAATCATTTCCTCCGGATGGAACCACGTTTAACCAAATAAATTTCGGTCAAAAATTATCAAAAACCATACCGGGATACGGATATTGGAACATGCAGTTTTACCAGTCGGAGGCCGCGTACATTAAATTCGATTTCACCATACCAAGAGGATCCAGCATTGGAGTTTACGCAAGGAGAGATGCACTACCGACGCACACCCAGTATGACATTTTGGAAGTACTTAGCGGTTTTAAGACGAGGAACGAGCGAGCTTCGCACGTGAGTATCGCTAGCTATGAGTTTGAAACTTGATGATTGATGAATATCCGAACGAATGGTGAGGACGGTACCCGAACGATTTACCCGCCATTCAACGGAGTTTGCCCCCGACTCTTTTACATCCTAACAAAGTCCGACAATTGTCACGAAAACCGGATCACAATTTAGGTTCAGCAGGAAAATAAAAATATCATATACACACACGTTAATATTGCTGCATTTTGAGTAAATGCTCGTTTCCAAGGAGCGAGGAAATTGAAGAAGCAGAGCCACTGAAAATCTTTCAGACAAAATTTTTACTCCACGATAAAGTCCGAACCAAGGTTCTCGTCGTGTTGGGATTCAAAAGCAGGTTCCACTATATTTTCTTTTCCTCCGACGAGTCCCGGCGTTTTGAACCTTCTTCATCTTCGCTTTCAAAAATCTGCATCTAAAAGTCACAAAAAATTTTCCTGTTTCCTCGTCCAAGCGCTTCATTAGATGAACCAGAAAAAAAAAAAACCGCGCCACATTGATTTGTTTGTTTCTTTCAGCCCGTTGTTAAAAAGGAATCGAAATATTTCATGGAGCAAGGCCACTGGTTCATGTCGCTGTACAATGACGACGGAGACGTGCAGGAAGTAACGTTTATCGCCGGTATATCGGAGGAAATGACGCAGAACTGTCCGAACGGCTGCAGTGGTAAGGGAGAGTGCCTGCTTGGTCACTGCCAGTGCAATCCGGGTTTCGGAGGAGATGACTGCAGCGACAGTAAGTCCCCGCTTCGCATGTTTTCCAATAATTCTCAGGGAACGGAACTGATGGACTTTCGACTTTATCCTCAGGTGTCTGTCCGGTGCTGTGCAGCCAACGCGGAGAGTACATAAACGGAGAGTGTCAGTGCAATCCCGGTTGGAAGGGACAGGAGTGCAGCCTGCGACATGATGAATGCGAGGTGCCGGATTGTAACGGCCATGGTCACTGCGTCAACGGGAAATGTGCTTGCGTCGGTGGCTACAAGGGAAAATTCTGCGAGGAAGGTCAGTGGATTTTCCTTTAGCGCTGGAAATTTAACTTTTTCCAAACAGAACCTTTCTTTAACGAAAAGCAATTATTTTCCAGTGGACTGCCCCCATCCTACGTGCTCGGGACACGGTTTTTGCCTTGAAGGCTCCTGCTTTTGCAAAAAAGGCTGGAAGGGCTTGGATTGTGCCACGATGGATAATGAAGCCCTGCAGTGTCTTCCGGATTGTTCCGGTCACGGCTCCTTTGATTTGGAAACTCAAACTTGCACTTGTGAGGGCAAATGGTCAGGGGATGACTGCTCCAAGGGTGAGTTTTTGTCTCATTTTATTTGCTACCTCCCCCGCAATTCATTTACTCAATTTTGATACTTATATTTTTATGGACAGAACTCTGCGATCTAGATTGCGGTCCCAACGGTCACTGCGAGGGAGACTCTTGCGTTTGCAATTCCGGTTGGTCCGGAGAGTACTGCAACTTGAAGCAATGTGATCCTAGGTATCGATAAAACTTCTGTGGTTCAAAATAAAATTCTCCCTGCTGCTTCCTAAATATTTTCGGTTAAAACTCATTATTCCATACTGCCGTACACTCATTCCTAAATGATTAATTCTTCCAGGTCCTAAATCTTAAACAGTTCATCTAATATTGCTAAAAAATTATGTTTTTCATTTAAAGATGTAACGAACATGGCCAGTGCAAAAACGGAACTTGTCTGTGCGTCACGGGATACATCGGAAAGCATTGTACTCTAGAAGGTTGTCCATCGGGCTGTTCCGGCCACGGTCAATGTCGAGTCACGAAACAGGGTGTATGGGAATGCAGATGCTACGACGGTTGGAACGGAAAGGACTGCAGCGTTCTTGTCGAGCAGAATTGCAACGACGTTCGCGATAACGATAAAGGTACAATAGACGCAACATTACATGATGTTCACCATTGTGCCTCATTTGTTTACCTCTGATGCAATGAAAGAGGCATTGTGATCCCATTCATATTGTTTTAGATGGGTTAGTTGACTGCGAGGATCCAGACTGTTGCACTAATCGCATCTGCAAGAACAACCAGCATTGCGTTACATCTCAGAACCCCATCGATGTCCTTTTGCGCAAACAGCCGGCTGTGGTGTCAGCCTCGTTTTTCGAGAGGGTTAAATTCTTAATCGAAGAGGACAGCTTGCAGAACTATGCCAGAAACGAAAATTTCAACGAAAGGTAAGTAGGATATATCAAACAATGGGTGCCAAGCCGATTTTCATCGTTCTCATTTTACATCTACACATCTTTCTAAATTTCTCCATTGATTTAAAAAAATAAAAAAATTCTTAAAGAAATACTGGCAACGAATGTTAGCTTAAGTTAATTTTTATTTTATTAATAATTTGTAAAATTCCCCAAAATCGAGTTCAGATGGGATTTTTTTGTATAGCCTGATTGCTTCGTACCGCATTATGCAAATATTGACTGATAACACATGGAAAAGCTCAGAAATGTATGCCTCACTCGGTGCCCGGATAGCCTGTCATACAATCGTCATCTGCAAAGCGCCCCAACAGGATTTTTCTGTTATTTTTTAATAACTTTTTATTAGACAACTGCCATCTGTACGCATTTTCAACGACTTATTGCTCTTTATCGATCCCGGTTGGCTTTTGCGTCATTACTGTACACTACCATTAACCTTCTACCGTGAATATTTTTACGCAAATTCCACACTAATATGAACATCTTAGAAATGAACAATTTTTCAGCCGCTCCTTCTTCAAATATTTTCTCCAGGGATTCTCCAATCATACCCCACCAGCCAAAGAAAAAATGGTAACCTCGTCTGGCATCTCCCTACCAAAGAGGCATCCATTTTGTCTTGACTAGTAGTTTTCTCAGAGAAATCGGACAACAGAAATCCTACGCATTTACAATAAGTAGGTGTTATGCATATGATTACACTGTGAAAAATATCTGGCAGTATGTGTTATCTCTGTGGCTACATTAGCAGCCTGCTTTGATAGAGAAAAAGAAAAGAAATTTTGTGAAGTTGCATGAAAATCCCATCTCTGATGGTAGGACTAACATAATTGTTACATTATACACTTATACTAATATATACATATATATTTGTTTTTCTTGATATATAAGATTGTATTGAGAATTCGCATTTATTAGATATATATATATATATTATTTTCATTAATCGCAATGTTGTGCCCTTGGTGAATCATCCCTCATCCCTTAATCATTTGTAAATGTTCGATATGTGTCGTATGCTGTTGAGTGTGACTCGAATTGACGGATGCTTATTTGTTCTTTTGTGCCGCCAGTGTATTCTGGAATCAATTCAATAAAAGGTAAGATAACAGTACTATTGTAGATTCCACCCTCTCCTTTTCATATCCGTCTACTGTCTTTTCTTTTTATTTCATTTATTTTTCGTTTTTCAACATTATTTTTTTCGTTTTGCTTTTTTTTTTCTGTCAGGGTGTTCCACTTGTAGCGAGCTGTAGACGTATTTGATGTGGAATGCTCTGCATTAGGCATGACATTTATTGGATCACTCTGTACCACCCAAATTGTAAATCGTCAATTTTTTCGTTAGCTTTTGATCATTTTATAGATCGCATTATTTTATACATATATTTTGCATTGAGTTTTCTTGTTTTGTATACGATTTTTTTTAATATCATTCTTTACTCATTGACTGTTATAATTTTGCTTGTTTTTCATTCATAGTCACGCAGGAGAATAACATTTACCATTTTCAGAAATAGACAATATATATATATAGGATAGGACTGTTTTTCTTAATATATGGTTTGCTTAACAGCATTTCTGATTTCGGAGGACTTGATTTCGTTTTTCATTTTTCATTTACAGTCGAGCAGCCGTTGTAAGGGGAAAAGTGGTCACTACTTCGGGCATCGGTCTCATCGGTGTCAGAGTCAGCACGAGCGCTCCTCTTGAAGGCTTCACCCTTACGCGTGCTGATGGTTGGTTTGATCTTTTGGTAAACGGAGGAGGCTCTGTTATTCTTCAGTTTGGGAGATCTCCCTTCAGAGCTCAGAGCGTTATTGTGACAGTACCATGGAATGATGTGAGTATGCCAAATTCGGATACTCGGAATGCAAACTCTCCTCTAGTGCCTTAGGAATTACTCGTTAACCAACCGTCTCGCTGATCGCCAATGTTGTAAAAACGATTTTCAGATGGTTGTCATTGACACCGTTGTCATGGGCATGGGGGAGGACAAATCTCCACAGTTGCCCCCACACTTGTGTAACAGCCACGATTACGTTACCATGAAACCTATAGTCTTAGGATCGTGGAAACATGAGTATCAAGGAGGTTGCCCAGATAAAAGTGCCATTCTAGCTGAACATCAGGTACAGGATTTTTCTCTTAATCTGACTTTAGCAGTAAAAGTAAGAAGATATCCTTTACTTATATTTACGGTTTACAGATCGTCCAGGAAAGTCTGACTATCCCAGGAACGGGTTTAAATCTTGTTTATCTGAGCAGCCGCGTACCAGGTTTTCTGTCTACCATCCACCTGCAGTTAACGCCAGAAGTCATACCGCCAACCTTAAAATTAATTTATTTGCGGATAACTGTGCAGGGCACAATTTTCGAAAAAGTGTTCGAGGCAGATCCGATGATCAAGTTTACTTATGCATGGAACAGAGTGAACATATTCAGGTGATTAAGAAAGTCAGAATTTTTTATTACATTATTATGAATATGTATTGAAAGTTTAACATTTTAATTTTTGTATTTAGGCAAAAAGTTTATGGCCTACCAACTGCTACGATAAAGGTCGGCTACGAATATACCGATTGCAAAGATATAATATGGGACGTTCAAACGACTAAACTCGCGGCCCACGATATGGCAATATCGGATATTGGAGGATGGAATTTGGACATTCATCATCGGTTCAATTTTCATTACGGTAATACTTTATTCTGCTCGACACTTAAATCACTTTTGCTGAGAAGATTGCTTCAATTCCTTTAATTTACAGGAATTTTGCAAAAGGGAGACGGCACGAATGTTTATTTAAAGCACAAACCACACATCGTGATAACAACGATGGGAGACGGCCATCAGAGACCCTTGGATTGTTTCGATTGCGATGGTCATCCTGCCAAAAAGCAAAGACTTCTTGCTCCGGTCGCTGTTGCAGCTGCAACCGACGGATCCATCTATGTTGGTGACTTTAATCTCATCAGAAAAATCCAAAACGACGGCACTGTTAGAACAGTCGTTCGTTTGAAGTAAGTAACTCTACTGGCATCCCCGCCTTCAGTCTCTGCTTAAAATCACGGTTTCCAATTGCAATTTCAGCGCGACGAGAGTGTCATACAGATACCATTTGGCACTGAGTCCCTTGGACGGATCAGTCTACATTTCCGATCCCGAATCTCATCAGATTATCCGGGTGCGAAGCGTCGACGATTTTGATGATCCCGACCACAATTGGGAACCCGCTGTGGGCTCCGGAGAAAGATGTCTGCCTGGTGACGAAGCCCATTGTGGTGACAATGCACTTGCAAGAGACGCCAAATTGGCCTATCCCAAAGGAATTGCTATATCAGCTGAAAACATTATTTACTTTGCCGATGGTACAAATATAAGGATGGTAGATCATGATGGCATCGTAACAACCGTAATCGGGAATCATATGCATAAATCCCACTGGAAACCGATACCGTGCGAAGGAACTCTTAACCTAGAGGAGGTATTTGCCTGCTAACATAAAATAAAGTATTTGCTCCAAAGAAATTTTAATTAAAAAATTTTTTTTTTTTTTTTACGAATCCAGGTACACCTTCGATGGCCAACTGAACTAGCAATAAATCCGGTAGATAATTCTCTTTACTTGATTGATGATCACATGATATTAAAACTAGTTCCCGACGGAAGGGTCAAAGTAGTTGCCGGTAGACCCTTACATTGCCCATCGCCTATAGGTGGATACCATTTGGATTTGGCCACTCACGCAACGCTGGTAATGCCACAAAGTATTGCATTTGCGTCTGATGGAGATTTATACGTGGCCGAAAGCGATTCCCAGAGAATTAATCGTATACGTGTTATAGGTAAGCCCGATATTTTTATTTTACCTACATTTAATAAGAGGAAATTATTTCAAGTAGTATTAATTGTTAATAATTGCACTTGTATTCCAGGTACCAATGGAAAAATATGGAATTACGTCGGAGCCGAATCCAAGTGCAACTGTCTCGACAGAGGCTGCGACTGCTTCCAACAAGAACATGATCTCGCTCCGACCGCCAAGTTCAATACAATTTCTTCCGTAACTGTCACCCCTGACGGCGTGGTCCATATTGCCGATCAAGCAAACTACAGAATTCGATCCGTCATATCTATACTTCCAGAGATTACTTCAAAAAGAGAATATGATTTCATTTCACCTGATACACAAGAAATATACACTTTCAACAGATTCGGACAGCATCTCTCGACCCGGAATATACTGACGGGAGAAATAGTCTATCTCTTCAGCTATAATGTAAACACAAGCAACGGTAAATTAAGTACTGTGACGGATGCGGCAGGGAACAAGGTTTTCCTGCTCCGAGATTATGCCGCTCAAGTGAGCTCAATTGAGAACACCAAGGGACAGAAATGCCGGTTGAGAATGACACGTATGAAAATGCTTCGAGAGCTGTCCACTCCGGACAATTATAACGTCACCTTCGATTATTATGGCCCGTCCGGTCTCCTGAAAGCGAAACACGACAGCACGGGTAGAGGCTACGTGTACAACTACGATCAGTTCGGAAGACTGAGGACGAACGTGCTACCGACTGGGAGAATCATCAGTTTGTTCTCTGAGTTGAGCACCAAGGATACCGTCATCAAATCCTTCCACGGTGAACGCAAACCTATGATAGTTTTGGTAAAGGGTTCCTATGTTGCCACCAAATTTGGAGAAGCTACTTACGAATATTTGACGCAAAGCGATGGCTCTACTTGGTCGAGAACTCCCTGGGCACACAGTTTTCAGACCGAAGTCGTTCCATTCAGCGTTGCAGCTGACATCGATCCCATTTTCGGAGAGAATTATCCGGTTCCGGCGAAGCAGAAGACAGAAATCGGAGGCGATCTCGCAAACAGATTTGAGTGGCGATACTTCCTAAGGCGATTTTCCGGTGCAAAACTACCGACGAGGAGTGGGAAACCAGTGGTCCAAGTGGGAAGAAAGTTGCGGGTGAACGGAGAGAACTTGCTGAGTCTGGAATACGACAGGGAAGCCAGAACAATTTTGATACTCCTTGGAGACGAGAAACTTGAATTGCTGAACGTTACCTACGACAAAACGGCAAGGCCCGTGAGATGGTCTGCAAGGAATGGAGTTTTTGCCGCAGTCGAACTGGAATATGACAGATTTTCGAGGTTGATCACCTGGTCGTGGGGCGACTTGAGTGAAAGATATTCATTCGACAGAGCAAGTCGCCTAACCGAAATCAAGTACAGCGACGGATCTTCCATAATTTATGCTTTTAAAGACATGTTTAGCAGCTTGCCATCGAAAGTGACCACACCTCGAGGAAGCGATTACCTTCTGCAATACGACGATGCCGGAGCTCTACAATCCGTGACCACACCGAGGGGTCACATTCATACCTTCGCCTTGCAGACATCGTTGGGATTTTTCAAGTATCAGTATTTTTCGCCCATGAACCGCCACCCGTATGAAATCATATACAACGATGAGGGTCAGATACTGGCAAAAGTGAGCCCCCATCAGTCCGGCAAAGTCGCTTACATTTATGACTCGTATGGAAAATTGGATACCATTCTCTCAGGTTTTACATCCATTCATTACACATATCAAGAGAGTTCAAGTCTGGTGAAGGCAATTGACGTTGTCGAGCCCAATTTTGAAATGAAAGTCGAATACAGATATCACTCTGGAATAGTAAAAGATGAGCGACTGAAATTCAGCTCTAAGAGTGGTCTCAGCAACGCTCATTACAAATACCAGTACGACGGCAACGGCCGATTATCCGGAATCGAAGTGGAGCTCAACGGCAAAGAACTACCTCAGCTGAGGATTAAGTACAATCAGAACCTTGGCATACTCGAAGGCATATCGGACCTTCGCGTGTATCGAAATACGTTCAATAGATCCGTACTGCAGGACAACGCGAAACAATTCTTCACTATCACGGATTACGATGATCACGGCCGTACGAAGACAGTCCTAATGAACATCAAAGGATTCGACGTGTACCGCATGGAGCTGGACTACGATCAAAGGAATCGCATCAAGTCATACAAATTGCTGATTGGTCGCTCCAATTTCATGGACCGAATCACGTACAATGCGGACGGGCACGTAATGGAGGTGGTAGGCAGTAGCAACTGGAAATACGTCTACGACGAAAACGGTAATGCAGTTGCCATTTACGAAAACGGAGAGAAAATAACTTTGGGATATGACAGTGGCGACCGTGTGGTGCAATTCGGAGACGTAGAGTTCAACGGATATGACGGCAGAGGCTACGTCGTAAGAAGGGGAGACCACAAATACAGGTACAACTCAAGAGGTCAACTGACGTTCGCTTACGAACGGGAGAGGTTCTCTACATGGTATTACTACGACGATAGAGGAAGGCTCATCTCTTGGCACGACGAAAGGGGTAACCTAACGCAGTACTTCTACGCGAACCCGACTTTTCCCGAGCTGCTTACCCACGTCCACATACCGAAAACCGGCAGGACATTCAGATTTCTGTACGACGATCACAGAACTCTACTAACTGTAGAAACGAGCGAGCAAAGATTTTACGTGGCCTCTGATCAAAACGGCTCTCCACTAGCTCTCTTTGACACAAACGGAAACATTATTAAGGAAATCAGGCGAACTCCCTTCGGAAAGGTTGTCAAGGATTCGAATCCAGATTTTTATCTTCCCGTCGACTTCAAGGGAGGTCTCCTCGACCCTAACACCGGATTGGTTTATCTCACGAAGAGATGGTACGACCCAGTTGTTGGCCAATGGATGACACCGGCTTGGGAGACTCTCTACGACAAACTCATCTCGCCGACAGACATTTTTGTCTACAGATTTATGAATAACGATCCAATTAACCCAAAAAATCCAAGAGAGATACCCCGCATGACCGGTGAGTTCACTCTTCGTTCAACCAAAAGAATCTCTTTTTGCTCTCAGATGGCTGACATAACATTTTTACTTACAGATTTGCTGAGTTGGCTGAAAATTTACGGATACGATCTCAGAAAAATGGTGGGTCCTGTTTATACACTAAATCACATATACAAGCCAATGGAAAAAATTACTACGCGTCAGCTAGTTCCTAATATGGGTGCCATATCGGGACTGAACTGCTTAATTCAAAAGGTGAATGTCGCGCATGGATGTTAGGTTACATCCATTTGAAATATATAGAGCGTAACCTAACTATATTGCATTCACGTATCACATTCTAAATTGCTTTTTCAAATAGATTTCAGATAAGTTTTTCGACATTGAATTCATACCGAAGTCACTTCTTAAAAAAGAGCCCAAGATAAGGAACCTCATTCCGAAAATCGCCTCTCGGAGGGCCGTCTTCGGTGAGGGAATCCTTATATCCCGGGTGGGTGGTCGAGCGCACGTTAGCGTCGTCGACGGGGGCAACAGCGTCGTGCAAGATGTCGTCACTTCCGTATTCAACAATTCATTCTTCCTCGACATCCACTTCAGTCTGCACGACCAGGACGTTTTCTACTTCGTCAAGGATAACCCGCTCAAGATTCGCGACGACATGGAAGAACTCCGACGCCTGGGCGGAATGTTCAACGTTACGACCCACGAAGTTACCGAACACGGATCACAGGGTGCTAAAGAGTTAAGACTTCACAATCCGGATGCGGCCGTTTTCGTACGCTACGGAGCCGATCCCGAGCAGGAGCGCCACAGGCTGCTGAAGCACGCCCACAAAAGAGCTGTCGAGAGAGCTTGGGAAATGGAAAAGCAACTGGTCGCCGCCGGACTCCAAGGAAGAGGAGACTGGACCGAAGAGGAAAAGGAAGAGCTGCTTCTCCACGGAGAGGTGGACACCTACGAGGGTGTGGACATACACAATGCGCACAAGTACCCTCAGCTGGCGGACGATCCGGGGAACATCGCCTTCCGGAGGGATTCCAAACGGAAACGGCGCAAGATCGGTCACAAATTGGGAAGATCCCACCGCCACGACACATGATGGACGAATTTTTTTTAAGGGAATCCATTAAGATTTATTAGAAAATGGGAAACATTAATGAAAAATGTAGAAATATTTTAAAAGTTTCATCCGGCGCAGGCGGAAAACGATTCCAACGGAATTGCCGAAAATTTTTTTACGTGAGAAAAAGCTTAGAAAAATAATTCTTTTTTTGTTGAAAGTGCTTTTCATTCACACTTTTTCGCTGTTCGTAGTTGAAATTTAGACGAACGAAAGGTGAATTTTATAAATTTGTACAAGTGTTGAAACTAATTTTTTTTTTTTTTTATCAACCTCTGCAAAAAAAAATTATTCTTGTTTTAAGCTGAGGGAGAAGAAAAACGGAAAACGACAAATTTTGTGCAATATGTACGATATTTTTTTATACCAACTAAAAATACTCAAATCGGTCTCTTTAAACCGACGAAAAGAGTTTAAATTATACGTAAATTGTCATGTAAAAGTAAATGTAAAAAAGAAAAAAAAATATTGAGTTGAAATAACATTAATAATAATGTTATAAAATAACACAACACTAAACACTATTAAATTTTTGTAATGATGAAGTGTATAAATAAAAATTGTAGAAGAATGTGAAATTAGTGAACCATAGTTTCGACTGAAACCAAATGCAATAAGGATAGACTAAAACTGGTTTTTTTTGATGTGTAAAAATATATGGACGGTCAAAAATTTTCAGAATTTTAGACTTAGATTATTCAGATCTCAGAAAGTGATGTCGCAGTCTTAAAATATTTAATCAAGTGAATGTAGAATCGTTCAAAAAAATGTTATTCTGGAATATATATATAAGTAAGAGAAAATTCTTTTCAAACCGATCGACCTAATTTAAAATTGTATATGGTGTAATACATTTTTGCAGAATGCACTGATAATAATTAAGTTTAAAACTATATCCCTGTATAAATATAAATTTTTTTTTTGTAAACTTTATACCGCAATGGAAAAGACTAAAATAATTTTCATTTGATAAATCACTACAAAATTTGATGTAGAAAATTAATTTTTGAGCTTCAGCATTAAAATTTTATTGCGGGGTTTGCTGAAAGTTTTCATCATTATCCAAAAAGTAAATCTCGCAAAAACAAAAACATTTGCAAATCTCGAGAAAACTATATCGCAATAATTTCTTAAAGGATACCTCATTTTATTGTTTTCGTCTGAAAGTATAATAAAAATTCAAAAACTTGAATTCTGCAAATTTTCGGTTTTTTTTCTCTTTTTCGTATTTCTCGGTTTCTTTTTGTTTTGTTTTTTTTATTTTAAACTACGGCAAACTTTGTTTTCAGTATTTGGATTTGGTTAGTTTTAAGGGAAAAACATTTCTAATTCATTTTCATTTGAAAATACTTAAAAATTAAAATTTCGAATTCCATCTTAAAAACTTTGAATAATTATGCAGTTAGAAATCAACGATTTGTATTGCATTTCATTTATTAAATATTCTGGATTATTGAAATTCTTTATAAGATTGGATTACTGCATTCTTCAAATTTCATTTACGTTGATATATATATATATATATAAATAATTGATTTCTTAAATTTCTCTGAGTTACAGAAAGAAACAAAAGCTCAACATTTTAAATTGACAAAAATGAGGGATTCTTCTCAATTATCATCTTGAAAACATTTTTTATATTTTAACTTTTATACATGAATAACATAATTTTCAAACTTGAAGTATTGCTTCTTTATTTTTTTTGGTTTAGAAGTTTCATGGAATATTTCGGAATTTGAGTTCTGTTTTTACAAATATGATTTTTTTTTTTTGCCCGATATTAAATTGAATATTTCTCCAAAATTTCAACAGAAAATGTTCACTTTCGCAAAGTTTTTAATGAATGCGATTGACCAACTACCTTGTATTGTTAAATCAGTTGTTCCGGAATCATTTTAACATATCCTAAAAATTCTCTTTTGATTTTAATTTTTCCTGTCCACATTTCGAAATCAATACATTTATATCCCTCAAATCCAGTCATCTTAAATCCAAAATGATCTATTTTCTTGACAAACAAAAAAATTTTAAAGAAATCTTAAGTGGAAAATTATAAAGTATCAGTGTTGATATTAATTGGTTCTAAAAAATAAAAGAGCAAATGCAAAATGACAATCATCTGTCTTTTTTTTATATTACATATTTAATTTTTAGTGACATGCATTTTACTATTTATAATTTTTTTCTTTCATTATAAAATCGTGTAAAAATTTTTATTATTTACATAACTTCATAGGTTCCACACCACAATGCGACCAATTATCTCCCATATATTGTTAAATTATAAATAAATTTTTACTATTTTCTTTTTACAATAACAGAACTAGCCTTTGCATAAAAATTAACTTACCATAAACCGTTGATATACGTCAAAATATTTTTCTGCAGAGTAATTAAGGGACCAAAGAATAATTATCCTACAATGATAGCCGCCAATTCTGTTAACTTTCTAACAATAAATTTTCCTTTTATTTATGTATTTTCTTTTTATTTGTATTTTATCGATTAAATTTAATTATTTTTTAATTTATGTTTCTTTTCTACGTACATTAGCACTTTAAGTTTATTGCACCTAATCAATTTTGGATATCAACTTACTTTTCACATTAAATGATATGTTTTTATTTATAAAAGTAATAACTTTAAATCATACCAAAAATTAGCCTTATAGGTTTGAACAATTTCATCGCTTATGGATCGGACAATAGCATATTTCTTTTCTTGAAAAAATAATCCATTACCATCAGGAAGAACTTGAATATTTTTTTTATAAATATTATATTTTTTAAAAATTTCGAAAATGCACCTTTAAGTGACTTTTTCACTTTATGATCGAAGCTCAGTGAGAACTTGCTTAACATAAACCGCCTGAAATCCTCTTTTCATTTAATATGAATTTATGATAAAAAACCAATCTCAGGATGCCTCAAAACAAAGGCAAAAATTCCGAAAATATTCCATTTCTATTAAATTTAGCATAATTAAAAATGCATAGGTATAAACATATAAATATGACTTCAAATTCTGTAACACTAAGATCTCGGTTAAAATTAAAATTTTTCAGACTGCATAGTACTAAAAACGTTTTTATTATTTGTTTTTTTAGAATTATTTTTAAAAATAATTTTAAAAATTTCCTCCACTACTTAAGTTTGCTCTCCAACTATTTATTTATAAGCTTTTTATGAATATAAAAACAAAATTTAAAAAAACTGATAATAATAATAATGAAATTTGAAAGCAAAAGAAATCATATGATTATATGATATACGTACTCCCAGACTGAACCATCACTGTATAATTCAAGGAGTCAAAAATGAAAAATTTGTTATGAAAAAAATAAAAAAAAATAAAAAAAAAATCTAAAGCAAATAATAATAAAGATTATATAAGTTTGTATAAATGTTATTTAATTGATAAATGAGGGTATGAAATTTCCTAATGTTCTTATTATAAAAAAAAATTGAAAAGTGTGTATGAAGGCATATTATTAATGGCCTAGACTAAATCTATTGATAGTTGATTTTAAAAATTAAAATGATTTAAAAATTAAAATGGTAAATTGTGAATAAATGATACAAATAAGAATGACTCCTATTTAAGCAATATCGTGTAAACATGTAGTTTTCGTTGCTGTATTGTACAGATTATCAGTTGAAGTAAACGTAAGTTAAAAATACAAAAAAAAATTTTTTTTTTTCCATCCTCTATTATTGCAGGAATTTTTGTGTTCCATTTAAACGGCGGATCAGATTTCAAAAGAGGTGTCCCATGTAGACACTGTTTTTTTTCTTTCGTGAAGGAATCGAAGTTATGCATCCTCGTGAGCCTACACGATGCATTAACCGAGATCAATTATCCGGGCAATACGATAATGTTAGCGGCTGAGAACTTTACTTCCGAAACAGGTATGGAAAGGAAACTGAACTGAAACATATGAATAGAATATCGAAGAAGGGTATTTCAGGCAAGAAGACGAAGTGGGAAAATTTACATCGAATAATGATGTTAATACAAACGGAAAAAGCAAATATTTGTTGTAAAAAAAAAAAAAGACTATGGTTTTACTCAAAATACAGAGAAAAAAAGTATGTATCATGAGTTCTATTTATATATACTCTGCAATAACCAAAGATGATGATGACACATAAGAAATGAAGTAAGCACGTCTAAAAACTCATTCTTAAGAGAGTTGTGCTCTGCGCATTATTTTCTTTCCTTCACATGCATTGGCGGAAAACCCACCACATCCAACCCCAAAAAATTAATATATCAATAAGTGTTTGCATCCTGTTGAAAAACCCCAACCTGTCATAAATTGTTGAGAATTGTCAGGTTAAAATTTCCCTAAATCTCTTTATTCAAAAGCAAATTTTATTAGAGGGCAAACTGTACAGTGTAAAACTCGTGACATCGATCATTTCATGTTGTCAAGATCAGGTTTTTAGCAAATCCGAAGCCAGTCCGCGAAGTTAAGCTTCCATGCTGCTCCCGGAGAGATTTGAAGAGCAGCGACGTAAAACATCAAAATTACTTGTACAAGATCAGCAAGCGTAAGCCCTCCTTGAAGGAGCAACAGTGCCATAGCAAGAAAAATCCTGAAAATTATCAGTTGGGCAAACCCTATGATGGGTTCTTCATTTCCACGAGTGGAAATTTTAAAACTGGACCACAAGCAGCGCCGCATCCTTTGAAACGGCAATGTTTCTTTTTGTGCCGCATCCAAGCAGCGCCGCATCCTTTGAAACGGCAATGTTTCTTTTTGTGCGGAAAATTTTCCCAATCCGACATCGGAAAATCGTCCTCGCTTTAGACGGCTTTTCACCATATTCGCAGTGCAAAACCTCCTCAATCTAAATCCAAATTTTATAAAGCTGTTGGTAAGCCGCAAATGCAAGACGTGCGACGAAATCCACGGTGGCTTCAGACCCGTGACTGAAGTTCTTCGTTGGTGGCTTTCTGGCGTGCACGCGATGTCTCATAAAAACATCTCCATGTACGGCAGAAGAGAATTCGTACGAGGAAACTGTTAATCCCAAAATTCTAAAGTTTCGCAGTTTTCGAAAGCCACCAACGGAGTAACCAAAGACATTTAATAAATAAAATGAATAATGTGGGACTAAGGAGAGTATGGTCACTGGAAACCGTTCCCGGCGTATTTAAAGCCATTACTTAAGCCGAAAATTTATGGCGACATATTGAAAGGGATTTCGGGGGTTGTTAGGTTGGCGCCACCGCTCTCGCTTCCCATGAATATTTATTCCTTTTTGGCTAAATTATTAATGATTATTTCGTGTTTGTTTGGATTTGGTTTTTAAATATTCGATTTTACCAATTTTTTATTCTCTCTCTCGCCTTCTTTTACATCGGACTTGTGTAAACTGAAAATATTTTGATTTCCATCGAGTTTTTTTTTCCGCTTCTTTCAGTGCGTGTGCTCCGCTTCGAAGGAAAGAATAATTCTTTTTATCTTTCGTTACGAGTGTTTTTCACGGAAGAAGAAACTGCCTCATTTTCAGCCCCCAAATGATAATGTTTTCATTGGAAGAAGCGCAAACGTGCTACGAAGGAGATGAAAATCCCTTAAAATGAAGATAAATCGATCATTGACACATTTCACTCATTTATTTCACTTTTCCCATTCGTGGATGCATCGGAAAAAGGTTTTATGTCCATTCTGGAAGGGATGGATTTTCCGCGTCCGAATCTAATACAAAAATCGCGAGAAAAAGACATGAATGTGAACGCTCTTGCGGATGTCTGTCACGTGCATCTGTAAATATTCCCATGATGGCTTTCAATACATTTTAATAAAAAACACGCCGAAAGTGAAACTTATTCAATGATTCGTCATCGAACACACAGTTTTCGCTTTTGTGTCTTTGGACCCACATTCTGAGGCATAATACTGAAAATTTGCCGAAGCGCATTTGTAAGTGTAATACATTCAGCCAAATTGCCTTGCAACGGGGAGCGGTGTTACATTTTTACCCGCCAGAATGTCGCGAATTGCTGAAAGGTAAAATTATTGTAAATGATCTAACCCATGCGAAGGATCGGCTCTTCATGAATTTATAAGTTTTTATTTCAAATGCAAACGGTTGCGAAAAAGGGAAAAAATATAAATTGATATTTACATTAGACGTTGATATTCGAAGCTTTTTTGCGATTTTTTTTTCTTTTTTTTTTTCCATTGTGGAAAGAAACCGTCTCGAATGGGAAAGGTTTTTATTAGTTTTCATTTCCATGCGGCAATTGGAAACGTGGAAAATGAAAGGAAAATTAAATGACGCCATGGAAGATCAATGGGAAAAAGAAATTTTTTTTTAGTTGGAATGTGTCGAAGGAAGGTAATTGGAATGGATAACTCATCAATGGGGGGTAGATTTAAAAACGTTTATAAAGGAAGAGTTTTCGAGATTTTCTTAGTGGCTGAAGTGTCTTTATTAGGTGAACAATCAATAGTGATGGTAAGCTTTTATTCGTGCAAAGGCCCCGTTTTGTTTCTTCTGACCACAACACTGCTAGCAGCATATGGTAAGTCTTTCTTTTCCATCTAAATAATTTCCAATATTTTCATTTCGAAGGAAACATAAATAAAATTAAAAAACACATTATAAAACTGAAAATAATCTAAATTTTATTACAGGTTTATTACTTTTTTATTTTTTTTTTAATATAAATTTAAAATTTTCAAGCACAATATTAGATTTTAATTTAGGATGGGCGGCAGAAAAGAAATGGGTAAAAAATTCCGATTTTTAAGACAGATAAATCGGATTTTTACACATTACTTGTAACGTCATAATCGTTATAAATTAAAAGGTTTTCATGCTATTGCAATAAGGAAAAGTTTTGGATATTTGTTTATATTTCTCAAATTTTTTGTCCAGCACCGATGGTTTTTTTTTTTTTTTTTTTACACCGAGCATTCACGGTTTTATATTCATTGCAGAACTGACATTTCATATTTATTAAGATTGTTTTTATGCCTTTTTTTGACAGGTAAATTTCTTTTTCAGAAGAGCATACGTCGAAAAATCCTCTCGATCTACTTACCTGCCCAAAAGAAATACGATTTTAATTTGATCTGGATAAATGAGATTATAATTTTTCATCCGAAGGCATCATTACATCCGATGTGTTCGCTACATCCGCAGGTTTTCAACGAGACCACCTGGTAGATGACTCGGAGCTGGGCTACGATCTCGAAAGTGGAACCAACCTACTTGTGAAACGAAATGCGGAGAAGTCGAACGTATGGCTGGGACCGCGACTCGGAAGGAAAAAGAGATCCGAGGATGACTTCAATATAATCGCACAAGACAAGAATGGAGGAACTTTGATAGAGATTCTGCACGACGCTCCGTGGGCCATTCTCCCCCTCAAAGGTGCGTACATCCCCCACGTCGGATAAAGACACCGAACCAAATTGCCATGGTATTTGCTTTATCGAATGCTTTCAGGATCGCCCAGGAGATCGACCACTTTTACTCCGAGACTGGGGCGAGACTCCGAGGAGGAATACTCCGACAGCACCATGGAAGGCGTATACGGCAAATCGGGCACCAGACTCGGGAATCATGCCACGGGAACCAGCTTCACCCCCCGACTGGGAAGGCATGCTACACTCTTCGCTCATCAGCGCTTATAGCTCACCGTCTAATCTGAATTTATTTATGTTCTTGATTGCACTCACTCATGTAATTAAAATTTGTTTAACTTAATTTTAAATCAAAAATCAATCGCTATGTCCTGAGAATGTGTTTGAACAGATAATACGATTACTTGCATTGCTACTAAAAGCTCAAATAAAAGGCCATGTACAGGACGCTTTTGCACAATAACAAACATCCGTCAGATTCCAAACGTAATTCCTTTCTATAAATTATGAGACATTCTTTTGCTCAAATGCTAATAAAAAATTTTTGATTTTATACTTTTCATTCGTCATAAAACTCATTCGCTTAAAAATCATTATTAAAGTCTGTGCAATTTTTGCTGGGCTTATTAAAAAAATCTTCAGTCTGAAGCTTCAATAAATTTATTAATATAATGTTTTTTTAACTCTTCGCAGTATTTATTGTAATAGTACGACCATAAACGTGTATTTCTGATCTGCACGGCTTGTTCCAAATATCGGCGATCAAGGGTTTCTGAACGGGCAGGGCCCGGAAAAAAATTTCGGTTCTAACCTCTTTCGATCTATAGGCAGCTCCGAATCGGTTTATCTTCGAAATTCCACTTCTGTATTTTCTGCCTTTTTTATTTGAACAATACAAGATTATTTACAAATCATTACTCGGGCTGAAGCGCAGGAGTGAAATTATGAAAAAAATAAGTCAGCCTCTTATTTAATTCGCTTATAAAATCAACATCGGTTGTAAAGTTGTGACTCCTTACAGAGGTAGTCAATCTCTTCATTTGCTGCTTGTCGAGAGATTCGTTTCTTCAAACGGGTCCCGTTCGTGAATAAATTCCCGCATCTTTCCAGCGGCTGATCCATGCCGTATTTTAGCAGTGCTTTCAGGAGCGGAGCCACAGTTTCAAAATCCTTGGTGGGAAGGCACAAAGAAAAGGAGAAAGAGAGAGAGGTGTCGAGGGCTCGTTTATGAGTGTTTGTGTTTGGTTGTTTCCTTTGAGTCGTGTGCCAGGAGAGGGCATCTGTTTTCTGAAATCATCGACTTTATCAGAATTCGTTTAGAACTCGAGTAAATATTATTATTACAACACGTTAATTACTAAAACGAAGTAATTTTCCATGCCGTCACTGAAGGAATCAACAAAAAAGAATTTCCCTGTCGGAAGGACGGACAGAAGAATTTCGGATCTCCGACGGATAGCGTACTTCCCCGAGGTAGACCGGAGGTCTGCCGGCGGAAGCCACCAATCGATGGTTCACATCTCTTTCGGTCTCCTCACAGTGAAGAAGCCCTCAGCAGCGTTAACCCAGCAGCAAATCGCTTCGATTGACGATGGGGATCGAAATGCGCAGCGTTCGAGTTGACCGGCGCAGCTCACAAACCGCTTAAACGCGAAAAAGTAAAAAACCCGTCTCTAAACTCAAAAATGTGCAATTCAGAGCGTTAAAAGCGTCGATCGCACGCCAAAAGATATCCCTCGAGAGGTTGCCCATAAAATGATGCTGCCGTGAGCCTTTCTTCGCCCCTTTCAAAATCCAAATTTAACGCAATCCACGCCGGGGGGAGCTTGACCGAAAATCTAAAATTATTAAAAGTCGCAACTTGTCAAACGTTAAATACAATTTGATTTTATGAAGTAAAGAAAGAAAACAACGTAGTAGTGCTTCGAGATGGCAGGTAAATTATTTTGGAACTGTTTTGGACTCGCGGACGAATACGAAAATGCAACCTGAGAGGCCAAATTAATTTTTTGCCTTGTCCGAAGCTTTTGCGGAAAAGTGTAAAAGGCGAAAAATAATTTATATTTATCATAATAACTGAAATATAACGGGAAGAAAAGCGGGCAGGCGATCTTGTGAAAAAAAGGCTCCGGGGGAGGTTGCCTTTTGGTTGCACTTTCGAACCCCTTAATCCCGTTTGATTACGTTTAAGCGGATGTTTTGAATATGATGTTTCATTTACATCGTGTATTTAGATATTTCGGGACTTTAATGAGTTTTAACACACGTGGGTTCCACCAATTAATAAAATAATGTTTGTTTTTTTTATTTTTCTCTTTTGCCCTCGGTTTTTATTTTGCCTTCCTCCGGGTAACTCGAATTCGCCCCAAGCCCGGGAACCGTTTCAGAACCCAAGCTACGCCCGAAAATCAAAAATTTTTTTCTTCCGTGCCATCTCGGATAAAGCTGACGGGGAGGATCCTCAGCCCGGTTGATAAAACGCACCGCCGCGGAGCACGTTACCGCTTATTAGATTCGGCCGCATATTACGTTACCTCGCTTTCACTGTTCCAGAAGACGTTTCTTTTTCCGTGCGAAGTCATATACGGCAATAAATTACGCCGGCGGACACGCCATTGGATGCGCCATCCAAAGACCGTGAGAAGAACTTCGAGGAGGAAGAATCCAAATATAAAAAACGGTTGGAATTTCAAGCACAAAATGTTATTATATTCAATTAAGAAGTAGAAGGCATTGAATGTCTCTTAATGGACTGATAAAAAAAAATTAGTCTGAATCAAAACATTCAACGAATATAGAGTGGTTTAGATGTTCCGTAAATTTTCAAGTGCTTTTTGTCAGAGGGTCAGAGACAAGAGGTTTATGGGTTTCAGGTGTCATCTTCCAGAAACAGGACCTCAACCCTGGATAATTTCATTCCTGGGAGGACAATCCCGGTCGCGCTGCTCAAACCTGTTCCGTCCGGAGGGATGCATAAAGCTTTTCCACAGCAAACCATCCCCGACTTTCCCGGAATCGGGATGCGCACCAGTGTGGAAGCCAATGTGAAAATGATCCTCACGTGTGTTGTCTTGCACATGGAGCGGAGCGTAAAACTTCTAAGTAAAGAAACGTTTCAATCATTCATATTCGACTTTATTTGTTATTTTAATATCCCTAGACAAATTGTCTAGTCTTCGGGTACGAACTCTAGACTTAGCTAATAAACATGAAAGATTTAAATGAGGACTTTACAAATAAAATCATACATAACCGAATTCCTCATTCAGTTTATCTTAGATGGTCATTTGGTTCTGATTCCATGCTAAAAACGAGAAGTGTTGTAATTGCAAAATCACAAAACATTTGAAACAGAAATTAATGATGGATTAACATGCGATTGATGTAAGTAAGACCGATGTAAGTTGGCTGAGAGCGGAATACGAATATTTGATTTTTTCTTTTTTTAAATTTAAACAAAGGTTTCATGCAAAAGTGTTTCTCGTTAAAGTGTTTACGGCATTTTTGGTATGATCCAGAAAATACTTATTAAACTTATATTTAAAGCAAATATCGTCCATAAACTCTATTCCGGAAGATGATGAGAACGTCAGACGTCGAAAAGAATCAAGGGTTTTGCATTTTTATGACACTTGTACTACAAAAACATAATCACGTGAGGGCATTAAATGAACCTTAGAATGATCCCAAAGGAAAGTATCGTTTTGCAGTGGGAGGGGTCCAAAATTTACAGAACTTTTACGCTTCCATTCTTCTTGTCATTATAGACAATATAAGAGGAGATCGAAACTACCTCGAGCGAAACGAAATTAGACCTTTAGTGAGTCCCTTAGGACCATCAGGTTGTCCCTAATTTCTCAATTTATCAAAATTTGAGATTTTCACAAAAAAAAAAAATCTTAAAACGTGCCTCAACACGATCCGGGCAATACATGAGATGGATTTCAATCAGTTAAACTTGAATCGAAAGCGAGAAAATTTCATGAGTCAGAAATATATATATGAAACAAAGAAATAACTGAGGGTTTCCATGTTATTAAAGAAAGTCCCGTAAAAGTCCAACAAGTTATTTCGTCTCAAAACCGGAGGACTTAATTTGGTTTATCAAGCCGGGTGGTAACCCATACGGAGCCTTTTTCAAACCCCTCCTCAATTACAAAATACAATGAAGAAGCGATGGCAATCCTGAGATACAGTGATGATTCCATTATTGATGAAAAAGATATCATCAAAGTTGGAAAATGGCATTCACTGAACCGCAACTTTTGGATAAACAAAAACGGCGCGAAAGGCTCGTGGGGTGGAGAAAATAAATTAAATAAAATTTCCCGGCAGAACACAAAACTCCTATTAAGGGTGGTAATAAACCGTTCTGGGTAAGGCGTTTGGCGGCAATCAAATAATTCAAATTAAATTGCGCCTTCCTTTGGGGGAAGGTTTCGAGCCTTTCAGACCGGCCCTCGCCAACCCGAAAAAAACTCCTATGCGACAGTTCAACGCTTTGAAAGGCCTTCTTCTCCTCTTTTGCCAAACAACAGGAATCTAAATTACATGAAAAAGGCTTAGCTTGGAGATAAGACCTGGAAAATAGAAAAAAAAATTCAAATTTTCGGCCTCTGAATCGACCGACACCTAATACATTTCGAAAATAGTTGTTAAAAAGGATTGGGGCAAACGCGGACAGTGCGCACTCAATTTTTATCCTAATTTTCCGTCATTCCGCACGAATGACGACGGTTCTTTGCGGTTTAGAACCATTGTACCTGCAAGGAATGACGGCAGTGCATTAGGATATCATCCACATCCCGCGAGTCCCTACCTTCGTCCAAGTTCAAAGGACTGATTTCATTTGAGAATCCACCTTAAGCGCGCTCGCTTCATCTCTTATGCCTTGCTCCCAGGGTTGGGGGTATCTCCCAAAAGGGCAAACACCGTTAATAACAGCGATATTCGAGCAACTTTTTGGGATTCACTCAGGTTTTTCCCCGTTTACGACATGTCGGGAAAACAAAAATAAGTTGGTGCCACTCCGTGATTGGGGGTTGCTTCTAATGAAGAGCGAAGAATCTGATACTCAATATATCTTCACTTAAAATAACTCGGGGGGAAAAAAAAATGATGGGTCACGCGGTTGGAATAATAATTTTCTACTTAATTGACGTGGTATCCGCAGATTAATGAAAACACCCCCGCCATAAATTTTACACTCAAATAAAAGAGTAATTACGTTAATTGGGATGGGAGTTAACTCCCTTATACCATGGGGATGGGAGTTAAGGGCGAGAAGCACCGTTAACATAATTATTTAATCATCTCAAATATTTTTAGCACCTTCCCCTGGCAAATCCTCTTTTTTTTTATGGCTTGGATCAGGCACTGACGCTGGAGAGGGAGAAAAATCGATCCGCCATCGATACCAAGGTGGGCACGGAACACGTATATTTACGACAGACCAAAAAAATTCTGTGGCAGTCAAAGAAACGTAACCGACGCACCAACAGCACTTCTTGAAATCTCCATGCGACTGGGCGTTTCTCAAATTTTTTCATCCCCAAGATTTAATTCATAATTTGGAAGGAAAGGAAAAGTAAAAGATGCTCCAGTATTAATAATGCACCCGCAAACAAATGGAACAATGCGGGTGAGGAAATGAATGAACGGTGAATAATGCGGCAAACTATTTGACAGATCAAATAATCAAAACGGTGAAAATTGACATTCAGGATGAGCCCTGACCATTCCCGAAGAGGTGAAAAAGGAAAAAGAACGGACTAAACATTATACTGAAGGCAGCACCTTTTTATGGCGGGAAATCCTGGAAAAGGTACAGAAAATCACCCGAGTTTCTACAAGTCGACATATCTGAGGTGCACATATTCATATGCAAGGTATTAAATTCCCGTGTCGGACATGAACATTAGTGAAAACCAGTTTCGCGCCGTCGGAAGATTTAAGGAAGTATTCCCTTTCTGGAGAGCAATTTTCCGACGCGTAAATGATGTGAAAAATTCTCCGGAGACGATTTGCGCTGCACGATTTTCCAGCCGACATTTTCTCTTTTTTCCGACGGCTCGAAGAAACCCTTTCTGTTGGCGAATGATTTTCCGGGCTTAAAAGCGAAAGGAAAACAAAAATTCCCAGTCCGCCTTCTACCACATTAAGGCAAGGCGGGACAGTGCAATTTTTATTTTTTCCATTCTTTAAATTTATTGTACGCGTTAATGAAGGAATTCATAATTGACATTTCATTAGTCAGTTTTATTCAATATATTTCATGTACAGCATTATATTTACATCACTTATTTTCATTCGTAATTCGCCTGCAGGTTTTGCTCCTGCTTTAACTCCAGAGCCCATACATGCTGAGGCCAACCGGTTCTGCCCTTGCCTCTCTTTTGATTCAACTCTTCCATTGATATGTTCTGCAATTAAAAAGTAAGAGAAAAAAAAAAAAAAAGAGTCAGATTTTTCCGGAGAAGTTACGAAATTTTGAAATGTATTTCATGTTTCCGAATCAGAATCCGGCAGAAGAATGAGGTTTATGGAATATCGTTCTTACACGACTTCCGTAACTGGAAACTTCTTAAAATTCGACGAGTTAAGTGTCGGTTTGGTGCGCCCTTTTCCTGTCCCACTTGTGGATACGTCCACATCGAAGAAAATTGTATCATAATTTAAAAAAAATAAGAAATCTGCCCAGTAAAGACTAAATTGTGTTTACGCAGGTAGTTGTCGCTGTATCATAAACTCGCGGAATGGTTCTCGTGGTTTTCGAATTGTTGGAAAACCCGCTAAAAGTGAGAAAATTCCGCTCCGAGGATGAAAAAAAAATATATAGAAAAATAAGGAAATTTTATTATATCAATGAACTAAAAATCAAAAATTTTAACGAGTAACATCAAATATTTTATCATATCTTAAATGAATGCCTTTTTTTTAAAATCCATTACCGAACCTCCTTACACCGGGATTAGGATCCCGGAACATCTTAATGCATCCTCGGGATCCTCATCTTAAATATGACATCCGTAAGGGATCAAGAATCGCTTTTTAATTACTGCCCCCGACAATGAAAATACTTAATAAAAGCTACAGATATGATTCCATTAAATTTCCCTCTTTAATACGATAAAATAGGATTAGAATATGTAGCGTTATGGTCGGTATTTTATTGGTTCTGGATGAGGGGCAAAAATATCTCATCTTCGGATTCCCATCATTTCGTAACGTGCTCATCCGATCTGTTGCACCATTAACCGGGAGAAGCTTATCCGGAGAGTTTCAAGACGGGGCATTAACAATTCCACCTTCCTGGATTCCGAAATGAAGAAAAATCCAATAAGGAGCAACCTTAATATTGCATATAGTGAAGTAAACGATATTGCAATGTGCATAATTAGTAATATGCAGTAATATTGCATATAATACGCAGTAAATGAAGCTGACAAATGACAAAATGGGGAGCTTTCCCGGAAATTATCAATCCATACGTCAGGTTTACCAACACTCCGGAATATGCCACTTCCGTTCAGATTTCGAACGGAAACATTTACTTCGGAATTTTTACTGCAACGACTAATTTTTGGCCGTTCAGGGAAGGCTTACCCCGTCTTCCAAATCCTTCTTCGCCGAACGCCTGCTTTGGCTGACGAGATCGGCTCTGAACTCCGTCTGTATCACGTTCGGATCGTCGCTTGCCAAGACACCTAAAAAGAAAACGAGATTGGAAGAGAGCAACCCCAAGAACGCGAAAGAAAAGTTTCGTCGGCGGCCGCACGCGGAAAAACTACTTCCGGTCGCGTCGAGGAGACCCTCCACGACCCCTGCGCCGTTCGATCACCTCTCGTCAGTGCGAGGAAAGCCTTTCGACACTACCCGAGAAAGGCTCGGGACCGGCTTCGAAAGCAAACTGACATCGGCATCGGTCGCGATTTCACGATCCAGGATCGCGATCGACCGGGATCGATCCTCGGATCCGCGGAGGAGAGCACCGACTACGGCGAGAATTTCGTCTCAAGACATACCCATAAGGTAGGCGATGTAGCTGGTCGCCAACCGAAGAGTCTTAATCTTCGAGAGCTTCGTGTCCGCCGGCACGTTCGGGATGCAGTCCCTCAGGTCCGCAAAAGCGTTGTTAATGCTCTGGGTTCTTCTCCTCTCCTTCTTGTTCGCAGTGTTCCTCCTCTTGACAACCCTCACGATGGAGCTCGAATTCAAGCTCATTTCATAACAACCCTTGTCGTTTTCGTAGCCGGCAAAGTAATGACCGTGCTGGTTGTCCGACGATTGCGACGAGGAAAAGCCGTGGGGGAGACCGCAGTAAGCGCTCACGTCCGAATTTTGATACACGTACTGGGGAATCCTCAGATTTTCCACCGAGGACTGAACGTCGCAGAGATCCTCCTTCGACGTCGGCGACCCGGAGGATATGCTTTCGCTGCATGTCCAGTAGGACTGACTCCTCGAGATGCCGTATCTGTTCTGGTTCATGTCGCAGTCGGAATAATCGCCCAAACCGTGATAATCCATCGCTTTAAGAGAATCCTCAGTGGATCGGCATAGCGTCAACGACAGAACGAGGAGGCGACGATCCCGCTGGAAGCTGACGGCCCTGCACTCGCAATCACCCCCGGATGCGTTCGATCAATCCCGCACATCGTTTATCCCGCACTTGCTGCATCACATACGGAAATGCAACGTTCACATTACAAGAACTGGACGGCGCATCACCTCCTTCCGACGATCCCGTTCGAAAATGTCAATCAAAGTATCACTTTCTTCTTTCTGCTCTTCTCCGAGTTAATATGAAACAAGATTCCGCAGCGTCAGTTAGTTTCGTACAAAGCGAATGATTATTTGACAGATATCAGTTGCAGGATCCTCCTTCCTCCTCTGGGAGAGGTCTCTCATCCGAGCAGCAAGCCCTCGAGATGCCTCGGATCGAATGCTAAGCACGAGCGAGACCCTCGAGCGGGGCTTGCGCATCTCCGGGGGCAATCTTCGAAAACTCAACATCGAACATTTTTTTTTTTTTTTTTTTTTTTTTAATCCCCAGAAAATCCCGATTTCCTCGTCAATTTCGAATTAATTATCCATTCCCGAGCATCTCCTCGTCCGTTCTTGCCCCCTCGCGGGCCCGAGCAGGGGTGGTGCCGTGCAGCTCGATCGAAGCGGCCCCGGGAGAAGAGGGAAAAGTTTTTTTCTCTACCCCGAGAACGGAAGGACCTCGCGAGGATCCGGTGGGGCGGCCGCCCTCGGACCCGCGGAAAAATCGCCTTCCGAGATGAATTCCAAAACCGCACCCGGAGCACCCCGCGGCAGCAGAGACGAAGATTTCCGCTCGAAATTCGCGGAACGCATCATTCGTGAAATTAGAGAAAGACAGAAACAGGAATCCCATTAGATAAAAATTCTTCGGTTCCATTAATCCTACACGGGACGTTCCCGCAAGGCTCCGCCTCCTCTCTCTCATCCAGCATCCATCCCTGCGACCGTCAGAAGCGTTTCCCTTTTTTTCAAATCCTGCCTCTTTCCTCTTGTTTTTCCCGTTAGTTTCCCTCCCAACCTTTTCCTCCTTTCCTGTCGGTGGGAAAAAAAACCCGCCGGGGAAAAGCGAAAGGGTCGCCTGGCAGCGAGGCAGTCCGAGATTCAGGATCAGGTTAGAAAATTTCAGGCGAATTCGTCGGAGTTTTCCCGGCAGGTTCGATCGTTAATTTTCCGGAAGAGCCGCGGCAAGGAAACCCCCCCGGTCGTTGCCGCATCAAATTTTTTTCGCCTCGATCCGACGACGGGGGAAAAAATTTTTTCCGCCTTGAGCGCGGTTCGAAACGGCGCCTCGCTCGGGATTTTCAGTGTCAAAATCCGCGATAACGGAGGCCTCCACCCCGGGGACTCGGCTCTCGGGGTAACGAAGACGACTTTTCCCCGCCGGCCGACAGAATGGGAAAAAAAAAAGGGAGCAATTCACTCTCGACGGTCGGAAAAGGGAAAATTACCGAAGGAAAGCGTTTGGATGAAATATTTTCGTCGTTATCAATGGAAGATGATTACGATGAGTGGTTTCGTGGCTTCTGGTTTTCTTATTATCTCAAATTACATTGAAATCGAAATTAAATTAAGGAGACGGCTCCGACGCCACTCCCATGGCAGGGAAACGCGCCTGCTCCGAACCTCCCACACGGGGCAGCGGCAGCGGAGGCAGACGCAGTTTCGTGAAAATTAATGGCAGCCGAGAGCCTCGATCTTCCCTTCGCTTTCGCAGCAAACAGCAAATGCGTTACGATTGCTGAACGCCGGTGACCGGAAACCCGCGATCCAGCTCTTTCCGTTCCGCCTTCGACTCGAATGGCGTTACCCGAAGCTCCGCCGCGGGTAAAAATTAAGCAGAGCCGACGAATTTCAGCTCCCGGTCCCGCGAAACAGCTTCCGATCCCCATCGAAGGAACAGCGAGGAAAAACCGCTTCGATCTGCGGGAAACATCGGTTCGCTTCCGGTAACGTGATTTGTCACGACTCTGCCGTTTTGCGAATGAAGTTCGTCGAAATTTAAAAAGCGGGAAGTGCAAATGCGAAAAACTTCCTCCCGCGCCATTTGCGAGGTGGAAATTATCATGCCGAATCTGCGGAGCTCGCCGAAAAATCTCCCCTTATGCCGAAAACGCGATGGAAAACATTTTATTTCGCGGATGCTTTTCCCTTCCGGAAAACCGGAGGTGCGACCCGAGAGATCCGCAACGTGCCGAGCAGACGGGTCCGGATCAGGGAAACGCTCTGCTTTTCGAAGTTGTTACAGCCGATGAAAGCGAAATGAGGAAAAGAAAAAAAAACTCATTTTTGGAGATAGACAATAAAATTTCACTTCGCCGTAAATGCGGAAAAAGCGAAGTCGAGGTCCAGAATTACTTATTCCGAATTTCAAAATCCCCAGGGTGATTCGGGGATTTGCCTCGGATCGGAGGTCCGGTTTCCATCTTTCTCGCGCCCCCGCCAACGCCATTCCCCCCCCCCGTCGTGGAAGTAGAATAATTTACATCCCCGAACAGAAACCCACGGACGCAAACGAAAAAGGTATCGCACACCAGGACGTGGCAAGGGCCTCTGCTTTGGAAGCCTCATTTTTGGAAAGTCAAAAATCTGCGATTCGAGTTTCTTTTTTTACTGCTCGACTCGCCCGTATTCAATATTCGCGGCGCGAATACGCAAAATTCTGAAAAATTTTCGCGTTCAGACTGTCCGTCGCGCTGAAATGGCAGGAAATTAAAATTCTGAAATTTTGATCCAAAAATTGTATTTTCAAACCAAAAAAATATAATAAATGTTGCAGAAGACCGAAAATTTTTTGAGTTTACGTCTACATTCAAAAAATTACAAGTGGTGAGTTTTGTCAAAATATTTTTGAAAGCTTAAAAAATACAGCCTAAACATTTTATTAACTAGTCTAACCAGAAGGATATAATGAAAAGTGAAATTCATTTAAGAAAATTTACATGACAAAAATTTACAGATAAATAGGATTAAACATCTTCGATAGATAATATATAAAGACCGCCGAATGGCACACATTCTACTAAGCATTATTTTAAAGATACTGTGTCTAATACAATTTAAAGATTTTCCGCAGCCTAAAAGCTAAGGGACATAATTAAATTAACAACGACTAAATGAAAACTTAATTCTGGAATATAAAGTGGTTTTCAATTCTGAACTTTTAATGTTAACCATATTATGTTTAAAAAAATGAAATAAAATAATATTTAAATATAACAAAAAAAATTATGAAAAAAAGCACCAAATTCTTTTAAAGAAAAAATGGTATAAATAAAAATATAAAAAGGTTATTTTATTGATTATTACATTTAAATTGCGCAATGATGATTGAGCGGTTACAAAAACCAACAACAAAACTAAAAACTGCTAAGAAATAACTTAGTTAATTCATTATTTTAAATTTAATTAAAATTATTGAAAATGTTCTTGTCATGAAACATATTCTTAAAAAAAAAAAAAAAGAGTAAATTTGAAGGCAAGATCAATAAGTTTCGACGAAACTCGCTGGAAAAAGTCCCGTGCGACCTGTTCGTTGTTGGGTACCTTTATACCATCCGTCTTCCCTTTTCTTATGTACGTAAATGATATCACCCACTCTCAATTCCAGCTCATACTCACTATTCGGTGGATACGGAACTATGCAGCGAAATCTGGAACAACAACTCAAACGGAAATTAATTTGTCACATAATATGAGCTTTGAAAATATGAGATTAAGATTTTAAAAAATTAAAGATTTCTATATCTGAGAAATATCTACTATAGAAATAAGTCTATGAAAAAGACGCAACAACCAAATACGAATAGAGATTTAAACTTGGACGTTTACCTTTCTCGAACAGGAGGAACAAGTTGTCGAGGCTTCCTACTATCCCCAGCATCCAAAGAATTAGATTTCCTGTGGCTAGAACCAGCAGCTGAAGACGTAAGTCTGGACCCCCCGTAATTTTCTAACTGACGACTGAAAAGAATAATATGAATAAAATAAATGTCCATTACATTAGTTTATTAGAACATACCTCAACCAGTTTCTTATTACAGTTTGTATAAATCCTAGAATAATAGTTATCCAGACACGACGACTCTCAATTTATTTGATTTCAAGAAAAATATTTAAAATTTTAATATTATTAGGGACATATTTCATTTTTTCAAGTTTAAAAGTGAAGCTGTTGAAAAAATTTAAAGTTAGATCTAAATAATTGTAAAAAGTTTTTTTGAGTCTGTATTACAAATCGAAAAAGTGATGGTTTATATTTAGTAAATCATTAAGATGGTGAACACATTTCGGAAATAATAAAAATTAATTTTGAAATATTTTTCCTATACGTAAAAATAACAAAACAAAAAATATATGTAAAAAATCGCAAAAAAAATAAAATACTGCACAAAATGAATTTTTTGAAAAAATTATCCTTGAATATTTTTCTCCAGTTTCTGTAGTTTTCATATCTCAACAGTGATAACTTTATTTTCAAATATTTACATTATTTTGAAAGAATCATAAATCCAGTTTGTTTTGCTTCAAATATAATGCTATCTTATATCGTCAAATAAACCGCAAGAAAATATCTAAGATTTTAATAAATGGATAGATTGAAACTAAAAACTTCTCTAACATTTAAAAATAAAACATTTACAAATAAAGCAATCTCTAAGCCATCTGCCGAAAATATCACACAACAAAGAAGACACCCAACGATTAACATACATTCCGAATAAGAAACACAGCTAAATTTTGAATTAACGCCTTAAGGAAAGTGAACATGCAAGCAAACAAACCTTGTGGTGGGTGCAAAATTTGCATTGCTAACAGAAGGTCGTTCTTTGTGCTTCAGTCTAGCAGACACAGAGGCAGAAAAAATACGTTGCGAGCTCCGCTCCGGTATTACTTGAATTAATTGATTTGGGCAGGAACCCGACCTTAAAAATAGGTTAATCATTCAAACTTTTTCAATTGATCTAAAATGTAAAACTTTAGAAGCAGCAATGAAGCCATTTTGTTAATGGTTGCCTAAAAATTATAACATTTTATGAAAATATGTGCAATTTTTAAAGTCAGAATGCAGACTTAAAAAAATTATTGGTTAAACCAAAGCTGAGATGGCGAATCAAAATTCTGCAACACTTACCGCATAACAAATGCACTTTATTTGCAGTTTGCATTAAAATTGATCTGAAATATTTTTTACCGTGAAAATCTATCACTAATAATATTCGTTGCAACTTCAAGAAAATTAATATATCACAATTCTTTTAAAAAAACATAAATAAAATAATGCACTGAAATTACGCACTGTGTAAACATTGTAGTAAGAAAAAAATTGATGCAATAATGAAAGCAACAATTAAAATGCATAAACACAAAAGCAAAATTTATAAAGCTAAAAAATGGAATTTTTTTTCTTTACCTCATATGAACTGCATGAGATTGACCCTGGGAATGGAAAGGACTTGCAGGGCTATCATCAAACACTGGATTATCCATCGAGTATGAAGTTGTTGCTGGTGGTGATTTTGATCGTTTCATACTTGTCTTTTCTTTTAGTCTCTTCATTAATCCGCTTTTTTCTTTCTTTTCCTTCCCCTAAACAGAATATACATAACATATTAACAAACTAACTCTTAAAAGTATAGAAGTAAAAAACCGTTAATCTACTTCTGCAAAGTGCAGAAAGTACAAAAAGGATGGAAAAGCGGACTTTAACGTCGAACATAAGTTAATTCTGAATTAATAAATCAATCAAAATCACCTTCTCAGCAGACTTATTTGGAGTGCCAGCAGGAACGTTAGGAGGCGGAGACACAACATTTGGCGGAACCACATTTTTATTCTCCGCAGATGGCAAAAAGTTGTTTCCCACTAAAGGTACGGTGAGAGTCATATCAACCGTGGCTTTCTGAAAAAATAATTTATTTTAATAAATTATTTCACATTTTTTAAAATCAGCTGTGCAATTTGATAAAGTAGAACTATGTTTATGTTTCTTTAAAACAGTTTCAAATAACTTAACATCAAAAACAACAGAAGTGCATAACATTGTTTTCTCATTTAAAAAGAAGATAATACGATGAATTATAAAAGTTTATTTCTTTTTGAATTATAATGTGATTAAATATGATATGAATTAAAAAGTTTATTAAAATTAAATTTAATTGACCTTACATATTTATTCCTAAAAAAGTCCATTTGAAGAATTAAAACTGAAATATACTACATCTTCAAGAAAAATAAATTCGACTAAGACAAATAAAAAGAGAATGTAATAAATTCAACCGTATGATAATGTCACCATAGCGATATTATCTGGTGTCACGAGATATAAGATTAAATTCAATAAATATATGATAAGCAATGAGACATACTTATCAAGTTCTGCCACATTTTTCCGCTTAGTAGTTTAAAAACAATTTTTTACATCAAAAATAATATCCATAGTTAAAAAATCTAAAATCACTCGCCTTAAATATAACAAAAAGCCATAAATGATTAATAAATCTAAGTTATCCATTGTACAAACTATTAAGTTACATATACACATTAAAATGCCCAGGATTTCAACATTTATATTAAAAATAGTGTTTTTAACTCACTTGATTATTACCAGCATCAGTTTGTTGTGGCAGCAAAGTATTCGTTGCGCTAGGAAGATTAGTTCTAAGGAGACGAGTGGACGGACTAGATGCTCTCGGCGGCAATTCCGGTGGGATAAGTAAAGTATGTGGATATTGTTTAACCAACTGATTAATTAAAGGAGATTTTGACTGATGCGAGTTTTTGAACTCTGAAGATGGAGTAACTGGAGCATCTCTTGATGGTCCACCTCGCTGTTGTCCAGTAGCCAGAGGTCTAGAACCACGGTAATATTAAATAATACGTGAATATAATGCTCTGATATGGTCCTAAATAAAATTTCAAACAAACTAAAAACAATTTTATAAGAACGATAAAACTTGACAACTTACTTTGCCAAAGCAACATAGTTCCCTGGAAATACACCACACTTTTGAGTTTTAGTTGAAGTACCTTTAAACCAACCGTCTTGACATCGTTCCATAACAACATATATACTTCCCCTCTTCAACTCTAATTCATCTGCTTTTTGAGGTTTATACGGATACAGTGCAATGTAACTGTAGAAAGAGATGTCATTATCAAATTCTAAATACCTACAACATTTTTTGCTTGGCTTTTAATACCCCTTTAGTAATAAAAGAACATTACATTTATTTTTAACGTCATATTTTATTATGAAGTACATTTCATAAAAATTTAAGACCACATATATGGTAACACAATTTCCGCCCTATGAATATAATCCCAAAGAAATTCATTTCAGTCCTAAATTACGTAGAGAATATAAATTCGTGATTATGAATTTCAAAAAATATGTTCAGAATTATTCAGTTAGGTTAGGTATACATCATATATGTCATATGATCATGTTTTTACCGACATATTTTCATATTTTTCTGGATGAAAAAGTTTACGAATTAAAAAGAGCAACAAGATAATTATAATAAATGTTAATTATCAGCATTACTTTTTACGTCGATTTATCAATAAAAAAGATCTTTTACTTTGAAACGAAAAGGAATAAATTTTTCGGAATACAAAAATTTACGCAAAATTACAAATTTTTAAAGAAAATTTTTGGAAATGAATTTCATCAACTTACTCAGCAGGTAAATTTGTAGCAGCTGGTAAATCACTGCTGCATCTTTTATGTCTCTGACTTCCGTGTCTACTTAACTGGCCGTTTTGCAAATCTCCGGAAGTTTCGGTGCTAATAATTTCTGCTGAATGTCTGTTACTGAAATTAATAATTAGGTTCAATAACTTTGGACAAAAATTTAAAAAAAAAAAGTTTTTAACGAGTTAAAAAAGTTTTTTTAAAAAAAAAGTTTTTAATTTTAACGCTTTCTGGATCCTGACAGTGGTTCAATAAACATCTTCAATTTTAAATAAATGCAGGAACGTCATTTTGAAAAAAAAAATTTAGATTTTAAAATTTAAAAAACATTTCATTGTCTGAAGTAATTTAATGAAAACTACCTCAAAATATGAATTTTTTTTTATTACAAATCTCAGTGCTATAGTAAACTTAACTTAATTTCTAGTAGCAAAATCACGTTACCTGTTGGATGTATTTTGATGATTAGGCGTAGACACAGTAAAACTATGTCTTTTTTCTTTTGATTGATGCATTACAGGAGTGGAAACTGATTCTTCGGCGGACGAAGAAGGTGATCTGTGACCATGGGCATTTCCATGAGTCTTAGGAGCAAGTAATGAGTACTGAGCAGTGATATGACTCGTTGGGAGAACAGAATGAGTAGAATTGGTGATATGAGAGGTTTGTAAAATCATGTGACGAGGTGTTTGAGGAGCTGGTAAAAAAGGGTTAGGGTTGTAAGAATTTTGACTCGATGGTGGAGAATTTGGAGCTGAATTAGAATTGGAACTGGTATTACTGGAACTATTAGGCGTAACTGATGAGGATGAAGATGAAGAAGTCGAGCACGTTGATGACGAAACTGTTGAACTTGATTCCGTACCCAATGCGGATGTCTGTCAGATAATAAAGAAAGTAAAGTTATACATACTTACAAAATACTTTTAAGTTTTTCATATCATTATCATTTACTTCGAATATATAATGGCATAGAGTATCATTTTCTCATCTTTTAATTCTTAAGGACGATAAATATTAAAATTTGATTACGAATAAACTATTTAACCGAAGATTCTACTACTTTCATGCCTACAAGGATAGTTATTTGAAGCATTAAAGGTATAAAAAAATCTGTGATTAAAAGTAAATTTTTTTAAAACATGGAAAAAAGAATGAAGTCATTATTATTAAATACTAAAAATGAAATGAAAGATTTTTCTAAATGTTTATTTCAAAGCCTAAACAAAGTTGGAAGCCTTAGCAACTCCTTTTAAAATAGCGCATAGTTTACATAACAGCTTACCGTGGAAGCGGAACTATTTACAGCTGTTTTAACATTTCGCTGATTAGGATTTACTAAATCGTTATCCGAAGTTGGTAGTGAATTATTCTGATGGGTCTGATAAACATTAAAATTTGATATAACTCCAGAGTGATCGGTTGGTATTAATGGAGTCGAATCATCGGCAGTAGGCGTTGGAGGTGCCAGTCTTGAAGGTCCTGGCTGACTGCTACACAACAAAATATAATTTTTAAATAAAAGTGAATAATTGTTATGTAATAAAATAAATAACAAACATTTTTTAATAATAATAATAAAGTAATTAAAAACTAAGATTTTTAAATTCTGTAAAAAATAGAAATCATTACCTAACAATTCTCATAATTCAACAAAGATAATTTACCTGCCAAATGTGTCAAATTAAATTCACTGATTTAAATAATATTCATTCAATTTTATTCTCAAAGAAATCTCAAATATTAGTTTTTCATTAGGAATAAATTAGTAGTTAATATTTTATTATCAGTGTATCTTATATGAAAAATGAAATATATAAATAAAAAAAAATTTTCAAAGACAAAAATAAAAATATTAATTTCAATATAAATATTAAAACCTACTTTATAGATAGTTTCATTAAAGCTCTAGCAACACTGTTCAGCTCTACAAAGGCCAGTGGAAAAATACCAATTCGATCATTTAATTTTCCTTCTGCCCAGTTTTCATCCACTCTCTTTATTACTGTAATAATGTCATCTTTCAAAAAGCTTAAACATCCATCATCATTATTTCTTCCAAAATCATAAAGAGCTCTACATTCTGCCACTTGAATGGGCAGAGGAATTAATACCTGCAACAAATCATTTCTTTGAAAATATGTTCAATGAAAAGAAATGTGAAATCAAAGCAAAAACTAACTTCGAATGATTATTAAGAAAGCAGAATTATACTTTGTCTTTTTTGTGATGTAATAATATAAATAAAAAATACCACATTTTATCATAAAATCAGTTTTAACATAACTGTAAAGTTTGTTGCTTGAATTAGCATGCACCTACTCTCAAACTTAGCATTCACTTATATTTTACTCTGAAATTGATTGGTTTGATTGTAAATTAATAATAATTGATAAAATTTATTGTTCTTTTTCACATAAATGTATACTGAAATCATTTTAATAAACAAAAAGGAATATTTATGGCAAAAAAAAAATTTTAATATTTATGAATATAATAAAAAAATTTATTTTGAATCATTAATTCTACATATATCACAAATAATCACATACCTTAACATAAGAAGCAGGGAAAATGCCAGTTTTACCTTTACATTCACCCTGATACCAGTGATTATCAACCTTTCTGTGCAAAGCAATAAAATCACCTTTTTTAAAATTAAGGTCACCAGGTTCTTTTGAAATATAGTCATATATTGCTCGTGCAACCTGTGAAAGAGTTAATTAAAAAATATAAAATTCACAACAAGAAATTTTTGACATTTCTCTTAAAACTAAATGAAAATAATTAAAACTCAGAAAAAAAAGTTATTTATCTCCAACATTTGACATGTTTAATTCTAAATTCCAAATTTACATTTTATTCACTTAAAAAAACAAATTAGACTTTAGTGAAAAAAATTAGCTATTAACAATTTTAATGTCCAATTATTTATTTCATCTTAATGAAGAAGCCTCACATTTTGTCAGACAAATTACCTGCTTTTGGCCCAAAGGAAGTTTATTGCTATCAGCACTATTAATATTTGTTGTTTGAGGACTTGGTACAGATGCAATGGACAGTGATTGATTCGTCATATGCTTTGGAGGAGTAACATTTTTCTTCTTGGGAGCTGGATTTCCAGCATTTCTCATGCCTTCTAGAATTCTCATTAGTAATACATTTGGTGGTAGTTCTTCTATCTGAACTTCTACCAAAGTTCTGCATTCTGGACATCTTAGTTCTTTGTGAGTTGAAACTATTTCTTCTAAACATTTTTTACAGAATGTATGTTGGCAAGGTAAAACTTTACTGGAAGTATCTAATCTTTCTAAGCAAACAGAACATTCCAGCAAATCATTCAAGACCCATTCATCCATTATATTCTATTGACTCATGTCCACATTTTTTTTTCCAAAAGCCCTGAAATATGAGTGAAAATTAGTTTAAAATTGTGTTAAAAATTATTTTTAATTTTGTAAAAAAAAATTCCATAAACTTATTGTAATAAATGCAATTTCTTACATTCAATACTATACAATAATGTATCAGCATTAAAGCATAAATGTATTTATACAGCTATAATTCATATACACAAGATAATACTTAGTTCTTAGAAAATAATTGTCTTAGATAAAACAATCAATAATCATATTTCAATTAGTGAGAAAACATATTTTATGAATTTTATTTAAATTCATTTTTTTCTATTCTCAAATTTGTTTGTTAAGAAAAAAATAACATCTATTTTTTTCTTTATATTTTTATATCAATTATTCTAAACTTACTGTTTTAGTTTATTTTCAATGTATTTTTATCAGTATCCATTTTTTACATCGAAAATGTTCAAATTACATCAAAAAAAAATTACGAAATTGAAGGAATTTCGATTTTAAATTTAAAAATATACGTTTTTTCTGGGGTAAAAGCTGTAAAAATTTCATTGTTAGAACAATTTCAAATTCATGGGTAATAAGAAATGAATTATGAAAAATAAGTTCGGTTTGAATACTTATAAAAAAACCTTATTAAGTTATTAAAGGAAAAAAATTAAACATTATGAAAAAGTCATGCGGCAATTTCACTTCTTAGTGGGTGGGTCAACAAATTGAAAGGATTAATTAAGGGGGAGGGGGAGGAGTACATTATTTCATTCATAATGCCATATATACCAAATAAAATCTTCATTTTGTATTCTTACCCATTTTCCGGCAAAGATTTGATTTGGCAAAAAATATACAAACAGCCGAAAAGATAGACCACAGGCAAATTGCAAGTTCAGACAAATGCACTTGTTCTTTATGTTTGGACGGTACACTTCATTCCTGCCACTTCATTAAATGAAAATAGTTCCTTTAACGCATTTGTCGGCTCAATACTATTCTTTAATTATAAGCAGCTTAAAGAAATAAATCCATTTTAAAACCATGTAACAAGAATTTAAACTTCAATTGAAAGTGCTTAAAATGAAATAATATACATTAAAAAAATGACCGGATACTGGCGGATGAATATGAGTGACAATCGTCAGTACATCTACAGCGCCTGAGCACAGGTGCAATAATTTAGCGCCAGTATTAAAAATTTCGGCTTCAAAAAAATTGTTAAAAATTTAATAATTAAATCTCTCACAATAAAAACAATAACAATAATAATAATTTAAGCACAAATACGTGATATTCAATCCTTTCGTTAACACGTTTTCATTATCACTGACAAATTATTTTTTAAAAATTTCTTTAAGCAAGAATTAAGATTTCAAAAAAAAAATACACATGTTAAATACAACGAAATTAATTTTTTTTTCCAAACTTCAGAAAAATAAGCTCTGCTGCAACCAATCTTGTATTCAATGGTATTTATTTCATAGTTCCACGCAAACTCTGCCAGCATATGTTTTTAGTCTGAGCCTAATCACGTCACATAATAATTCAGCGTAAATCCCGGCACTGTAATCAAGTTCGCAATAAAACACCTTCAAATTCCGATTCTGTTTTCCATAATAATAAAAAGGTTTCTTCGTTCAATTAATAATTTTTACTCTAAAGTTAATAAATAATATAAAAAAAAAACCAAATCGTATTCATTTTTTAAATTCTGCAATAACTTTGAAGCAATATTAATAATTTTCAATTGGTAACTTTACCATTGAAATTGATTTAATAGCTATATATGATATGCCTTGCATCATACAATTAAGCAGCAGTTAATGCTAATATTAATATTATAAACGAAAAAGGTTTGTGCACGTCAATGGACCATGAAAGCATTTTTTTTTATGCTCACCAAAATGCATAATTCTTTGTAGTTTTTTCGATTTCTGTCGCACAAAACTCTCACATTATTTTTTAACTGAAGAAACCAACGGCATATTCATGCAAAACCATTAATAAATTTCATTAATGATGAGATTTAAATGAAGAACTCATGCCGTGAAACAAATTAAAAATTTTGCATCAAAAATCATCCACGATTATCAATACCTATGGTTTATCGTTGTCCTTTCGGCAGCCATCTTGCGTGTTTCTTTTCGTTTGAAAATAGAGGTATGTATATTAAATTTTATCGTAATTCATCCGATCTCATTCTCGTTATCCGAACGTAATTAGATCACATGTTAATTCTAATTATTGATACCTTTGCGTATCTTGGAAATTTCATTTTTAATAACGCTTTTTTTTTAACATTCTTCCTCATTGAAATTCTGGTTTTTTAGAAATATGGCCAAGCCAAAAGGCGAAAAGAAGGGAAAATCGGCTATCAATGAAGTCGTCACTAGAGAATACACAATTAATATTCATAAAAGGTTATATAAAGTTGGTTTCAAAAAAAGGTCGCCTAGAGCGATTAAAGAAATTCGTAAATTCGCTATGAAACAAATGGGAACACCCGATGTAAGAATTGACACGCGTCTGAATAAGTTCGTGTGGTCGAAAGGAATTAAGTAAGTATGAATAAGATCAATAAATATAAACATTTTTTTTATTTAACACCTACTGTCTGCAATTCTTTAATAATTATTATGGCCCTGTTTCTGTTTTAGTTTTTAGATCTTGTAAAAAACATTTTTTAAGATTGATTTACAGAATTATTTTAGTTGAGTGTCATTTCCTATTCAAAATAGTAGTTATATCTAAATTAACACCAAATTTTGCCTTGTAAATAAGTAAAAAGAAAATCTCATTTTGATTTAGTATAAGGAGGCCAAATGTTGAGTTGGCCTGAATGAAGTTATAGGAATCTGTAAAAGTAAAAAAATTCTCAGTGGCATTGAAATGAGAAATACAGTAAGGAATTAAATAAAAAATATTTTCCATGTTAATAATAATTGATGGAAATAAATTTTATCTCTTATTATATCTCTTATTAAGGATAAAGCTAGTCAGTTGTAAGAGATTAACAATTATGATAAATTTTATTTTAAGAAATATTATTGTCAGCTAGTTATGTATTCATATAAATTTAAGTCTATTATTCTCAATATGTTTATATGGTTTTATTTCATTAATTTCTGTTTCAGAAAAAGATTGATTATAAATTCCTTGTAGATGTTGGTTGTATGAAATGACAAGATAGTACTAACTTCATGACTATAATCTCATCTTTGCATATGATGATTTATTCATTGCATTAATTTGAATTAAAATTTCAAATGTAAAATTTTTTAAAGAGCTGATGAATGTTGAATTTATTTCTTTTAGGAATGTACCTTTTAGAATTAGAGTAAGATTATCCAGAAGAAGAAATGATGATGAAGATTCTCCAAATAAATTGTATACTTTAGTGACATATGTTCCAGTTGCCTCATTTAAGAAGTTGCAAACTGAAAATGTAGATTCAAGTCAAGAGTAAATAAAATTTGTTTAGAAATGAAAAATTATTGTAAATATTTTTGCATATTTCTCCTTCCCATGTGAGTGTCTAATTCAAACATTTTTTAAATAAAACAATTCTATAAACAAACAATATTTTTTAAGAAACTGAGTTATTATTTGTTAGTTTGCTGAATGAATAACAATCATTTTCTAGTTGTAAATTATCTGTTATTTATGGGAAAGAAAATTGGTCACAATGTGTTTTCTATAGATTGATTGTCAATACAAATATATTTCAAGAAATTTTTTTGTATGAAATGCCTAAGCATGTCCATTTAATATGAACCAAAAACTTATGCGGTAATTTATATTATTAAAGCCACCAAGTTTTATATATTCATGATTAAAATCAAGTATTTCTTATTATATTGGATTTCTGCAATTTCTTTTAGAGATTTTGATTTGTGACCTATTGTCAATTGATATGATCGATTTATGCAAATAATGAAATTTAAATATAATTTTTAACGATTTATATTCATGCCATACAAAATGAATTTTGTATTTCAAAAACAATCATTAATATATGTTTACTATCAAGTACTTAAAAAGGGTTTAGCATATGAAGTTTTCATTTTATTATTTGAATTCAGATACATAAATATCCTTATTATTTAACGTGATGTTGCCGGTTCTCGTCTTATCCTTCTCACATTAGAGAAAAATATTTGATGCGATTGATATGAATGATAAATATTAACGCGAACGAAGTTAGGTGAGTTTGGAGAAATTGAAACTACTTCAGTAAAGGATCTATTCACATGTTAAATTTTTAAATCTAAGAATTTCTATCGTGCGTGCGATTCGATTTTCTCTTTGAAAAAGTTTAAATTTGTTACGCGGATTAAGCAGATTCATTTTACGCGAAATTTCACTTCACGTCTCATATAAAAATTGTACATTTTGATTCACACGCATTTTCTTTTCGCTTAACATCCATGCGACAAATAACAGGATTTATTCGTTCTCTCTAGGAGCCGAAACGTTTGACTCGAACCGTCCAAAAAGGGAAACTAGCAGAAATTTAACCTTTAATCCGGCAATCTCCGAGAGCAAGCAGGGAACGAAAGAGATTCCATTAAAAAAAAATGAAATGAAAAAAATAAATTTGCAAACGCTGTGAAACTAATGAAAATCGATCGGTTTTTCACGCGGATTACAGAGATTTGGCGCGAGGAACCTGCATCCGGTCGAAATACGGTTCCGTTCAGATGCAGAACGGCAAAAAAAAAAAAAAAAAAAAAAAAAAAAAAACCCAATTCCACCGAGAATCAAATGAGACAGTTTTTGCGTTTCTTCCCGGAGTGCCACGTTATGTTGCCGCGCAAGACGAGACCTGTTCGGTCTCCGCTCCTCGGTTCCCGCAACATAATTACGAGGTTCCTTTAAATTTCAGAAAATTCCGAAGGATGATCGGGGGGGGCGGCTTTTTTTTTTTAATTGCAAAAGCAAAGTTTTTTTTTTTTTTTCAGTCGACCAGATCCCCGCATTACGCATCGTGTGTAATAATAGACCGTTGGAAATTATTTTAATATTCCGATCCGCGGTATAAGGGAAAGCGAGGGAACGATATTTCACAGGCGAAAAGTATTCACCGGGAGGGGAGTTGGTCCCTGACCGAAAATAAACTCCGATAATGGATTGGGAAGCCGTCGAACATGTGGCGAAAAAAATTTTTTTCTTTTTTTCATTTCCCCAAAATGAAATATTTGCTGGAGGGACTGCGCAGCAGCGGTGAATTAAACAAAATCAACGGAGTTTTTATAAATTTTAACCATTTCTTTTTTTAGTATGCGGTGAAGACGCACCGCGTACGCGTTTAATTTTAAGTTAAATAAAAAAGAAAAAGAAAAAAAAAAGTAATACTTCTTGTCAAACACGGCAGCTATGAGACTTGCCTGTATCCAAATGCCATAAAACCGGTATCTATATTGAATGTGATAAGTCTCCTTTTCGTGTCCTCTCAATTATAACCTCGAGGCACTTTTGTCGAAAAAACGAACGAAACACCTGCATTTACCAATTGCAGGCAGTGCTTTTTAATCTGCAGCGGGCATTGATATTTTTTTTTTTTTTTTTTTTTTTAACGGTGTGCGTTCTTAAAAGAAAAAAAATCTTTTTTAACGCGCCATTTTTGTATCATTTCCAGTGTCATTATCTTCACTTTCCGTAGTAAAATTAACGAGCAAAAAACATGGCGGACCGGCGTAAAAGAAGTGGAACGCAACCCTAACATTTTTTTTTCTTTTTCAAAGCAAAAGAAGACAATCGCTCGTTTCTACTAAAACTCATTTCGCTTTTATCAGTCAGAAAAATGATGCCCGACCAATTCAACTGAGTTTTATGTAAAAATCTTGACCTTTCAAAAAAACCATCAAAGCATCTTTCAGGACTGTGACCTTTCCCCACATGCGTCCATTATCGAATACGTGGCGGGCGAAGGAAGCGTAAGTTGAGAATTAACGCGAAATTGGAAAGTTTCGAATTTTAACATTTCGAAATCTTCTGCGCTGCCGCGAAAATGGCGGCAGCTCGATTTTTTTTTTTTGGGGGGGAGGGGGAAAGTCTCCGAGGAAAAATCTAAATCGATCTGATCCTGGTGCGTGCAACTGAGAATTTTTTTTTAATGAGACAAACAAAAAAAATAACCAAGGGCCCGCTCGAAAGCGATCTCGTTACCTTCGTTTTACAACTGAATCCAAGTTAGAATGTCGAAAGCTGCGGAATTCTGACAGATTTTCCCTACAACGCTCTCGCTTTCGTTCATCCGCCATTCTTGAGTCGTCAGCTTTCTCGTAGTTGAACGATGCGCCGATAGGTTCTCCACTGTCCCGGATGAGTTTACGATGACGTCATGCGCCGCGGTCTCCGTTATTCCGCTTCGCATTCAAATCTCAAATCTTCCGATTTCTAAAAATATCCCCAGACGCCATCGCCTCAAAGTTATTGATACCTGCGAAGTAGCTTCGTTGCAGTATAACGTCGGGGAGGAGAACGTAAAAAAAAAAAAAATTACATGTATAAGAGTTTTACGCTCATCCGACTTTTTAAATTTAAACGAGGAAGTCATTAACGCGGACAATCGTAATTGCACGTATCAGGAGACCGAAAAAAAAAAAAAAAAATCTTCCCATCGTCGCTCTCAATTAACCGGAAGGCTCCCGACGCAGGATCCAAATTATCTTTTCCAGAACGAAAAAATTTATGCTCTCATTTTTTAGAAATATTAACAGCGTCTCGTCCCGCACGGATCGCGCTCGATCTTCGCCAACTTTACCAGGCCCCGTGCGATACGGAAAACCGTCGGCTTTCAATTATTTTTCCCCCCCCCCCCGCTTCACGCTCGCGTCATAAGGTTTATGTGTTGGCGTCGGTCGGCGCATTTACGACGCCGACACGCGGCCAAATATTAGCGGCAGCGGACAATCAATGCCTGCCGAGCGACCGCAGCGGCAGCATCAGATATCACCCAGTTGTCGTGGCCGCAGGGAAAAGCGAAAAACTCGATATTTGGCTCGGCTCGGGGGGAAAAAAGGGGATAATTTAAAGAAACCATTAGCAACAAATTGTTAATGTTGCCATAACACTGCCAACTTTGAATCATCCTCGAAGCGTTGCCGAACGAATCGACTCGCGGACGTCGGATCCTCCCGGACCGCCGAAGGGGATTAACGATCCCGAAAATGGAATTTCCGGGCGAAGTTTGCTTTTTTTTTTTCCAGGCAGCGCTTTTCTCCCCGCGCCCCCCGAAATCCTCGTTCTGCCGTGGCAGAATCTCGGCAGAAAGTCCAAATTTCGCATTTAAATAAAAAAAAAAAAAAAAAAAGACAAGCAGCCGACGCGAAAGGTGTTTCAAGCCACGGGATCGTGTTTTTTTTTTTTTTTTCGGTTATTTGTACATTTTTTGAGGTTTATACGCGATCGGAGTTTTTGTCGGAGAAACGTCAGTTTTTGTTGTGATCAAAATGCCAACCTTCGGTTAATAACATGTCATACTTTCCATTCAATCGGCATCAAATTTTACCGAACGAAACCTTTGCGCCAATAAAAAAAAAAAAAAAAAAAAAAAAAAGGAAAGAAGTTGATTTTGCCTATCTAACTTGGAATCTAATTCAACTATTTAAGGATAAACATTAGGGTTAAATTCCAAAAAAAAAGTACCGTATTTATAATAGCTAATTTAAAAAGGTACGGTCCTGAGAGAGAGAGAGAGAGAGAGAGAAAAAAAAGGTTCGGTCGAAGGGGACAAAAAGATTTCGCTTTTTTTTTTTGTTTCCTTAGACGGATTTCGCCCATTGACGTTAACATATTACTAAACCTACGGTTGCCAAGCGTGACATTTTTCTGTACCAAAAAATCTTTCTGTTGTTGTTGTTACCCAAAAAGAAAACCGTTAAACATAAAAAAAGAGGGGAGGGAAGGGGAGCAGGGGGAATTATCTTCTCCCACTCTTCCTTACGAAGAAAAAATCCGAAAAAAAAGAAGGAAAAATCAGGTATATACCACAGTCGAACCCTGCGACTTTCAACAATAATTAATAACTTTTTTTCTCTTCAGTTTTGTTTAACGTGAGTGTTTGCCATCTGTTGCACTGCCACCGACTCCGGTTTTTATTATGTACGGAATTGCACATAAACAACCCTTTCGGGGTCCGTGGGAATCAGGAAGTCAAATCCATTATAACGGGATGCTGTTATTTTTGGGATCGTTGAACCTGACGGAAAACAAATCCAATCTTTTCTTTTTTTTTTTTTTTTTTTTTTTTTTTTTTTTTATAATTTTATTTTGATTAAAAACGGGGGGAGTTGAACGGGGGCGGGGCAACCCGGAGGAGCAGCGCAACAGCGACCAGGCGCCCGCCGACGATGAGGTTCAACCCTTTCCTTTGAATGCGCCCGCGATTTCGATGGAATGCAAATTTTTTGACGGTTTGGCAAGGCCCAGTCCGAACGAGAAGGCATTTCCGTTTCGGTGCAACGATGCAACAAGTCGAAACTTTTTCTTTTTTTTCGCCACCGCCTAAACTCCCTGGCATCCTCACCTCGAAACCCTGGGACTCTGTGCTGGCTCCCTGCGAAATAAATTGGCGAATGCAAACGAAATTTACCATTTTGCGGGTGCCGTTCAAATGCTTTCGGATAAAAAATTCGGGGCGGACTTTTTTTTTCTTTTTTTTCCGAGATGCCTGCTGCAGCATCCCGAAGCGTACAAACGATGTGTTCCTAGATAATTTATCTAATTGTTTTAGGAATTTTATTTAAAAATAACCACATGTATCTATAATTTAACGATTATATTGCATACCGACCTACCATATTATTATTTATATTCCTTAATCATGCAATTACGTTGGGTTAAACTTGGGCAATATTTTTTGTTTGGTCAATTTCCTCTTAATTATTATCCGACAAATTGTCTAACCGATTAGGATATTCACCATACTACTAAAATTTAAGCGGGACAGTTTTCCTTTCTCGTTCCCTTTTACACGTAACGTCGCTGGGGAAAAAAAAACCAAAAAATTGCTATTTTCGTTCAAAATTTTGATTTTTACCTGTCCCCTTGGAATTTACTTGTATTATGCATTTAAAAAAAAAATTCCATTACGTATTATCGTGCATCCTCCCACTTCCGGACGCAATTTCGAGTTCTGCCGTCTAACAATAAAATTGACTTCGCTGCCTCGGTGAAAGAGAGCTCGAGAATGAAGCTTTCGATACATCGAACGAAGGAGGCCTCGAGAATGAAAATTTCCGGTAAAGAGTTAAATCTACCGGATATTTGATTGTCTCTTTTGATACGTTGAGTTTGTGCGATCGATTGGATGCCGCCGTTGGGACAGTTATCGAACCATCATGAATTTTTGTAATTTCCTTTACTTGCAAATGCAACTGAAAAAGAGAAATGAAAATTTTAAGAAACCGGGGATCCGTGGCGATCGAAATAATGTAAGGGCACACATTTTGTGGATTGTAAAGGGTGACGTGGACGATGTGGCGCCGTTTTTCGAATTTGACGCAAATCTAAATTTCCATACGTGATGCGGGGAGCGTTTGCCCCCTCCGGTTACATAAAAGTGCAAGGATTTTAATTGCCGCAATAAGCGATTCTCGAGCAATCGCGTTATGTGCCACATCATCTTTCCCAAATGACGGAGAACGTTCGTGTGCGTTATAAACCCTTTCAGGACTATTTCAGATTTCCTTTATTTATCATTAATATTCATCATTCATTTAAATATTTTGAAAATGTCTGGAAGTCCGCGGTAAACGTCTGACGGGAGAGAGAGAGAGACGGAGAGAGAGAGACAGAAGTCGAACGAGGGAGGCTTAATGAAGAAAACCAGATGCAGAAAGCGGAGAACAAGCGCGAGGCAGAGCGCCAACTTAACTCGGGCAACGACCAAATTTTTCGGGGGAGGGGGGGTGGGAAGGGGGAGGAAAAATTTGCCTGCGACTGAACTTTGCTGCAGCCGGATTCGGGGTCCGGCAAGCTCCCGCGATTATTTTAAGGCTCTCCCGCGCTGACGTGTAATTCCCTTCGAGCCTCGCGCCGAAGCCCGGCAAGTTAAGCGGAAGGAGAGGGGAAAAAAAAAAAAAAAAAAAAAACTTTTTCGACATGGGCGACGTGACTCCAGGCGGAGAGCGCAGCAAAAATCCCACGCACCGTGAAAGAGATTTCTCGATTGTCTAGCCCAGATTCGTCCGAACAAAGCAAATAGACGTAATTTGTAGAGTTGTAAATGAAAAGGAATGTCAAACATGGTGTGATAAAGAAAAGAATATCCAGAAGTAGCAAAAAAAGGGTTGCGGTGGAGAAAAATCGAAGCAGGTTGAAAAAGGCCGAACCTGAAGACAAGGGTAAGAAGGATCCGGGCGGTCTGGAATTTCGTTTGCCGTTTTATGACTTTTCGGATCGTAAGAAGACCCCGGGGGGAGCTTGAACGGGCCGCGAGGGCGAAGCCACCTTTCCGTCCCGTCCATTGCGCAACGTGGTGGAATTATAAAAAGGCCGATTTCCGAGCGCGGACGCCGAACGGAGCGGGGCTTTCTCGCTATTTCCCTCATTCAGGTTCGCTATGGTTTACCCTTAGGGCGTAGAACCAGACGGAGGGTGTGAGTCACCTTGAATTGTCCGCAACCCTTGCTTGTCTGCTATTGCGCGGGAATATTCAATTTTTCTTCTTTCAAACGGTGCCCGTCCGTGAGTCTCGAGATCGGCTTCGAAAGCGCTGCCGCATCGCAAGGCGCCGGGCGGAGGAGGATCGGGGGCATTTCTCGCTTAGACGGCAGGGGGCGGTGTACGGGGATGGAAGTCGCGGGCAAAAAAAAAAAAAAAAAGAGTCGATTGACAATGCAGATGCAGGGGATGCAAGGGAGCGACGTGGATGCTTTTGAGGTTTGAATTATAAAGGAGGCGGCACAAAAACTTTTGATCCACCTGTTTCAAAACTCAAAATAATTTCTCACAATAAAAATATCCACCTGAAGCCGAGGGTCTGGAAGACTCGATCTGCTTCTGAGCTCTTCCCTTTTAAACGAACCTCGGATGCTCCTTTTCATGCGAAACACCACATTATTGACCCACCCGCGAAGATCACGCGTTTATAAAGGGAAAAAAAAAAAAAAAAAAAATTACCTTCCGAATTCGGTGCGCGCCTCCGCTGGGAAATCTTAAAGATTCCCTTTGCCTGCAGAGCGAACGCGGCCGAGCTCCGTTCCGGCAAAGGGGTCCGCGGGACCTGTCCCCCGAAACAAGGTACGCGTTGGGAGACCACCAAAATTGTCGGCGTCGATCTCCTGCAAAGATCCTCAGGTTCGATGCATCGAATGAAGAGCACGTGAAAAAATTTTATAAAATTTGATCGAAGTCACCGAAAAAAAGAAACCGAGTTTATCCCGCAGCGCAGTGCAGCAAATCTGCGGTTTTCGCTGAAAAAAAAAAAAAGTGATGCAGAATCAGAGATACATTATTTTTCAGGTTTATGTGCGTGCGCGCGCGCGCGCGTGTGTGTGTGTGTGTGTGTGTGTGTGTGTGTGCGTCTCCATCATTCTCAGTCAGAATCAAACTGAAAATAATAATGTGCAAGATTATCTCGAAACATGCCCCCCCATATTACAATAACGCTATTTTTTGTCCGTTAGGTAAAAACCTTAAGATTTCCATCCATAAAACCGCAGACAATTTCGAATTTTACATTCGGATAGTTCCATGCATTCCATTTCGTTTCAGATTCTCGGTGGAACAACAGCCCGGTGGATAAACCATTCGAAAGTCACAGTTTTGAAGCGAATCTTTCCCTCATGTTCCGATTGTTTGCGTTCAACCGGTTTGCATCTTGGAAGGAATCACGGATGCAAAATATGATCGATTTCGCTGGGCTCGTGAAATTCGTATCCGCGATTTTTTTTTTTTTCCTTTTCGAGACAGAATGAGATGAACCGGAGCAAGATAAAACAAAAAATTTTCTCTCTTTTTTTACACGAGAAAAATGTTAATGACAAGCGGCGGAGTCGGACGCGGTGGCAGAAAGTGGTCTCAGACTGCATTTCCTTTGAATTGATGAGATACTCGTAAAAGATGAACCGGAAGACTTCGCTTTCGTACGGCTCCTTCACTTTCAAAAGTTGGCTCCTAAACCAATTTTTTTTTGGTTGTTCTTCCGATGAGACATTGGCAGGCGAAAAAAAACGAAATTGAAAATAATTAGGAAAGGGTTTCGGTTTCTAAAACACAGGCGATATTTTTAGAAATCCGAAATCTCCTGGAACGAAATATTGACGTCTAATTTAATAAGCAAATCCTTGGAGGTAGATTTTTGTGTGTGTGTATATAAATATATATATATCTTTATTTAAAAGTAGCCTTAAATACTTAATTTGGGGCAGAGACGTAAACTAAATAAGATGGATCGAATGTTGAAGATAATATTCTAGCGATTTAACACGGTATTGTTATAATATATATATGCATATATATATATATATAAATGTATATCGCTGTCAGTTGAAAAAATAAAAAATAAATCAGAAATTTGACATTTCCTGAAGAAAGCAAAAACGATTCATGCTGGATGCATAAAAAGGGTAAAGAGGAAAACCTTTGAAAGCAGTGAATATAAAATGACGGAAGGAATATATAGGAAAAAAAACAAAAATGCACAATACCTGTCAGAATGTTCTATACCTTTCAAATATTGAAAGCGCAGGGTCGTTAGGGGTTCGGAAACAAACCATGAATGAAAAATGAAGGAAGACAACCGATGACACGTCTTGCATTGTTTCAGATATTATATATGCAAAAAAGCATATTGCAGAATAATAAGTCGGCTCAGGTACGTTGGTTCCTCACCTCAAAAGATGCTTCGGTTTATGAGAGGGAGTTGAAATTGAGCGAAGCACGTTGTTTTTCCTAAATATGTTCAAGTTACAAAATAAAAACTCTTTGATTATAAGTGTAAACCGAACCTTGGGAGCGGGGAATCTGGGACTCAAAGCATTTGGATGCAACAATTGTTTACGACGAAGCCGAAGTTGTGTGACTCACGGCTAACTTCAAATCCACAAGTTTGGCCATTCTCGCACCGCCAGAAAAATCGGTCTTGCATAAATACGTGCTACACAAGCGCGTTTCTCTGGCGCATATCCATCGGGGAGCGAAGATTTTCGTCTATCACGCCGCGACAAAATCAATAAAATATTCATACTTTGAAAAGATAACGAAGTAATCCCTGGGCGAGGAGGAAACAGAAAACCCGCTATTTTCCATGCTCTCAGGTTAAATCTGTAAACCCTGCGTCACCTTCTGAACGTCCTCTCCTGCGACCGGTGGCTTACAAGCTGAGACGTCAAGAGACGCGCACTCTTCGTGTCAGCAATAGTCCGACAAAATCGAAAATTGGTTTATTTTTGTGCCACAGCACGTAAATGTCGTCACCATTGCAGCGTTTCCAAATAGAAAGTCAATTACGGTTCCGAACATGTTAACGGTATATGATAAATGACCGGAGCTTTGATATACATCAAAGAGAGTGCATTACGGAAATGAAAACGTAATAATGCGGAGGAGGCCGCGACACGAAGCTTCCGCGTTCGAAAATTATGCCAAAGAATTGCTGCGGGATTATTTATTATGCGCAAAGTAAATTTTCGATTCGGCTGCAGAACGATCGGGAAATTTGTTTCCGTGGCCCGCGCGTGGAAAACGCAAGCGCCGAAGTGAAATTCCGACCGTTTCGACGCCTCTGCCAGTTGACGGATGCCGTGAAGGACTGAAGAGTTTTCCGCCGAAAGTTCCGGCCTCCGTCGGAGACCGGACAACCGGGCAAAGCAGGATGCGCTCCGGAGACGGCGCAGTTCGAAGTGAAAATGGCCGATGAAGAATCGCATTCAGGTGCGGATGCACCCGCACTCGGGGCATCGCGATTGAAAGGCAAAAAGAGAACATCTTTTAGGGTCGTCGAAAAATATTATGCCATTGGGCGAGCCACTATCAAATTTTTATCGCCCGTCTCCGCAGGTAGATTCGATCGAGGGATTCGTTTCGAGCCTCCCCGTGGAAACCCGCCGAGAAGGACGGCGGAGATGTTCGGGGAGGAAAAAAACAGAAGAGGAAGGTGGTCGAAAGGTCGGAGACGACGTGGAAGCAGAAAAAAAATTCGGCTTTGAATTTGCTTATTATTCTTGGTAGAGGGATGTTTACTAATTGAAGGGGTTAATTGCGTAAGATCCATGTTTTTGTCGGTCCCCACTCCGTGGTTCCCACACGCACCATCCCGCAGATGGCTGATGAATTTCCGCGGTCCACCGTGGTAAAAGGGTCCTTCCTCAAGCTAAACATGTCCCCTTGAAAATGTTGGCCCAGTGCACAATCAATGCAGCTACGCAATCTACATGCAGTGTCCTTTTTGACCTTGTACAAAAAAATTTTTTTTTTTTTTCTCATTTATATTTTTATTTTTATTGTTTTCTTAACCATCCATTTTAAATTTTACGTTACGTCCGGAGTCCGTTTTTCGCTTATGTAAAGACGTCTGCTTCTTAGCGAATGCGTTTGAGCCGAAGCGAAAGAATTCAAAAGACGCGCATCCGTGAAATTATAGAAAAACCTGCTCCTGCGGCGTCGGCCGTTCTCCGGCCGGGTCAACTTACGGTGAGGAATTCGTGGAAAGGGGTTTTACATGCGACGAAGATGGCCACTATCTTCTTCCAACGCTCACATTTCGTAAAAATTCGTTCCTCTCCCGGCTGCATCGTCCTATTTCGTCTTTTCCGCTCTTCCCGCAGGAACTCCGAGCGAAATTTGCGTCCGCCGAACTTCGTCTACGGTCGCTCCCGGTTCCATTCCCGTTTATTTTCGATTTCACGCGAAATTTCATTCCTATTAAATTACCACGGGCGGGACCATCAATCATTTCTTCCCTTCCGCTCCCTGTACGTCCACGTCACCGTCGTTATCGGAACATGGTTTCCACATAAGTGGTTTGACGGGTGACCACCGGCGGGATTCCCGGTCACTCGAACCGAGAGAAAAATGCTCGATTTCGAATCGGAAACTTCTCCGTTGCGGGAAGTCGTCCTCCAAGCGGCGAATGGCGGAGGCCTCGCGCTCGCCCTCCTCATCGACTTTACTTCTGCTCGACGCGGATCCCGTGCGGGATTCGCATTCGAGAAGGCTGGACGGCAAACTCGATCGAAAATAACTCCTCGAAAGCCGAGCATAAATATTTATCGTACGACTATAATGAAACATTTCCGAGTACGTTTTTACTTTTCTTTTTTTTTCAAGATATTGACATAAAAATAATGGCCGAGGTCCTTTGGGGAGATGAACTTGTAAAATTAATGGCCCCGACACGGAGAACCATTTTTAACTTGAATCTTTCACATAATTTATTCAGTTAAATAATAACAATACCGCATAAACGCCCCGCAAATACCCCTCACCGAAATGCAACGCGCTCCTAATAGCTCTTTTCCGCTGATAAAGTATCCACCCTGAATGCACGGCCTCGCCTTAATCAGGGCTTGCCATCTTTTGCCACTTTTCACGTTTACGTAAACCCCCGGATTTGATTCCGTTTTCGATTTTACTTTCCGAATTTTCCATCAGATTCTGCAAATAAAATGCTGATATTTAAAAAGAAAAAAAAAATGCGATCGCCCGGTTCAAACTGTAGTTTTTTTCACGAAAAGTTGGCAGCACTTAATGGGGGAAACTTTCCTTCGTCTTCGCTTGTCCATTTCTCGGAATGTTTGTTCACAGCGATTTTCCTTTGCCGCTTCCGGTGGCAGCGATCGTTTCCGATGCGGGCGCGGGGGGGGGGGGAGGGGGGAAATTCCGGAAAGTGCAATAATTTCGCTTCGTTTGACGCGCCTCCGGAATCGGGAATGGGAAGCAAAAAATAAAAAAAAAAAAAAAATGTTGGAAATTTTTCGTCCGGATTAGGAAGAATCGACGGCGAAGCATCGGATGAAGGATGACTAATCACAATAATATACAATAGCATATTATTCAATAAAAATCAAATGAGTGAGGAAGGTTAAATGCAAGCATAATGCATGACTTTGGTCAGGACTCGAGTCTATCCGGGCGGTCACGCACTGCGTCCCACGCATTAGGGTAGGGTTCCTCCTCTCAATCTAAAACAGGACCAACTCGACGTCGGAAACATTCACGCGCCATTTTGCATCCGCCGCTCTCTCCCAGCCTTGGCATTGATTCCGAGACTCCGCGCCTTCGAGACTCCGCGCGCGGCCTCCCAAATGCATGGAAATCACATTTAGGAACTCCGAGCAATCAATGACGGATTTTATCTTATCCTCGAAGTCTTCCTGGCCGAACTGCATCTAAATTAATCGTCGAAATAGTACCGTTTAGCATTAATCTCTCGCTTAATTCATAATGTCTGAAAACTTGACTTCGATGACAAAAAAAACCGAAAGAGTTCATTACCCAAGTCTGAGATTTTCTTTTTTTTTTTTTTCTTTTTCGTTAAAACCGAAAAATTTCAGCTTAATTTCCTGCTTTGGGATGGAATTATCCGCGCTCCGTTATTGCAGTTCTCCCGGCAAACAATTCACATCCCAGACTTTGGGTTTTTTTTTTTTTTTGCGCCGGGGAATAAAAAAAAATCGGACGCGAACGGATCGTGCCATCCGCAATCGCAATTCCTCCCCCAAAAGCGTCGCCGCGTTTATCCGCCATTTCCACGACTCAAATTCGGTCTGATCCTCGGTTTCAAATTCGAAATCCGTTGCTAAACTTTGCATGTCGCAGAATTAATTTGATTCGCCGCACCCCGCCCAAAGAAAGCAAAGCAGAAAAATTTTTGGGTCCGCCGCTTTCGTTCCCATCCGGGGGCTCTTCCTCCGTTCGAATTCCTCAAACGCGGCATCCGAAGCATCATCCAACGTTCGCGTCGCGCACATTTTTCGCGGGTTCAATCGCGAGGCGCGCGATCCGGATCACTGGCCGCGTTACTCCTTTCAGGTTTACAACGTCGAAAGTCCCCGTTGAAAGGTCTGCCTCCGTGGGACGTCACCCTTCCGGACAAGAGCTAGCAGTTTGGTAATGTTTCACGTTTGAGCGAAGGCAAAACTTCGCTGCGGCACAAAAGGAACCTCACAAATTGGAATTAATGGAATGATTGCCCGACCTCCGGAGTGCTAACCTCCGCCTTTCTCGGGCGTCAGTTTTCGTAGGACCGAAAACGTTCCTTGCGTCTTCCGATTTGGCCCCATTAAAAAATTTTTATTTTAGATGGATCAGAAGCTAAAATCGAAATCCGAAGTTGGATTTAGTTTAATATGTCGGATTTCATTCCTCCCGTATCTCTAAATGCATATGCGCGGAGCATGTTAAATGTTTGTGTTTTAATGAATGGATTCTGCTCGGAAAAATCCGGGCAGGTATAAGACCGGTTTGATGCGATCGTGCACGGAATTAAACGCAAAGGAATAAAATGATATCGAAGGATAAGCGTGTTTTGGTCTCACGTTCAGGGGTAAATGAAGAATTATTTGTTTGAATGCACAGAGGAATCGGGTAAATTCAGGCTCCTCCGTTAATAAAAATTTATTTTTAATGCCATATCCACCCCCTGCGACTCGGCGAAGAAATTGGCACCGTCACTTCACCACCTCCCTTCATTCGCGCACAAAATGCGCCTTTCACGATCTCTTTCATTTCTCCAGTGCAACCTGCACCGAGCCTCCGCGATCTCGCCCCATTTGGAGCGGGCGAAGAGTAACGTTAAAATTCTTTTGCAGCTTTCGCGGGAGGGTTGATCGCTTCGACCGGCATTGGCGATTCGAGCCGCCATTTAATGAGATGCAATCTGCCCGTCAAAGGAACTGCGCCCCGTGCAAATTCTTCCCGTTTACGTGCGTCGCCCGTCGCCTTGGTGCACCGGGTGAGAGATGTTTTCTCGCACGGGCTTTTCAGTCTTGCGTGAGAATCTTGACGGCCGTCCATGACCGATCTAAGTCGGAGCCGTTCTCATTTGAAATTCAAAGGTTTCCTCTTACACGGCATCGTTAAATTAGCTTTCATGCCGCGGTGTGCCGGTTCGTTCCCGGCGGCGTGCGTCCTGGATCGCCGCTCGAATCCGGTTGCTCCCGGCGTCTCCCACACGAGGATCCCGGCGTTTCGAAGGCATTTTCCGCGCCATCCGGTTACATTTTTAATGATCCTCGACTCGATTCTTCCGTTGAACCTTGCTTCGAGTTTCCCCGCCACTTTTAAATATTGACAGTATCCTTTAATAAACATCTTTTTTTTCGCCTCCATTTCACCCATTTACCGATGCGTTGTTTGTCTTTTGAGAACTTTTCTTATCTCCCGGCCGGGAGAATCCTTATCGGCGTTAAAGCATCTTTCGATGCTCCCCGCGCTGGTAGCCAGCTCCGCATATCCGTGGCACTAGGCCCTGGGGCGTGGTATTTGAATAAAAATTTCATCGCAATTTGTAAAAAATTCTCGTTTCGGAAATTTGCATACGAAACGCAATGATCCGACCGGTTTAGCTATGGCGTTTTTTTTTTCTTTTTCCGTTTCTTTTCAGTTTTCGAGCTCGAAGGCACGCTTCCTTTCCC
>JAOWBB010000002.1:3951549-4081451 GCA_028565995.1 Ricinus marginatus
CTCTCCCTGAGCAGCAGCAGAAACAACCTGTGATGAACTGACCATAAACCCCATTCCCCATTTCTCTGCACTGCTTGCTTTGGATATGTCACTAAATTAATTATTTTAAATTTTTTTTACGTTTAATTACTTTTCTTTTTCATAAAAAATACGTTAATAATAATCATATTACCAACAATAACAAAATGATCAATTAACATGGTGTTTCTATGAAATTGTTAATTTTCTCTTAAAAAATTTATCTGTCCCTCGAAGCGAAATTTTATTTTATTAAAATAAAAGTTTTACTCCAGATAAATCATAATAACAATAACTAGGAATAATCATGATAATAATAATAACAATAATAATAATAACAATAATTAATAATAATAATAATAATAATAATAATAATAATAATAATAATAATAATAATAGTGCTAAATTAATTTAACAACAGCGTGGAAGTGGAGCAGCAGCTTCCCATGATATCAGCCTCGACTATTAAGTACAGGACATTTTCTCTCTTTGTTCCGAACGTGAACGTTTTTTTCCTTTTCCCAGGGGGCACTAATGACGAAAGCCCGCTTAAAACGTAAAACTCATGCCGAACCCCTCTTTCTTCCCTTAAGTTTTTGCCTTATGGAAAACTCATCATCCAGGACGACGCGCTGGAAAAGGAAATCAGACTTACCCTGCCTCATCGTCATCATCATTATTACTATTACTATTACTATTATTATTATTATTATTATTATTATTATTATAAATTATTACATTTTATTATTTTATTATTATTATTATTATTATTATTATTATTATTATTATTATTATTATTAGCAAAACTAGAAAGGTCAGATCCGATAAATTCTCTCTCCAAGCATTTTGAAATTTTGTTGCAAGTAAACGGTTAAAAGCAACCGGTCGTTGTCCCGAAGACTTAGACCTACCTCTGCCTTAAAGACCGAGCGGAGGAACTTGCACGTATCTGTAAATGTAGAGCCGGTAGTCCTTGCTGGCGAGGACGACGGAGCCGTCGTCCATGAGGGCGACGTCGAAGCACTGAGCGTGCTTTACCTTGGACTCCAGGGCGGACACAAGCTGCCCGTCCTGCGTGAATATCGTCAGGTTGAAGTTGTTGTGGTTGTCGGCTATGAGAATCTCTCCGGCGGCGTTGATCCCGACCCCGATGGGATAGTTGGTGATGCCCTCTCCGCCGATCGTTCTCTGATAGATCCCATCGTAGCTGAACACCTTGACGCAGTGCGCCCGATTGTCGCTTATGAAGATTTCCTTCTTGTCGTTAACGACCACGCCGTTCGGAAACTCGAGGTACTTCGAGCACCCGAATTTCTGGAGCACGTTACCGGATTGGTCGAATATTATCACCCGCATCACCTTGCATTCCACTACGACGATGCGCCCCTTGTTGTCGACGGTCACTCCGCGCGGGTGCTGCAGGATGTTGGCTCCGAACTTACGCACGAACTGCCCGTATTGGTTGTATATCTGGATCTGGTGGGTCGGGGAGCGCTCCGTGACTATTATATCGCCGGAGGTTCTGACGACTGCGACGCGGTTCGGATAGAGGAGCTGTCCGTCCCTCTTGCCGCACTCTCCGAACTGGAATTTGAATCGCCCTTCCTTGTCGAAGATCTGTATTCGGTGGTTGTTCGTGTCCGCGACGATTATGTCGTTCTGAGCGTTCACCGCGACTCCGCTCGGCTCCGTGAATTGCCCCTCCATCACGCCGAACTCCCCGAATTTGCAGTGATAGATCATCTTTTGCCTTTTGATCTGGGATTTGGGTGGGAACATGGCCGTGGACATGAGTTTTGAGCTCAGGTCGAGGATTTCCTGACCGGGGGATATTGGGAAATGGTCCCCGTTTTGAAAGATATCACCGTTGGAGCCGTTGCTCCACTTCTCGTAGGGATTGATGCCGTTCACGTTCAGGTCGCCGACGGTGGGCGTGAATGGTCCCAAGGAATTGATGCTGCTGAACCTTTTGGTGATGATGTTGTTTTCGAAAAGGCCGGGAGACGTGCTTGGCGGGGGTGCCAGGCCGTTCGTGTACTGCCTCTCCAAGACGCTGCCGAGGGAAACGCCGTTTACGCCGACGGAGGAGAGACCGTTCAGTCCGTTCAGAGAGCCGTTTATGTGTAATCCGTTCGTTGTCGGTCTGGCGATGGGTGGTTGCTTGCACGGGCCGGAAGTCACCTCGGAGTTTGATCGAACGTAACCGAAGGTGTTTCGGACTCCGACTTGGATCGCCTGATAATTGGACACGAATTCCAAATCGCAGGGTGATGCATTGGAGAAATCGATGTTGGGATTTGACAGGGTCTGCAGCTTCGTCTCCAGAAGTTTCTTGAGCAGCAGCAACTGGGTTCCGGTCGCGTTTTTTGCGATTCTCTCTATCATATCACAAGTCTGATTTATTTTTTCCACGGCCTCCTGGGCTTTTTGCCCGATGACCGAAATCTGAACCTGCTTCGACGAGAAGACGCTTTCCAACTCCTTCAGCAATTCCTGCTTTCTCTCCTCTATCATCGAACGATAGAACTGAAACGTGTCGTTGATTTCGTTCTGGGCCTTGTGGTACTGGACTTGTATCTTGGCCGTGTTGTGCTCCAGAGTTTTCACCATATTCCTGATATCCTGGGCTTTGGCTCTACCGTCCTGTATCGCCTGCGCGATCATTTCCAACTGCTTCGGTCCAACCTCGGACAGCCTTTCGGTTTCGTGCAATCCCACCGGGTGCTCCAACAGCGTGCATTCCTGGCATATGGCCACGGTGCAGGTCGAGCAGAAGTACTTGAGCACTTCGGTTTTGTGTCTGGAACAAAAGCTGGGCTTATCCAAGAGGCCGTTGATGCTCATCGGCAAAGCCGAACTGACGCTGTGCATTCCGTTCAAGCCGTTCAGGCAATTCTTCGGCGCTTCTTCCTTAATATCCAGCTCCATGACTCTGTGACCCTCAAAGCAGTGCATGTACTGGTGGGCCATATCACAACTCTCACATAAATAGTTATCACATTCGAGGCAGCGAGCCACTGCGTCGGTCTCTTTGTTCCTGCAAGCTGTGCAACGTGGAGCTTGATTGCCGCCGTCCAGAAAGTTAACCCTGTAATCGGTCAGGAGTCCGCCGATACCCTGGCTAGGTAGTACGGTATCTTGGTGGCAGACAGAACATGTAACCTTTTCCGGATGGTCCTGTATCTTTTCCAAGCACGGTTGGCAGAACGTGTGAAAGCAAGGCAGAATTTTCGGAGAGGTGAACGCGTCGTTGCAAATGGGACAGCGGTTCGCAGAGGAAATGGAACCGGAACCGGAAGTCGAGCTGGAACTCGAAGCGTTTTCGAGCGGACTCAACGAACGAAGTTCTCCTTGATCCGAGGATATCAGCGATCCTAACGAGTTGTGGCTGTGATCCGACAGCAAGGAATTGAGAGGGTTGCCTCCAGGAATAGAATCCACGGATGGAGTAGGAGAAGCCATCTTCAATCTGCAAAAATACGTAATGCGATTACTTTCGCCCGAAATCCATCTTCGGCAGATTCTTTCGAATTCGTCGCACAAAGGATGGAGAAAGAAAAAAAAGCGCGCGTGATCAACGTGATCCTGCAAACAGTGCGGACCGTTATTCGCGAGGCGTAGCACGTCAGCCACTTACATATTCAAACGTTTGCAGGGGGAACGCTCTTCCCCGACGCATCCCAGAACTCCTTGGAGGTTCCCTCAAACCGAGTCCCGTGGAAATATTTGGGGACGAAGCCCCGCCCCGAAGAGGGAAAACCCAATGATCCGTTAGACTCCGATCAATGCCGCGCCAGCGGGACGAAGCTCTGCTGGTTGGGAAAAATTTAAAGTGGGAACGTCCAGGAACAAGCTGCACAAGTTTCCGGCTCTCCCCGCGTCCCTCTCCTTCCCCACCGCACGAAACCGTAAGAGCCACTCACATGCGGGAAACGTGAGGCAACGCCAGCCGAAATGACCCGACGTCAATTCCCACCGCCTTTTCGATCCAAAAAAGCTTCGCGTTCCTCGATACCCGACCGCAAAGCCTCATTCACGGAGAAAAAAAAAAAAGCTCGGACGATCGAAGCAAAGGGCAGACAAAGGAATAAAAAAAAAAAAAAAAAAAAAAAAATCCCAAGCGAAAGAACTCGGAATCGAAAGAAAAGTGTCTGAATTTCACCTTCCAGCCAAGGAATATCTCCCGTCGCCATGGCAACGCAAAGGGTCGCATTCTCTCCCCTTCATCTGATTCTCATTTCGGAAATTTATCAAGCATGCCAACTATTTCCTTTTTTGTTTTCATATTCCCTCACGGCCTGCGACCCGTTGCCCGACGTTTTCCTAATTTTCCGGCTTCACCTTGGGAAAATGCTCCGGCCGCCCACGGGCCGAGCGCGAAGAAGCAATAAAAAAAGCCGGTTACGCCAACTGCATTTTCCTCCGCATGAAGCCGACCCGGGTCCGCGATCGAAAAGTCGAACGAGTCGGCGGAACGACGTTCGTCCGCTCGTTTTCCCTCCCGGGGAACAGGTATGCGGGGAATTAAGGCTGCGGCGACGAAGCTGCGCCGCGAATGGAAAGCCGGAAATTGATGCAAATCGCGGCAAATGACGGCAAAAGCTTTTCATCTGGCGAGTTGCCATAGCAACACGCATAGCTTCCTCCATTTTTTCTGCAGCTCAGAACGGTTTCGAAGTGCGGAGGACAAGGGAGAAATTGCACGTCAAAATCAGGGCGCGGGCCGCGTCAGCCCCCCCCCCCCCCCCCCCGCCGCCCCGCCCTCGTCCAGTGCAAATGATTTCTTCCGGTGACGAGGAAAGAAGTGCTAATAGTTCCAACGCGTGTTTTACGTATTACGGTATTATCGACTGCGGCGGGAAAACGTCAAACTTACATTTACAACTTTCCGCGAGCGCCAACGCGGATCCGGCGGGCGAAAGCTCCCTCAGAGGTATCGGAAAAAGCAAAAGTTATATCCGACAACAACGGGAAGTTCTCGACGTTCGCGGGATCAGAGGACGCACGAGACGGCAACTCGCAGCCCCGTGCGTCGGCTGCGCCTCTTCGGGGCCGGAATCGCGAGCGATCGTTAACGTCATCGGGATGGGGCGGAAGTCGACGCGCAGCGCGAGAACGAGCCGCGGTAATCGTCGGAACGTTCGTTCGTCGAAGCGTTCCACGTTCCGCTCGGTCGAGATACGTTCGGCTCCCATGTAGCGGGAGGCCCCGGTGAATTACCAGAGGTTTCCAGACAATGGGAGAGCGACCGAAGGAGGAAGGTACCGCGGCAGAGGTAATACCGAGGGGCGTTCCATTATTCGTGCTCCACGGCGGTACGTGATCATCAATTATCCTCCGGCGTTCTCCGTTTCTTGCTGGCCCGGACTCGCTCCCAGAGCCATCCAGATTTTGAGGTTTTTCGAAGTGCTTGACCTTGAAAACGAAAACTCCATTCAAATTTCTCGTTCCACTTCGCTGGCCAAGAATGAAAAAACCACGACCGTCCAGCGAGAATTCGTTTCGTCACTTCCGCGGGATTTCTTCTCGTGCGACGTTCGATCGCTCCGGAGCATTTTCCACGTCGGGCGTGCGGCGCCTTCGAGAGGGACGCTCTTCCGTTTCCGAACGGCGGGGTCGCCTCAGACAAAGGGAGCCCGCATACGTCGAGTCGGAAGCGGATGCCATTTGAATGCGAAAGATGTGAACGGCAATAAAATCGATTTCACAAGGAAGGAAGTCGATTTATCTTGGGTAGGGCCCGATGGAGGTGCCCGCATTCTTGAGTTACCTGGGAACTTCCAAAATGGGCCCACATTGTCTTTTCCCTTCTTCCTTGCAAGGGACTCTTCAAAAAAACCATTCGCTTCCTTCTCTCTTTTTCCGCGGCCTTTATCCGCGCACGCTTGGCACCGGGGATTCTTATCCCGAGATCTTTCACTGACGCCCGGGACGTGACTTCAACTGCGACGCCGGTACAAATAAAGCGGAGGGGAACTCGCGATTTTCAATTCACACGGCCCGGGGAAGGCGGGTAAAAGGCTCTCGGGGGGCTTCCGAAAAGCCGCGGGATCCCGGGAAGTGCTGCGGCGAATTACCCGAGGCCGCGGCAACAGACACAAAGGGCAAGACCGTTTTCCGTTCATTAAAAATGACTTCCGTTTAAAGTTAACGTCTTTCCAACGGTTTTTTCTTAATATTTAATCACGATTCGAGAGTGCGGACCTCTCCTTCTTCCGTTTTCGACCCCACATTTAGAGCGAACAACTTCGATTGTTTAAATCTCGCCATTTTTCCCTTCTTTTTCACGCGGTTCCGGGCCGCCAGTCCTTCGCCGTCGAACTTTTATTTCGGAGTCGCGTCAGAAGATCGCCTCGAACGTCGCGGATGCGGGAACGAAGACCGCGACCGACGCGGAACCGACGCCGCGAATCGGATCTTCGTCGAGCGGACCACGTTTAAGAGTGCAAACGTTTCCCGCCAATCCCTCTCCAACGCCCTCCCGCCGGAGCCGATTAAAAGGAACGACGAAGGCGGATCTACCGAGGCCATCTACAGAGAGCATCGACGCGAAAAGCTTCCGACGACGCCGGCATTAACGAGCGTCTCCGGGCCGACCGTCGCGTTTCCCTTCCCTTCAAGGAGGGAAAAATATGTCCGTTTAAAACGAAAGCGGAAGTTCAAAAAAGCAAAAACACCAACCAAAATTAACGGGCGGAACTCGATTATCGTAGACAAAAAGGGGGGAAAGATACGAATGTTGCGTTTGCAGGTCTTTCGCAGCCACCATCGGTTCTCGTGGCCGGTCCCACGCACGAAAAAGGTTCGCGCGGGAACTGCATGCGAAAGCAAAGTCCGAGATGGAAACGGAAACCCATCGCAAATAGCCGAGCTGAAAAAGGGAGTTGCCATGACGACGCAATATCGTTTCGAATTCCGACCGGGAGAACTCTTGTTCTCCGCGTCTTCGTTAGGCGAAATCTCACCTTGGCGCTCGGGAGGGTGCGTCGGGATTGCCACGTTTTCGTAGTCGCATTTTTCGACTCTCGTGGGGGCCTCCGCAAACGCCGCCAAATGGCGGAAACCCTTTTTCGAATAGCTGAATATCGGAGCTCTCCGATTCCCTCTCCGCGACTGTTAACTTCGCGTTCACCTCGCTTCGGGAACCGCGGCAGTTCTGCGGAGAGTCGTCGCACGGGCGACCCTGCCGACGCAGAGAGCGGTCACGTGACGGAGGCGGAAAAGACGCGGAGCTCGCGAACCCGCCACCAATCGATCCCGACGCCGGCAATTCTGCACGCGCCACGTCGGCGTCCAAACGAAATTCTCATTTTTCTTCGGAGGAGCAAAATTCTTCCGGGCCGTCGAAACGGTCCGGCACAACATCCGCTCCGGGACCCGTGCGGCAGTCGAAAAATGGAAAGCGGCGAACGCGAAAAGCCCTCGGACCGTTACCGAATGATAACGGGCGCCGAGGGTTGAAACGTCTGGGGACCATTAAAACGGTTTTATATTAAGAACGGCCGTAAAATTCATAAGGGATACGCGTGAAAGAAAATTTCGCTTTCCAACGTCAGCAACAGGGCTGGGCAACGGGACGATTCCCCACGATCAGCGGCAGGGCAATTGCCCGATTAAAGAGCATCGCGCCGAGATGTTTCGACGCGCCCACAATTTCGAGCTTTTCTGTTCGCCATCCGGAAATGAATTCCTTCCTGCGAGGAAGCTTTCGTTTCAGACAGGAAAAAGAAAAAGGAAAAGTCCTTCTTCCAACCCCTGCACCAAAAAGGAGAGGAGAGTCAAACCAAGCTGCAAAAACAGCAGCGGCACGGCGAAGGAAGCGCCAGCGCCGTCGTCGCTCCGGTGCGATTCATTTTCGAAACCTGAAGTCGACCTTTCAGAATTATAAGGACGAGGCTTTCAACGCACAAAACGTTACGGGATCATTTTCTCCGTCGAGAAGGACCCACGGAAGCGCTGCCAACTTTGCATAAGCAACATATGCTCGTCACCCCACATTCTCTCTTTCGTCATTTTATTCCTTCCATCCTCAACATTCCCATTTTCGATGCCAAAGTTATCAAGACGACATAATTCACAAACGGAGGCGTCGAAAAGAACGACGAGACGGGCCGCGGATTTGGAGCTCGTCCCGCTTGTTCGGCTGCATTTTCCCCGGCGGGAGGCGGCTTCCGCTCGCATCCAGGAAGACTCGCTCGCGTGCCTCCCGAGCAAATCCGTGTCGGATGCCTTTGCCGCACGGCGCGGCAACCTGAAAATATTCCCGGGGGCATGGTGCGACGCTCGTAAATCGCACGTGGTCGTCTGCTGCAATTTTCCACATCCTTCGCCGTCGCCAGACGTTCCCTCGCTCTTGGACTGCTTTTATTGGTTCGGTCGCGGTTTAATGGTTGAAAAAAATAATAAAATAAAAAAAATACAGAAATAATATTAAATAAAGAAGGTGAAGACGAAGACCCCGACGAGACGAAACAATGAACTTAATATTTTCAAGGTTGTCTACATTTGAAACAAGGTCATTTTATATTTTATATGATCTCGCCACACTCCGCATACTTTTTCACAGTTTTCCAATCCTCGTGCGCGAACTTTCGGACAGGGAAGAAAAGGCTACCCACCTGACGCAACAATGGAAGCACCGTATTCGTGGCGCGTCAAGTCGAAGGAAACTGCCTTTGCCGTCCGTGGAATAATAATAAAGCCACCTAGTCGCAACCAGCTTCGTTCAAAAGACGTGATCGGACGTCCGAAGCGATTCACAAAAGAAAAAAAAAAAAAAAAGCACCTTAATCAGTCGAAGGTTTACTCGAGACTGCTGCAAAAGATGACGGAGAAACTGAAATCGGACAATGCTGCTTCGAAACAAACGCCCCGAACCTGCGATTCAACCCTCCGAAGGCCGCAGGTAAAAAACCGCCCATGAAAAACATTTCTTAACGCTATGCAAATAAATGCGGAGCATGCCTCGGACAACCAATCGCCGTCGTTGTTCGCGCGCTTCCCAACAAGCGACGACGCATCTTCGCGTTCCCGCGACACCGTTCGGGGGCAAGAAGGTTTTTCCTCCGCAAAAGAGCGTCAAATAACCGGAAACCCCCGACCAACCTCCCAAAAGTGACTTCCCTCCCTTCGCCGTTCCGAATCGAAAACCCAAACCACCGCTCCGCAGAGGGCGCACGAATGGAAGTGCGGCTACGCCACTGAAACCTCACACATTTCAAGGACACGCTCAAAAGCCATAGTTTTACTCGGGAAGAGAATTCCTCACAATTCGCCCGCAAACGTCAACGTTCTCCGGTTTCCTCTCCGCGTAGGAATCGGATAGTAGTCCGCGATCGATTCCCTCTGCTCCTCGAAATGCGACGAATTTCCCGTGCGAAAGCTCCCGAGGAGGAAAACAAGCGGGAAAATACTCTTTCGAACCCCGGGACCGTTCCGAGACCGAAGCTTCCGAAAAAAGAGCCTTTTAATAAATCAACCCCACCGCTTCGCTTAATCATCCAATTCATTTGGATCTGCGGCCGTCAACAACGTTCAAGTAAAAAATTTTGGCGTCGAGGCGGATCGCCAACTGCAAAAATGTGCACTCACCTTTTTTCCTTGTCCAAATCCGATTTGGATGGACACACCACTCTGCCATCCTGCAAACAAACAAAAACTATAAACCAAGTTGCCTCGTTTGAGTCCTGCATTAACATTAATTTGAGCTGTCGTTTGGAAACCTTTCCGTAAGGAGAGGATTCGAGAGTCGAGACGAGGGGGGAAACGGACCGCGCACGTCGTAAAACTCTCTCGACATCTCTGCCGACCCCGGGGAAAAACCTTCGTCAAACAGCGCGATTCGAGCTAAGGCTTCGGAGACGGAGGAGGTGCCGGCAGCAAAAACTCCGGGACACCGAGGGAGGTGCCGGGAAAAAGGCTGCGCAATCGTGCGGCAAACTTCGTGGCCGTTTCTTCAGAATGCATCGACCAATTGCAAATGCTTTTTGCACGTCATTAATGGGTTTCCACGACAGTAAATCACTGCAAAATAAAAAAAAAGATTTACGATATCTTCATATCGAATCGCGGTGCACATTTTATTATTCGACCGACGTCGATTTATCACAACTCTGGAAACGAACGGCAGGATGCTGTGCCGACGACGCTCTCGGCGCAGAACAGGAACCGCTCGGCTTCGAGCGACGCGCGTCGGAACCTTACGGGAGGAGCGCGAACAGTCGCCCTCGCTTCCCAAACTTGGCACGCGAGGGCAACGCGTTCCAACCGACGCCGTCCATCCCGGTCTCGGCTTTCGAAGCTCCAAAAACTCCGAGGGCAGCCCGCAGAATCGACCTTCTCGACCGGAGGCCGAAACGCGGGCCGTTTCCCGTCAAAGGACCCGAAACATTTGGACACGGGAAACGGAATTCCTCGCTTCTATGGCCACCTTCGATCGCAAAAGGACGACCAGATACCTTTCAAACGAGGCGGAAGACCCGGGTTCACGGGGAAAAAGTCTCAAGAGAAAACGGCCTTTCCGGCCGGGGATTTCAGGCCCCCGCAAGGTATCTCCACAAGGAGAAGTTCCTCGCGAAAAACAACCCGCATCCCGGGTTTCGGCATTACTGACCGCGAATGCGTCGCCTTAAGGGCAGCGTCGTTTTCCAGAGCATTTTCCCTTCTCGCGGGCACGCGCCGGCGAAGGCCTTTCTCCGACTTTCGGCGAGTTGGCCAATTCCACGTTCGGGTCCGACGCTGCCACCGACATTGATCGGCAATTAAAATTGCTCAACGAGCCCGGAGCTTGGGCAACGCGAACCTTGCGACGGTCACCCTCCTCCTCCTCCTCCTCCTGCCCGATCGCCCCCCACCCCGTTCGGTTCTTGGCGTCGGAGCAGAATGAGAAAGAAACCATTCAACCGATGGCATTGACCCTTTTAAGTAAAATAAATGTGATGCTCTCTGGATGACGTAACCACCTTGAGTCATTGCTCCGGCAGTGAGCTCATTAGCTGTGAAACTCCGGCCGTTTCTTTGTGTTCCCTGCACGCTCCGACAGGCGCGATCGCGTCACCGTACCCGACCGCCATTGCTGCCTTACCCGCCGCCCGCGAGGGGGGTCCGGACGAGAAGTTGGCACCGGACGAACGCACGACAGGAAGCTGCGGCTTACGTGGGAACGCGACGTCCGCGGCAGCCCGTGGCGGAACGAGGCGACCTCGCCGGTGAAACCTTGGCGAGGAGCGAAAAGTCGCAGGGAAAATTAAAACGTTTAAGCAATCGCCAATAAAAAACAAACGGAACCTCGGTCGAAGGCGTTCGGATTGCAAAGTAAGGTTTCGTTACCATTATTACTAACGCGCGGAGAAGCGAGGCGTTTCACGAAACCCAAAACGTCCCCCCCCGGGCGACCGGAAGTGCAGTGGCGCATACGCCAACGGATCGCGAGTCAATTCCAAACCGTTAAAATTCCTCGCGGACGGCAAAGAGGCTCGTGCAAAGACGGCAAAAATCATTCGGTCGCAATCATCGCACTCGGAATAGCTGACTGACGTGACACGGGCGGCAGCTAGGAGAGATACGGGAAAGCAAGACCAGAAAAAGCAGGCGCGTTATTTTAAGATCCGACTTCACACGTGGTGCATCAACGCAGATGGATGGGCAATCGACGCTTTTGATCCTACTTCTTCCATTTGCATGGCCGTCCGTGCAATTAAAAGCTTCGTCATCGCTGCTTCGGTTACTTCCCTTTCAACGTGCGCGGTCGAAGAACCGGAGAGAAATTTCCAACGTTTCCCGACGCCGCGCCGAGCGATCGAAGAAGACGAAAAATGCCTCGTTCTGGCCGCGCGTCCCCGTCAATCTTCCAAAGAATAAAAGACCGAATCAGGTACGATGCGCGCTTCTTCCCGCCAAAACCGACGATCGGTGTGGCCTGCCAATAACGGGACGGGACCGAGGCGTCAATCTCGCCAACTCAGAGCCATATTTTTTCTTTTTCTTTACACGTCGGCAACACAATGAAGCAAAACCCTCCTCAAAATTATGAAAGGCCCTGCAACCACCTTCTCTGCAAAAAAGCAAACCTGTTTCGTGCCTAACCCCCCAAACCCCGGTCGGCATCTCGCCCCTCCCCCGGTTATTATTCCGTTTCCCTTTAACAACGCCATTGTTCGACCGCACCGACGACCTAGAATTTCCGCCCATTTCTCCTTCCGTTCACGGAAAAGAAGAAACCTTTGCAACGCTTCGGGCGCAATCTAATTTTAATTAACCTTTACCGGTAATGTTAGCTCGGCCAGCGCGAATGCCCGCGAAACTAGAAACGGTGCAAAAATCGAACCTAAAATCTGCCAAAGCGCAAAACTTTCTCGCCGCACAGAAAACAAAGGAAAAAAGGGGAGATCGACGGTTAACGAAGCTAATAACCGGTTGACGGACTGGACGTCAATCGACGTGCCGAGCAGAGCAACGACGCTCGCAGCAGGCATCGTGACGACTGCAACTGCGCACCGAAAGCTCCACTTTAAAGTAGCAGCTTCCCGCAAACCAGACAGAGCCGTGCCTGCAACGTGAACTATCGCTAAACCTACGTACATCCTTGAACGTCGGTTCTACCGGCAGTTCGTTCTTTATCCCGTTCAGCGTGCGCACGCGAGCACGCCATTAGCGAGCCCCGTTTTCTCTTTGCCTTTTACGGCGTTCGATGCACGCCCCTGCATAATCGACCGAGGCGTTTAAAATGCCAAACAATGGGTTCGTTTCGGCGTTCGACACTCCCAAAAAATGACTGCAATAGTATGAAGTTGATCCGATCGCCGTGCACTCGATCCTTCGTATCTGCGCAACGTGATATTTACGGACCGACAGTGTTCCGCCGTTCACGGCGCACTCGCCAAACCTCGAAATCCACCGGCGGGAGCGCCGGCTTCTTGCGACGTCGTCAGCGGCAGCACTCCGAAGTGCCAGCGCCGTGCCTGGTGCCACGCTTCGCCGTTGCCTCGCGAGCGACGCACGAAGCCAAAGCATTCGCTACATCTCCGCCCAACTCTGCCTTATCTTTCACCCCGTGCCTTCGCCGCCATCGTTCAGGAAGAAATCTTACCTAATGTACGACTCTAATCCAATTTCCTTTAATTTTACGTGCCATTCACACTCCGCGAACTTACTTCACAGGAAGAAAAATAAGCATTGTTAACTCTGCAACATTGCCAACTTAGTCATTCAATGTATTGTTAATAACGATGACTATGATAAAAAACATATTCCTACGAACACGACGTGATTCATCTTGCCGTGCTGCGTTCGAGGTTTCGTGTGGCCGTGCAAGCGTGCGCGCTTCGAAAATTTCGCCTTCGCAAGCCCTCCGGCGCCGACCACCATTCTCGGGTCCCATCGTGCTGCGTACAAAGGCAGCCGGAAAGGACGGTGCAATCCTGGGGCATTTCTATCAGAGACGCGTTCGCCGCACCACAAAGAAAAGTGCGATTTCTGCGGCGGAACTCGAGAGTCGCGCTACCTCCGCACTCTCATGCGCCCTGCACGGCGAAGGGATTTGCTTTTAATTAACAGATTTCAAGCCCCGGAACCTGATAAAAGAGTCATTTCGCTTCGACCGTCACGTAAGTGGAAGCTTTACGCAACTGACGCTAACGAAGACTTTCAATTTCAAACTTCCTGCATCTCGAGAATCGCAGCAGTCGTGTTCGGGGGCTGGCAGCGGGCACATCGACGATGGCCCCGGTAGTCGTGGCGAACCCAGATCTAAAAGGAAGCTTGCCAGCGACACGTTTGTAATGCCTTCGGAGCCCAAGGCACATTTTTTTTAACACGAATCAAGCCCCAAACCAGGTCCACGTTGGTTTTACAGCTTTAAATTTAGGATGCCGGGGAGCTAATATCTAATTCAATATATTTAAGTATTGCAAAAGCCGAATTACTGCCACGGCAGGAAACCCAATAATGATACATTTTTATTTTATTAATAATCCCATGATTAATACCCGCTCAGTCTCCTTGAACATATAAAATGTGGAAAAGCGTGAAACGAATGTTGAGATGCGATTTCTGCTTCTCTTTTCACGACTTATGCCAAGATATTAACTAACCTTTCGAGGCGAGCTTCTGATCGTTATTCAGGCAGAAAATAGTAACATTTTACCTATACATATATATATGGAAACAATAAAAGACAACAAAAAAACAACAGTAATAATAATAAAATAAATTTTTTGATATTTATTTTTAATTTGTTGAAAAGAAAAATTTGATTCAATTGTTGTGTGAGGAGAACTAACTGCGTCGTCTCTTCTTAAAGTAAATGCCAACTAACGAGCAAAATCGGATTCAACGATAAACACATTTTTATTTGCGTGTGTGTGTGTGTGTGTGTGTGTGTGTGTGTGTGTGTGTTGTATGCTGTTGTTCCCTTCAGCGATTTGTGTAGCAAAATTCTTTGCAATTAAAAATTTCCACACTTATTTTATGCGAAGAAGAAAAACACCGTGATTCCCTCATAAAAAATTCGGCGCCTTTTCTGGGGAACCTATTTGGGAAATTGCATTCGAGGTTGCAACCCAACGTTGAACCTTAATCATTCGAAAAAAGCATTTTCGCACGATCTTAATTGTGCTTTTTCCCTAGCCATAAGAACACAATTTAATCCCGGCAACAGCCATACTGAAAATTAACACATTTTCTCATGTATAAATCCAATTGCGGTCACAGCCTTTCCTCTCGATTCTTGCTGCAAACAGTAAATATTAATCGGAAAAGTTGAAGCCATTTGCACGAGAGAAGAAACAAAGTCGACGCAGAATGCGCTGCATCAGCAAAGCAAGCACTTCTGCAAAAGGACGAAGGAGTTCAAAATTCCCGCCTTGCTTACGAATTTTGTCATGATTCCGGCGGGGGAAGGGAGCGACGGGGGGGAGGCCCGAAAAGTGGCGTTTTCACATCGGCAAATTGTCCGTTCTCGGTTTGTTATTCGCGGGCAAAGCGAAACGTCAAAACTCCTCCCCTTTCCCCTCTCGACAAGTGCTGCAGTCCCTGCCCCTTCGCCATCGTCGCAGCTTCCTCCAGCAGCTATTAAGCGCCTCGGCATTTGCCGTCTTAGGTTTAGGGGAGGATCCATTTTGCCGCCGACGAGAACCGTCCGAGGACGGCCGAGAATTCCCGAAGTGGCTTAGGTTATCCTTTTTCCGAGCGGGAGAACTTTCACATCCGTCATTCGCAACGCAGGTTTTGCTGTTCGAAATATTACTTTTTTTTTAGGGGGCAGGGGGGAGGGGCGTTCCCGTCCGCACTATCTCCACGAGCGTCACCCTCCGCCGGCGTGGAAACGACCTTATCTGCCGAGCTTATCTGGAAATTGGCGTCGCGAGATATCGATCGGAAACGTCCCGTCTCTGACGTAGAAACGTACGACGTTCGCATTAATTACATCAAATGGCGCTCGCGTTCGCAATGTCAAAAACTCGGACTCAAAATTTGCCTCGTCCCTGCGTGGGGAGAGTTTACCGGGAAAATTCCCGCCCCGGGCTTGATTAGCCAAAGACTCGAAGCGACGGATCATTCATACCGGACAGATTGCAAATTAACATTAAGCTCCTCTGCCGCCCAGTAAATTTCAGCAACGCCACACAAAAGGTGTTGGATTTTTTCACTTTGGCAATCAAAATCATATTCAAACGGTTATTTTCTCATTAAAAGCGTATTATTCGGATTTGACGACAAAAAATGGAAACCGAACACTTTAGGCCCATTGAAATTGATTCTAAAGCACCGTAAGATGAAATCGGATTCGTAATATCCACCCGCAGCAAATTTTACCTTTTTACCTACTTTAAATTTTAAAATGGACTGCGAATCAATAGAAATGGAAAAGAATTTTCTTCTCTTGAAAAAGGTTCCTAATTCAAAGGGCGAGGACGAGGCACAAGATTGATCATCTGCCGGGGAGGATCGGGGACGCAGTTGAAAAACTTGGCATATGAGGTGCATGCAGCCCTGATATATACCTGTCTACCGAACCAACCCTCTTGTCTGCTTCCACTACAAATGTTTTCTGACCTCATTCCCGGGTAGATTCCTTACCTGCCACAAGAACGAAACAACCACAAAAAATTTATAATTATTTTTCAACATTTTTCTTTTCTGAAAACGGTCTACAAAAACTTTTTTCTTCTTTTCGCCTTGACAGCTGGTTATTTGAACCATCAGAAAGAAAAATTTACGATCTTCCAGAATTTAATTATTCCTAACATTAAATAGATTTTGTGGTGAAAAATCTTAGCTTCTTCGTGTTTTGTGCATCAATGCATATTGTAAAATTTATATTTTATATATATATACCTATATATAGAAAACGCTAGCACACTCACGCACACAGTTAAATACATGATCCACGATCCGACAGAAAGATAATCTGCTTAAGTTCGAATAACTTAATTTAAAGAATATGTTGGAAGACATTTTCATCAAATATCTTTTCTTACTTAAATCAACTCGATCAACTACGAAAAGCAGCGCCGAATGCAAACACTTAAATAATTATAGCCATCTTCTGCACCAAAATGGCAACAAATATATTTTAGCACGTACCGAAATATGAAAAACTTAACAGCATCATTTTGCGCGTTACCCGAGTTTACATGTATTTTTATCATTTACGATACGAAAACTACACAAATACGGTAAATTAAGCCTTGAGTGCCGTTTTAGACGGGGGATGCAAAAGGGAGCGAGAAAATGAAAAAGAGGGATGAAAAATATATTATCGTTTGTAATTTCAAACTCATCAAAGCCGCCAATAATCAAAAAATAATATATTCCTTCCAATAATGCGATTCCGTACATCAATTGATTATATTTCCAGCTTGAAATAAACGAAACGATTAATCCAATCATCCACAATCAACGATCACTTTGATGATTTGGAGCGACATTGCGATTTCCAATATCGGCGACATTTGCCCCGCCAAATAACGAAGATGAACATCACGGTGAAGAACGCAGCATCCACAACCAAACGTAGCCCTCATCACCTTCACTTTAATATTTTGCACGGAATTAATTAAACCGCGGGACATTTCCCCAGATGATTTCCATTATGCCGTCATAGTTTCGCCTTAAAAAAGCGACTTCTCACCGTTCGCCTGCATCCCCGAGGAAAGGATCTCCAGCAGAGGCTGGATATGAAAGGGGATGGCACAGAAAACGGATTAAACTTTGCAGACCGTGCTTTTAGAAAAAAATGGAAAATAGAAACAGAAATAGAAGCAGATAATAGATACAGAAATTTGACTAACTACCTTTTCCTAATTTAAAATTAAGTCTGGTTAAACTAGTTTTTAATAGTTACATAATCTTATGTAATTTAATAAGCGTCGTATATGTCTTGTTTATAAACGTCGGAAAAGAAAGATCCTTTTTTTTTTGTTTAAATTACAGTTTCCATGGTATATCTTAATCCCGTTAAATCGTAAGCGTATATATACAAACAAATCAACGACTTGGAATAGCAAAAAGCAATGTAACGGACCAAGGAATAATGAAGAAAATGGAAAAATACCGATACCATTTTCCAATATTGGCTGGAACCTCTATGGGCGGAATAAAAAGATTTTAAGGCTGTAACCTCATGCAATTAACTAACTAATAATTAACGGGTACTAAATTAATAAAGAAGACATCATCTACAAATAGTTAGAAAGGTTTTAAGGAAAGCTCATGCCAAATACACAGCATTTTCATCATCGATTCTTCCAGCTCAGTGGAAAACCTTAGATCATGCAAGGCATTTAGATCTGTAGATGTTTTCTTCAAAATTCCTTTTCTTTTCCAAAAATAAAGAGGATAAATTATTATTAATATATTATTAATAGGAACTGACATTTCAAAATAAATTTGACATTTAACTACTAGCTCTAAAATAAGTCACCAGGAAATTTTTTTACTTTATGTGTATGATGTAAATAACAAATATGTACTTTCAGTTACTGTCGAACAACACCAACAGTTGGTCGCTGATGACTTAAATATCGTAAACTCAACAGTCGAAGGACCTAGGACGAGTGCTGAAATTCATCGAGGCGACACTGGAATCTCCTCCGGTGCGAAAAAATCGAAAAGAAATCGGAAAATTAAAAAAATTTAAAATGCATCCGGATCTGTACGAACCGATCGAGTACCGAAAGTGCAGAGTATAAAGGAAAAGTCGCAAAATTCAACCGAACGATAAGTAAATGAAGACTTAGCCAATACATAACAGTTGTCATCTACATCAAGCGTTGTGGCTCGACTGGAAATATCGAAAAAGTGGCATACAGAAGAAAAACAAGTTCGTCGGTGATTATACAATTCTTATTCGTAATGGTAAGACTTCTTAGCAATTGTGAAATATTAGCACTGAAACGGAATTCACTTTGGTACCGCATACCGTCAATGTCCGCTGCCTAAAACAGCCAAATGATTTTCGGGATGCAACAGCAGCAGCAAAAGAAATAGCGGTGCGAGGCTTCGGTCTCTCTCAAAAAGCGAAGATCCGAAGCTAACCGACAAACATCCTTCCGCTCCTGACGCTCCCGTTAAAATATAAATTCCCTCCACATAGCTGACGGGGTTTTGCATGAATCCAATATGACCGACCGCCACGTTTCATATGTCCACCGCTTTGGGAAAATTTCATCATCGAAACAATGTTAATCTCGTTTTGAATATTTCACATCGGTTTGTGGAAACGGCAATGCGAAAGAAATCGTTTTCAATATTAATATTTCAAATCACGGAGGAATATGTGGTGCGCCGATTTCTGTCGTGGAAGGAAGAAATTTATAACGGATAGGCAGAGGAGGAAGAGGCAGTTGCCAAGCCGTAAAAACCGGTCCCACGGAAAGCCAGCCTGAAACGCAGGATATTGAAGCAGTTGCTGAGCTTCCTTCCCGAGTCGATTACAGTATTACCGTCAGGCTGACATACTTCCTTCTCCAAACCGACGACTCTCGATACCAACGTGTGAATGGATGCACCGAACCGTACAGGAACCTCGTGGAATAACTTTTCGCACGCCAAGTTTTCTTCTCTGCACTCGAAAGTGCAGTCGCTTCACGAACAGGCGCGCCAATCTCGGGAGGTAAAAAGTACCATTTGGCATTCAGCGATTTCACGACGTGAGCTTCGCTTTTAAAGTTCGGAAGAGCCCGAGGACCGCGATCGTAAAAGGGAATTTCCATCGGCGGGTTACGCTGGGAAAAAGTAAAGTGCAAGTTGAGATACACGAAAAGCTCGTCGTGCAGATGGCCGTTTGGTGATTCAAAACGACAGCACCGATCGAAAAATCACACGGTTATGGCAGCAGAAAGAATATTTAGAGAAAAACAAACAGAAAGGTCAATAGGAACACAACAATGTTCGGAACATTTTAAACATATAAGTATTGTTAACAAGTTCGGAACAAATATTTAAAGTATGATAAATGTTTATCACCATTTCCTTTTTTCATTTATCTCGTATTTGTCCTGAGCCCTTATTGAACGAGAACGGACAAATTTTCGTTTCTTGCAATTTCGATGAGTTTCCTCTTCCGCCGAGGGAGCCTCGGATCGCCAACGACGTCGCTGAGGACTTCGAGTTCGCGGCCCGACGGTCGCCGTACGCGCGAGCCTCGCACACCGCGGAAGGGTCCAACGGCTCCGACCCGGCATGGCGATCGGAAGTCCGTCTGCTCGCGCCGGAAATCGCGAGATCCACCCCTCCATCGGCCGCCTCCCGGCCTCGAAGCAAAGTTACCGTGTTATTGTTTCGCGGGTAAAGCATAAGTAGAAAACGACGGATAATTTATAAAGCTTATGTAAAACAAATTAAGCCGATAAGATAAACGGTATCTTCACCACGGAGCTTGGAGGATATCAAAAAATAATGTGCCATCTAGTTTTTTAACCGATATTTAAATATTTATAATCGGCTCCGCTCGAGCCTCCGAAAGGAGCGACAGCGACAGCACGGCCGTCTCCGCAGTAGCAAAGGCGAAATGACACGGGCTCTCCGCTTCGAATTAGCCCCGATCCGAACCCCGGAAACTCCGTGCAGAACGGCGCATCTTCAGCTCCATAAACGACTCTGAAGATGGTCGAAGTGAACCTCAAAGCAGATTCCGTGAGGTGACAGCACGTGAGAAATTCTGCCCTCGATCACTCATATGCAATTCCCGCGGCATCGAAAGCTTCCAGACGTTCCACTCCAGGATATCTCTCCGACAGCAAAATGTCCGACCGCAGCAAAGTTGATTTACACAAAAACATCATCCCCCGCGTGTATTAAGGTTAAGCTCCAGCATCGAAATACCTGCGCGGCTCGCACAAGATTCAGCGAAAATGGAAAGAAATATAATTACTTATATTCACACCTTTCCCTGTGGATCATCTCCGATTCCAGGCAATTTGCAAACCCCAGAGAAAAAGCGAGGCCAGGTCAGCCATCCGACAGCGAAAGGAAGGCAAAATTGCGTAGATTTCGCTCGACCGCATAACGCGATTGGTTATTTTCGAAAAGTTGTGCAAGTCTTTCTTGAACCTGCGGGCAAAAGCACCTCATCCAGATCTTGCAAGTACGAAAACAGGGAGAAATGCCATGGGGATGATAGACTCGGAAATTTTATTTTTAAACAGCTATTTTAACCAAAGCAAAACACCCCGACACACACTCGAAAGCATACTCTCGCCACGAACTCTTTTTAATTGTTCATCTTTGGCATTACATAACGTCCATTTTCGTCTACATTTCCTCCATGGAAGCAGTTTCTTTTAAACATTGATTTCACTTAATATTAACATTACCGAAATAAACATCCAAGATGACTGGTCCGATTTTTCCTGCTTTTTCGCCCGAATTATAGTTCACTAAATACACGTTCTTCCAATCCTGGCATTCGAAAAGCGAAATTATCGCAGCTTTCTGCATCAATGTGCAAATTCACTCTCTTCGAGTCACGTCAAAATGCAAAAGATTTTTGTGGGCCTGACGCCGATCAAATCAATAACCGGAAAAATAAATCTTCCAACTTCAAATGCAAAATTTCCTTTCCAGCGTTGGTGTAAACGTGCAAAAAAAAAACTCCCCGGAGAAAAGGAAAAATCCCCATGGTTGCGTTAAGGAAGCGAACGGCGCTGCAGCCACTTCTCCTGGTGAAGGAAGCCTCAAAAATGACACGTCCCGCTTTTATGTCCACATCCGGCTTCGAGTGCCTCGTGAAAAGTCACAATCATTAACCATGCGCAGGCAAAGCTCTGCTTTATTTGCCACGGATAAGAGAGACCCGGCCGAATGCTGCGACAGCGTTTAAGGACGGCTGAAAAATTTTTATAGTCCGCCTAGACCTAGACATTTTTATCCGAGGGTCGGCCATACATGTGAAAATTTATGAACGTTATAAACATTTTTACATAATCTTTTATTTCTTCGCCATATCCGTAAAATGGGTTGACTTGGCCTTCTTACGGTTGGACAAACTATCCCGAAGAAACATAAATACCTCACACAAGCACAAGGCTGTCGATAATTTACGCATCTACCGGCTGCGAACGATACACTGCGCATTTACAAGAGAGCGTTTGTCATCTGACGACAAAAATCGAGCTTTGGGTTAAATCCAGACATTCGAGAGGGCAAACCGAACGCGAGAGGGTCTGCTGGTTTCGAGTTTTCGCGACAAGCACCGGAAAGAAGCAGGAGAGGAACAAATCGCTTCCACTGTTGTACGTGCAACCGTTCGCCGTTCGTGGCAGCTAAGAAACGCTCGGACTTACGAGATTGGACGATTCCTTGCGTTAAAAACCATCATGGGAATAATCTGAGGGATAAAACGCAAAATTAACAAAACTAACAATTAACCAATGAAAAAATTAAATTACATAATTCCCTGCGCGAGCGTCCCGCAGCATTGTCGTGGGAGCAGATTCGGCTCTCGTTCCACATTATCTTGAAAGCGAAAAAAGCTTTTTCCTCCTTTTCCGTCTGGATCCGTTGTCGGACGTCTCACGCTCTCGGATGACTACCTCCTTCGTTATATCCCCAATAATGCGAAATTCTACTTTACAATTTCTGATGGTGTAAATGACGGCAGACGCGAAATCATACAATTTTCCCTTTTGATCTGATTTCCCATAAAGCAGTTGCACCAGATTCCTTAGCTGGCAACTTTTCGATATTAACACCATGGTAAAATCTGTATTACATCAAAGGGCAAGTATTCAACTTGGCCCGAGAATTATCCATCATAATTATAATCACTTGACTTTTATTCGTTTGTTCGCTTCGTATTACCGCCTTAAAATATCAATCCATCGTACAAATCTAATAAAAATAACAATGGATCAATATATTCATTCCAAAACCAATTTTTTTAATATTCATATATCAATAACCGACACACTGATGGAACCAAAACATATAATACTAATAATCAGTAACATATCTATGTAGACGATAATGTCGCTATCTATACGCTATCTATTATTTACCACGTAGTACTACATACTATCTGAATATGATACAATTTACAATTCATTTCATCCATTAAACAAATCACCATAGTTTTTAATATTTCATGAAAAACTGCACTTACTGATTATGACCAATAATACAATGCAATCCAAATACAAACAACCAATCTGAAAATATTTTCCATCACATTAAAAAAAAAAAAAAGTTTCCAATAACCAACTTTATCCCCTATGCATAATATATATATATAAGAGACTATGTCAATGCATTTATTTCTCACAACTCTTCCATCAAGATCAGTTTTGTACAGCAAGTCTTTTCATCTACTCTATTTATAAATCTCCTTCCAATGTACACATCCAACATTCTTCATTCCCCTACCAAGAATAATAACAAATAACATTAAGATACAGTTTCCTCTTCTTTTACACCTTATTAGAAATAATAAGGTAGTATTAGAAGTAATAGTATCATAATAAAATAACCACATGTGTGATTTCATGCACAAACTACATTAACTAAGTAGTCATATACATGTTTTGAAATTAAATGACTGAATCAATCTCAACAATAATACTATCTATTCAATTTTAGTAATAGATAATGTAATTTTCCTCATTTATTGCCTTTAGTCACATCAGTTAATGGTACTTCCAGATCCACATAAAATGAATACTTTTTTAGACTGGATACTGAATGGAATTTCATAATCCATAAAAAGTGTGAGCATCACTGTGATTATTAAAAAAAAGAGCCAGACTACAAAAATTTGATGGAATCAATATATTTTATTTATTCATTCTGCAAGAGCCATTTACAAATTATAAATCAGAATCTATTTTGCAACATTAACATTGAAATGGTGATTTTTAAAAATAACTAAAAATAATAAAAAAAAAATTTAAAAAACATGAAATAACAAAAAAGATTAAGTGAATTATTTGGAGAAAAAAAAAGCTAGAGCTAGGGCATTATTATATCGTAAAAAAAAATTAGCTGAGGAAATTCAGTTTTATCCAATTAAAATGCATTTGCAATAACAATAATAATAACAATATAATAAAACAATTACTACATGGATTAACGAAAACTTTAAGGAACGAGAAAGAGCTTTAGCTGGAGAACAAAAGCAAAATTAATAATTACAAATATTCAAAAGACGATAACTGGATACTTGGTAAAGGGTTCGGTTGGTTACTGGTTACCAACATTAAACTGGCTTTCTAATTACACGACAATTAAAAAATCAAATTTAATAATAATAATAATAAATAATAATAATAATAATAATAATTTTAAACCACGCACCAGAACTCAGAATTTAACGTATTAAATCTCGTGGATCAATAACCTAACGATCGGATAGGAAAATTCTTCCGAGATCGTGCAATTTTCTGCTTTCGTCCGGAAACGGACGCCGTTAAGAAATCCTCCACTTAAGAAAAAGTAAATATAATCAGTCTGATATATTTATTGGACTTAATCAGAGGACGTATTTTGTCCTTGTAAAGTAATCGCCCGCAAAGGCCGTTCAACCGCAATCAGCCTTAAAAAAATGTAAAGAAAAAAACATGGAACAAGTATGAGCTTGCATTTTCTCAGATTCTTTATTGTGAGCTCTTGCGTTCACATGTCTTCTTTTTTCCTACATAACCTAAGCATATCACAAATTCAGCGACTTTTATTAAACAATTCATTAATTCCTTCCTAATTTTCAAGCGTTAAAAACATCAAATATTGAGTTACCGCATAACTTAAGCGTTCAAACGCCGGACGTGATGCTTTTTTTCGCCTCCGCCTTAATGGAAATCGAGAAACCTCAAGAAAAACGCGCCATTTTGAAAGTTCAATTATGGCTGCCGGATCCGGGGATATGGAAGGGTTCGATGCTCAAAAACGATAAATCTTACCTTAATTTAACGCATCCAAAAATATCGGTTACACCATTCGTTAAACGTGATAAAATTCCAACGGATTATTTTTCCTTATTGTTAATTTTGTCAAAAAAAAAATTAACTCCAGCAATTTTTTCGGTTTCGCCTTTGAAAATTTACCCCCAAAAAGGAGCCAATGCGGATACGCAGAATTGAAAATTATAAAAACACCCACTTTTCACAAAAAAATTTTTAAAAAACTATTTTAAATCACTTCTTCCTTTTTTTTTTCTCCTATTTTTAATAGAACACCCGGATTTCAAGACATGGAATTTTATTTCAGTCTACACAAGTTTTAAAAAAAAAGAAAATCTTTCGAAGATTTAAGAAAAAAAAACGTAAAAAGTGAATAATGACATTTGACGGTTGACAAAACCCGATATTCTTACAGACCGTCTACACCCTATAACACGATTCAACACAATGAAACATATTCAACAGAGAGGAAATCGTCTGTTTTGATTCCCCATTCGTACATCGGAAAGAACTTCGCGCCTGGGTTTATTATTCGGAAAGAGGCGATCAATTAAGGCATCGCGATCTCTCATGCTCTGAGATCGCGCATTGCGGAGAGAAAAACGTTAAAGTCACAGCGAATCGATTACCTTTGTTTGAATGAATTATTTCAACGGGGGTTTTCGTTCGTGTTCGATCGACGTGAATGCGTCACTCTTTTTTTTCCTTCTTTTTTTCTTCTCGTGCCGAACCGAAATGTTTATATTGCAGTCTTTGGTTTATTTCTGAAGAAAACCTGAAATGCCATTTTTTTTTTTTTCTTTTGCCTTTCCTAATTTTCACCGTTTTTGATAGCGTGGAATTCGGCGTTCGAACGAGGTTAATGCCTCTACGATTATTGCCGGCCGGGCACGAGAATCGGCTCGGAAGGCGAATCCGGCGTCTTTTCGGAGGGAGGGGGGGGGGAAAAAGGGGAGGTGGGAGGGGATAACAATCGAGGATTTCGGATCAGTGACGTAATCAGGATGGGGGAGGCCGCGGAATCACCGCGCCCGGAATCTCTCCATTTTTTTTCTTTCCCCGGAGTTGGCAACGAACGCTTTCGGCAATTATCGATAAACGACAAATCATATGCCAGATTGTGGCATTTAAACCATGCCCGTGTGTCATGGCGTCTCGGATTATGCAACGCGTTTCATCAGCAGCGCTCGTTTCAACTTGAAAGTTGTCCCGCGAGTTTCGACTCGAAGTTGTCCCGTGCGGATTGTTTGTCGCCGGTTCGCGCGATCGTTCGGGGAGCGTCGAAAATCCGCGGCACGATCGGTCGCAAAGCAATCCCGACGCCGTTGTCATAGCTGTCGGTAATTCCAAACGTCCGCATTCGAAGTCCAAATTCTAGCGTTCCTCACGGTTGGAAAAAAAAAAAAAAAAAAAATCCGACTTGTTGCTTTCGCCAGCAGTTTTTCTAATTACGTGTGAGCTTAGTCAGCCATTCCGCAGCGAAATCATCTCGGTTTTGTCCTTCGGAAGGTTGGCAGCCCGCGCATTCTCTCAGGTTAGAATTTCGCCTTCCGATATTCAAAATCTATTTTATTTTTTGTTTCTTCTTCGTCAGCCTTGAACGAAATAGCATTTTGAAATAATAAAAACATGATCGACTGGAACGGGCGTTCCTGATATTTTTTTGTAAATATCACGTAAGGTAAATTTGCGCGGTGGTCAAGGCTTCGCGAAAGCCAGCAGAAGACTCCGGCTCGACCTAAAGCGATGGCACCCTCGCGGGTGCGTTCGTACCCCATCTCCCGGAAGCGGGAGCGCCGAGGTTTCCTCTGTCGCCCCCGACGCTCACGAGGCCCGCCGGAGTTCCTCCCGGGACATCCCTGCTCCGGTCGCGTGTCTCCTCGCGGAGCGTGATTCCGAACAATCAATAAATGCGAAATGTTTTACAAATAACACTAATGCAGTAAATACAGTGAATACGTGCATTGTTAGACGGGAACGAAGCCGTTGTCACGTAAATTCGGAATCACCTCAACGAGAAAGATTGTAAAAGAGGTGAAAAGTCTCGTCCGCGAGGTTTAAGGAAGGTCTTCTCTCGCCTCCATCATAAACAAATTAGCTAATTGCTTTATTAATGTCGCGAATTGTGCTATTTTAGAACGAGCGAGGCAAAAACATTTCCAAGGGCGCCAAATCGACAGCCAAGGGACTCGGTCGAAGGAACGGACGCGAAGCAGGATAAATAACGCGGGAAAAAAAACCCTTAATTAGTGTGGAAGAAGCAGAAGGGAGAGCGGGCCGACGAAAGCAGAAGACGAAGGCAGGGAAGGGAAAAAGTCGTTCGAGTAATCGAATTGAGCTGGGTCGAGGGGAGGGACGCTGCCTCCGTGTTGGGACCCGGTTCAAAAACTCCTGAAGGAGTTCGGGGAGGGTGAAGGCTCTGCCTGCGCACGAGGCGTGCGCAAACGTTCCCCCAATGTTACGATACCCTCAGCTTTTTTTTTATCCCCCGTTACAAACGGGAGTTTCTGCATTTTTGTTAGTTGTAACCTTGAACTTCAGCTTATTCAGTTTTGCTGCAAATCTTTTTCCGCCGGGATAATTTCCTCGTCCTTTTCAGAGGATTTCGCTTTCCTTCTGTTCCGGGTGCGTTCCCTGCGGGAGCCGCTTCGAAAAACCGAGCTCCTGCTCACGTCCCCGGGGTTCCCGGATGCGACCCCTGCACTCGGCGGACCGACCAGTGCCAAATTCCCGCCAAATATTCGTAATCGCCCGTTTCGGAACCCCGAGCGACCGCGCCATTGCAGATGACTTAACCAAAAAGGAAATGCTGCTCTCCATGCTTAGCTTGCGACCCCGAGGGAGGTAATAACGTACTTCCTCTGCCCGACATCTGCTTAGGAAGTGAGGTACTTTCGTCGACACCTGTCCGAATACCCACCAGCCGCTAGTACCACGCGCTTCGGCAACGGTTTTTTAACGTTTTCCGACCATCCGGGAGCGGGCAGCCAACGAAGGGAGTCGCAGACGGACAGTTCGCATCTTCTCTCTTATTCCGCCGCCATCTGAACGTCCGCCCGCCCCCTAACGAATTCCCTTCTCCCTTTCGTGCAGCCGACGACGCCCTCGCCACAACTGCAAAGGGCCACCGAAGAAATTTTCGGCACGCAGCAACGAAGGGACAACTCGCATTGCTAACGAGCAACGATTGCCAACTTACAGCGGGTTTCCGCTGCGTGATTAGTTCCCAATATATTGATTGCTGACACGGACTGCGACGTGGGTTCGCAACGAGCTGTGGGAATTGTGACCCGTCTCACCTTTTCCGAAGACGGAGCGGCGGGTGTGGCCACCCGTAAAACTGTCCGATTCTGCTTTTGTCGAATTTGAGACACGGAACTTTTCTCCTGCCGGGGAAAAATATGGGCGTCAGAGTTTGAATCATCAACCCGGCCGAGCGTCAGGGGTTGTCAGCCGCCGCAGCCGACGTACGGCAACAACGAAATGCATGTTTTTAACGGCAACCGTCGATCTTCCGTTCGGACCGTCGGCTGTTGAGAGGCGACCAGTGCCGCAATATCTGAGAAGCCCAGATGAGCCAGTGGAGAGATTTAACCGTCTTCGATCTGTCGGACTCCCTGCACCGCTGTTTTGGACGGGACTGCAAGCCCTGCGGGACTTCGGATGACGCTCGGAAAAAGAAGCAAAGTCGACGACGGGTTTTTGAGGCAAAGCCTCGACCAAGACATCGAAAAACCGGCACCGGAGGCGACGACCCTCCGGCGGGGCCTTCCGCTTCGTTCAGCCTCTCGGCCGAGGCTGGGGAGGTTCAAGCAGCAACCGGGGGAGGGCAACTCACATGCGAGAGTGGAGCCAGGTATAGAAAAAAATATCCACGGTTAAATATCACGTATACAATACAAACAATAAAAAAATTGTAAATCGAGAATCTCAGGTACGTCCCGCTCAGGTATGTTTTTCCTTGCACAAAACAAAAAAAAAAAAAAAACGTTATCAACCTCGTCCGACGAATCTTCGCTCCCTCTCCCATTGCCGTGATGTTCTAATGCCACGACGAATTCACGTGCGCATCGAATCTGCCGTGCCCCGGGATCGGCTGCAAGCACGTCGCGTCCAACCGCGGCCTGCAACCCGACCGGGGCCCTCTCGAAGGCGGTGCGGAATCGCAGGGTTCAGGTTGGGAAGGGAAGAAACCTTCGAAAGCATCTGAGAAGGTCAAAACAATCCGTCAGTTTGGTGGAAGGCTCGGAACAAAGACGGGACCGCGAGATGAGGATGATGGCGGAGCATTTTACAAGAAATGAATGAAAGTCTGAGAATATTCGTTTCAAGGTCAATTTTTATTCCTTTCAGCCCCTGCCCTACCTCAATAATTCAGGGTTGGTAACGCCGAACAAAATGGCCGCCGTCTCGCCTCTCGAACACCATTTACGTTGGCTCCTTCCGCTTCGTTCGCGCATGTCCGAGGCGAGTTAGGCGGAAGACGACGCAAGCGGTAGGGGACGGCGCTTGCGGAAGGGAATGCAGAGGGATGAAAGAAGCGGAAGCCTTTTCAATCACCCCTCCTTTCAATTTCCAAGCCTTTTCTCGTCTTCCCGAGGTCGACATTTCCCGCAATCGGCTCGGGTGCCGCCGGAGAAAAAAAAAAAAAAAGGCATTGCCAACCCCTGAAAGATGATCCGATGCTTAGGAATTCATCAATTTGTTTTGAACGTTTCATCCCCGGAGCCGTGGGGCACCCTCCGGTGCGGCCAGGCTCACGGTCGGTGCAACAAAGAGAAACCCTTGATCACGGCCCTGATACCAGTCACCCTCATAAGCAAAGCACTGCGAAGCCCTTGTCATTCATCGGACCCGAAATTCCTCGGGTTCCGAGGGCGTCAGGGGCGCAGACTGCTCTCCGGTGCTCCGGCGTCGCGCGGGATCGGCCCGGGCTACGCCTCTGACCGACAAAAAACACCATTTTTCAACCGCACACAAGACAGTCCTCACACTTCTGGTTCCTGTGAAAAAAGGTCGCCAGGGAATGTTTGAGATTCTTCTCTTTATTTTTTTTCTTTCTTCTTTGTCTACCTAAGGCACCGAATTCCTTTCTCGGGGCCCGGGGAACGGCCCCAGATGATCGTTCGGCGGCATCGACGGCCGCTGCTTCCACGCCGGAAGGGGGTCCCAGGCGGGGTTCCCGCGAGGCGGGCGGAACGGGAGAAAACCCGGGGCGACCGTAGAACGAGGAAAAGCGAAGACGGGAGAAAAAAAGATTTTTTCTCCTCGTCTGCCATCGGCGGACGGTTACGGACAAGCCCAAATCGCGTGGGTTCCAACTCGACGTGCACGAGACTCCGTCTGCTCGGTCTTTTTTTTATAGGCGCGACGAAATGATTAATGCCACGCCGCTTCCCGAAGACCGAGACCCTCCCTCGTCTCCGGAAGCGAGGGCTTCCCCCCCCCCCCGAAGGGCCATCTCGAATCGCTTCACGAGAGCGAATGGCCCCGGGCGGGAAGCGAAATCGCCGGGGCCCGGTCGGAGGCGCCGGGCCCCATCTCGATCGCGGGCTCGCGCGATTCGAAATCCCTCGAACCTCACCCGGCGGGGAGGAAATCGCCTTCGTCGAGCCCCTTCCGGAACCCGATCCTGCGTTGCGGCGCGACCGCTTTCGGGTTCGAAGCGATGCGGAAAACGGGAATGAGAGCCGGACGGATAGATCCGGGAAATTGCGGTCGCTGATTGGATCCCCCTCTTCCCGGGTCCCATCCCGTGGCAGAAGAGAGCCGCGCTATCGGCAAACGCAGAAAAGACTCGTCCCGGCCCGTCTTTTACTCGTTTGCCATACCTCACGGAGCCAAAGAACCGATAAATGGTCTTAATCTCTCATATCGGAGCTCCCAGTCAATTTCCGTCGTGTCAGTAGACATCCGGGTTCGGTCGGATGACCGACCGAGACTCGTTAGCGCAGCCGAGCGACGAGTTCAACTTAGAAATCCCACCTCCGGGGCGCCAAAGAGGACCGCGGACGCGCGTAATTTCCTTAGGGAAAACGAAATTTTCTTAGGGAAACTCCAATCGGGATCGAATTCATTATTTAGACCGGTTCCTCGTACTTTCGGTTGGACGGACGCAAAGTCCCGAGGAGTCACTTGCGGGATGAGTTTCCGATTTTATCGAGGACGGGGATTTTCTTTCGCGAATCTGCGACACTCTTCCCCGACAAATGATTTAATCAAGCAATCGCCCGGAAAATGCTTCCCCGCTCTCCCCTCGCCGCGATCAATCGGCCGCCCCCGAGCGAACGCGGGGGAGAGGGGAGGGAGGCGCTTTTTACGAGCTTTCCGGAGAGGATTCCCTCGGACCAGGCTGCGTCGACTGTCGGGAACGGAAAAAATATTTTTTTTCCTCCTCCGAAAAGCTCCGCTGAAATTAAATTCGGTTTCCCGACGAAGCTCGAGGCTTTCCGCATCGCGAAATATTCCTTCTTCCCTTCCCTGCAGGATGAGGGGGAGGTGGGGTGTGCCGTACCTGGGAGGGCACGGAATTCCGGTCGATCGCATTTCTTCGTCCGGAGGCCTGCAACGTGCGGAAAATTAACAAAAGGAAGGATCCGCGCCGCGGAGGGCATCGCGGGCAGGTCGGAGCCGCGTGGGTCCGAGGAAGAGGAGGCAAAAGAACGTGGAATGAGAATGACGGGCCTTCCTTATTGTCGAAGGAATTCACCGTGCACTCACCCATCGGGCGCAGATTCGACGCGAGATACACCTACAACCTGCGCCCCGGCCAAGGCGCGAGTTGTCTCGTCCGGTGGCCCCGATTCTCCGATTGTTTTCTCCGGAAATCTCCCTCGTCGGGGGAGACCGGAACCCTCGACGGGGAGAGTTCGACGAGAGGCGGATCCGAAGCGTTTTCGATTCCCGGCAAAGAGGAGACGGAGCGAGAAGAAAACGTTTCCGGGAGAGGAAGTTGGACGGCGAATGTCGATGGCAGATGGAAGAAGGCACGGACCCGAAGTCAATGGAACAGTCAAGGTCACGGTTTATGCCGCGGCTCCGGGTCCGCAAAGAACGAGGTGCGCAATTGTCCGTCTGCCCGCGGTCGCTCCGCCGCCGCACGGCGGAGGCTTCCTCCGAACGACGCGGAGTCGCTCGTCCGGAAAATTTATCTCGGAGGCATCGTCGGGGACGGGATCCCTCTGCCGCTCTTCGAAGAAGCGGAAGTCGCCGTGGCGGGGAGCATCCGTCCGAAATTGTCCGCAAACGGAATGCGTCGTCCCTGCTGCCGTCCGTTTTTAACGGTTACGCTCGGAATATCAGAAATTACACAAATCGAGAGAGGCGCTTCATTTGGCCGGCCATGCGTGTCAGTTAAATTCCGAAGTCCGTGACTTCTACCTGCGAACGGTGCCGGGAGAAGGATCCGGCGAGATGCGGACAAAAGGGAAAAGGAAATGCCCGGGAGAGGTTTGGACAGGCGAAATCGCGGGCGAAGCGAAGGGCGTCGAACCGGGGCCGGGAAAGGGCGGAGGAGAGTTTTCGCCGGAAACGGAAGGGGTCCGCGTTTTTTTTTTTTTTTTTCGGGAGAACGAGCAGGGGCCATCAGCGCCGTTCGCCAACTTCGGACACTTCCGGCGTGGCAAAGCACTCCGTTTCCTGCTCGCGGCCTCCTCCGCTACCGGTTTGTTGGGTAACAGAACGATTAAAACAAATGATCTTGCCTCGGACGTTACGTAAAAGAAAACCCGGAGGGAGCGGGGGGGCCGCGGACCTCGCTCAACCACTTTTACTATCGCTCTCCGTGCGATTCGACTTTCCGTTTCCAGTGCCCCGGGACGGACGGGGGTGGCCGGAATCCTTCGAGCCGGAGCGGCTCGGATGCCACCGAAGACCCCGAAGGAGACGTTGAACCGGACCGAAGCGGAAGCGACCGCTTCTTCGGCCATTCGTCGTTTCCCGACGTTAACCGGTCCGTCTCTCTCGCCTTTCGCTGCCAGCTGCGGCAGCCCCCGGCGCTCTTACCGAACGGGAGGAGATTCTTGTCCTCTGGGCGCGAGGAAGGAAGCGGATGCCCGGCGTCGGGAGAAATGGCGGAGGAGCGCGAAAAACCCGACCAGGTCCGGGTCCCGACGTCGCCGTCCCACCGGTTCCGCGGCAGCTTCTCCTAATGACCATTAATGGACGCCGGCGGCTGCGTTCTCGACCGGCGTCGCGATCTCGCATTGCTAAAGCCGCGACCGAGCGCGGTCTCTCGCCCCGTCGAACGCTTCCCTCGGGAGCAACGGCGACGATTCGCTTCCCGCCGAAAGGAGGCGCGGTCGTGGCATCAGCGACGCAAAAGCTGATTCGACCGGGAGATGACTATCGCGGAGTCACGTGCAACCGGGATCAAAATCCTTCGCATGCAGCGGAGGAAAAGAAAAAAAAAAAAAAAAACAGTTTCCGTCGTGAGCATCTCACGAAACAGGTTGACCTTGAAGGAGCTCGCTTCGACCTGGAACGCTGGAGAGACGGGACCGCATCGGGCGGGGGCCCCTCCGGTTCCATTTTCCCGTGACCCCGACGTCGGAGTGCTGGGTGCGGGCGCGTTGTGAAGATAGCACCCGCCGGGAAACCGGTTGGGGAGGGGAGTCCGAGAGCCACCGGGGCGTAGCATTTTTATGAGCGCTTTTCGTGGCGATTCAACCGGAAATTCTTCGCGTAAAATTTTTCCGAAATTTCCGAGCGGGGGGGGGGGGCGGAATTCGCCCGGTTTTCGGCGGAGACCGCACCGCGAAGACTTTTCCGAGCCCTGCCTCGGATTTTCCGGGGGCCGCAGCGAGTTGCCGACCGCGGAGTAATTTTGCATGCAAATTGCGAGATGTGCGAAATTTTCCGACGTTCGGGGTCGGGCGACGCGGGCCGCGAGCGAGCGTCGCGCTCGGCGGGAACCGCGTGCGGCCGGGAGCGTCCGAACGGGCGGGGAAAGAGCGGCGCCGGCCGCGGGCGAGGGGAGCGCCTTCCATTCGCGGTGTAGGCATTCGACGTTGATTTATTCGAAAACCCGTCGACGCTGGAAATATCGATTCCTTCGAGGGGGCGACGAGCGGCGCGGGGGGTGGGTGCGTGTGTGCGTGCCTCGGGACGGCGAGCGCTGGAGGTTCCGAGCCGGGAAAGCTTTCGAGCTGCGCGCGTCGGTCTGGGGAAGCTTCCGATCGAATTTGTCGACGAGCAGGGCGCGGGCTCCCGACTTCCGCTTCGGATTGCGCGAAGCCGAGGACGCGACGCGGCCGGGAGCCCGAAAATCCACTCTCCTCCCGGAAATTGCCCTTCCTTTCGATCGAGATATCGAAATATCGATTTATTCGGGAACGCGAGATTTCGAATTGCCCGTTTCTCTTGCGAACGGGACTTTTTTTTTTTTTTTTTTTAATCATTCTCGGGTCGTCGCCTTTTTCCTTTCGTTTCCCTTCGTCTCGCTCCTCCCCTTTTCCACCGGGAAAATCCGGGGCCGTTTTTCCGTTGGAGTTCCGGACCCGAAATGCGGAGAGCCGAGAGCAGCTGAAAGAATTTCAATGACTGAGGAGAATTCCCCGGAAGAATTATCCGGAAAAGGAGCGGGGGAAACTTGGGTGGGAAAAGGAAAAATCCAGAACGTTCTCCGGCGAAAAATTTTAGCCTCTCGTTAAAATTTCAGCGAGGAGATTTAACCTTCTCCCCCATTGGATTTTCCGCTCCTGCGGGAAAAGAAACTCTCCCCGGCCAATGGCGAAGATTTCCGGTTCTCCCGGGGGACGGCACAAATAAGAATATAGGTGAATAATTTTTTAATACTGAAACGTGAACGGCGGAACCGTCGTGAGATGCCACCCGAATACTTTTACGAGAGCTTCGCCAAGTGGTCGGGAACATCAACCCTCGATCCGACGACTTCCTCCCCCGGCAAGTAAAAGCCGACCCTCGCTGGGGTGCTTCCAACGCGGCGTGCCCACCGGATCTCGCCCGCCGACGCGGTCGAAAGCAAAAACTCACGGAGAAAATCTTATAAAAATCGGCAGTTCGGGCGAACGCCCCTGCCCGTTTCCCTTCCGGTTTTTCCTTAAACCCCGGGAAGAAACGCTCGAAGGTAACGTCAGACGTCAAAGCAGGGAAGGTGGGTTTTCCTTTGACTCCGTTAATGGAACGGAAGTCGCGGCCTCGACTTCCTCCTTCATTTTCGGCCACGTCCCGCGATCGACTCGAGAGCGAAAAACGAACCTCTTCATTTTTACTTATTTTGACAAATCCCCCGGGGCTCGCTTTTTTAACCGCCGATTTGTCATTTTGTCAGCTCGGGAGGAAATAAATCTTGGACGATGGGATTTCGGAGGAAAGACGTTGCCCGGGGAAAGGAAAAAAATCGCTCAAAGCGACGCGGAGATTTACGATGAAATACCTGCGGATCGCTTGCCGCATCCTCGCGTTCCGAACCGAGGCATTCGATATCTGCAGCCGTTCGCGACACGCGGGGAAGACCCCCCGGATTCCGGGACGCGAAAGGCGAGAAAAACGGAAGCGTTCGAGAGAAAATTGAAAAAGAAGCGAACGGATTAAAATGAAATTTCTTCTCCTCTGCTCCCTGCCAGAGGGTGAGGGAAGCGAAAAGCGGTTTTTGCCCCCGATGACTTTTCGAGCGAATCCGAGTCGGGCGAGGGCGGGGAGGAATCGGAAAGGGACGGAATCCCGGTGGTTCATCCTTCGAAGCCGTCTCGGACGTTCGCAGATTTACGAAATCCAGCGCCACTGCGCCGGAGAAAGGGCGGGCAAATCACCGGAAGCGCCGGGAGGGCGTCGAAACCTGAAAAGCTGCAAACGCTGCGGGACCGTGGTGTCGACGGAAGAAGTCGCTTTTGGCTTGCCGGCGGGGCGCGAGGCATTTTGCTCCGTCCTGGAGGGAAATGCGCGGCGCTTGGGACGCCAGAAGGTTCACGGGCAAAGAAAAAAGGATTGAATCCAGGAGTTAACTGCTAATTTCGGAGGCCGCGAAGGATCGATCGCACGATCGTTAAAATCAAACGGTAATGTAGGTAAACGCATGTAATTGGCATAATTAGGTCTGAACGCTGAGGTTTTCTGGGCCTTCTTCCTTCGGGAAAATTTCAATAAGTGTATATTTCCCGAACGCCCTCGCGGAACGGTTCGAAGACTTCCGGCGCCGATGCAGGAAAGGTGTGGAACTGTGACATCCTTTGGTGGTGTCGGAGGGTGAAATGACGGACGCAGATGGGTGACGTCTGCGATAGGGGTGGTGGAAACCGAGGAAAGGGAGGCGTTCACCTTGGCTTAAGCGGGAAAATCCCTTTCCCGGCGTTCGCTATCGATCGCTCGGAATTAAAAAACTTTATAAAAATTAATTTTTAAAGTTTTTTCCAATCGTTAACAACGCCAGAAATTAGGTTAATCCCGCCTCTTCCCTCCGCTTAAATCAAGATTAAACTTAATAAATTTCCCGCCCCGGGGAAAAGCGAAAAAACAGGCGGGCACCGGGCAGGGCGTTAATTACTTCCACCTCCCCCGTCTTCCCGATGCAGATTGGAAAATCTTCCCGAAGGAACCCCCCCCCTGCGGGGGACTGACGGGGGAGAGGAAGAGTCCCGCACGAGCTTGCGAAATTTTCCCAATTGTGCTGGAAAATCCACGTTTCCGAGTTGCATTCCGCTATGGGAGTACGAGGTACGTTCGAATGCGGCGACGGCGGGTTTCCATCAGAATTTTCGGTCTAATGGAGGAGGGAAAACTGGGCCCCGAACGAATTAATCATTATAATAACCAAGCGCGAGCCAAATCGCAAAACATCAAACTCCGCGCGGGATTCGAGGATGGCATAAACGTTGGGCAAGAGTCGCCCTCGGGTGCAGGGCAACCTCGTGGGTATCACACGAAGAACGCGCGTGGTGACTGCTCTCAAACTCTTGAGCGGCGCTTCGCCGTCGGTTCTTGACGGTGTCCTCTTCCTTTTCGGAAATCCCCGGATCTCAGGCAGGCGCCGTGAAAGCTCCGCGCGATCCGCTCGGAAAATGTCGGTCCCCGAACCCTCCCGGATCCCCTGCAAAACGCGGAGGCTTTCAGCGTCCGCGAAAGCGATCGCTCTGCTCCGAAAAATTATTCGCGATTCAATTAACTGTCGAGTTAATTAAGTCGACGGTGAAACGGGGAGTCCGACAGGAGGAGAGACCGGCACGACGGTCTTCTGACGGTTCGCGCGCGCGTCTCCCCCCTCCCACCTTCCCCCTCGCTGCTGTCCAAAACCTCGACGCTGTCGTTTAGCGACAAAACTCTTGAGAAATTTCCTTCGCGGTTTGGCAAATTAACCTGCAAGTCGCGCCGGAAAGGCACGGAGCCCCGGCAATTTCGCTTGGGTCGCGCTGCACGAGCGCTCCGGGCACCTGCAGGGAAAACTTTCATCTCGTCGACGTGTCCGCGGAACGATACCGCCGAATGTCGGAAAGATCTGCAAGTGTCGCGGTCGACATTTCCGGAAAGGATGAAAAATTAAGCGACGTACTTCCTCACGCCCCGAAAAGCAGATCTGGATCCGCGGCAAAATGGATTAAAATAAATAGTATAATCTAGATCTAAAATTGAGGGATTCCCGCAGCGGAAACCTTTTATATTACAACAAAATGAAAATGCGAAGAAATTTACCGGCGGCAGCTTCGCCGAGGTGTTTGCCGGAGTCTTCTTGCGCACCATCGTGCACGATTTACGCCCCGGCTTGCCTTGCCCCGCACCGAAAACCGCTTCCGGAAACGAGGTGCGGAGAAAGGCCCGGAAGCCGCCGAAACCGACGAATCCTGCACCCAAACCGGTGCCGGGAGACGGCCGCCATCTGCCGAAGGGGATGAAACCCCTTCATGGATGAACGGTGGCCCCCGTCGCCACCGGAAACGTGAAAGTGCGAAGTCGAAAGCCGTGGCCGCTTGAATAATGCATCGACGATGCGCGAGATCCCGCGCTTCGCTCGCTTTTCCCGCGCCGTCCTGAATAAATAAAGTCGACGATTGCCTCGTCGGGTCGATCTCGGTGCAGGGAAGGCGAATGCTTCGGCGGAGAAAGGGATGGATTCGAAATCGGAAAGCTCCAAAATTACCAAAACGTCTTTTAAGCGGACGTGGAAGGCAACCGTTCGCGTGGAGGCAACAAACGAAAATTTGCGTGTTCCGCAAAGGGGGGGGGGGGCACACGTGGAAGAAAGGAACGGTGGAGGAAACTTTATTTCTGAACGCACACGAACTACGTCATCGCAACAGGGGCCGTTTAATTCCGCATTTCGGGCCGGAGTCGCAGCGAGAAAAAACAATTTCTGCTCATTTCCCCTTCGGTTGTGCAATTTTTTGTCGGAAAATGCCTCGCGCAGGGGAAAGTGCAAACCATCCACGGAGAAAGACGAAGCGAGTGCTGTTTCCGGTGAATCGGGTACGATCTGCGGAAGGGAAAAAGAACGAGTCCGCTTCGCTGCAGCGTCTCGGATCGCTTCCCTTCTCTCCCCTCGCGCTGCGGAAGCCCCGGAAAAGTTATTCGATTTGAACTTGCGGCGACGGATTAAACATCGCGCGCAGTTTTCCCCTTGCTTCACATATGCGGAATATTTCGCTCCAGTACGGAAAGGGCTTTCTGACGACCGGCGTCACGGAGATCCACCGCCTACTGGAAAGGGGCGTCGCCTAGAAACTTCGCCTTAAATTTCACGGCGAGCACCCCGACAGCTCGCCTTCCGACTCTTTCTCCGTTCAAAATTACTGCGGCCGTTTTGCGGACGGTTTCGGCCCTCGATATAGGTCATTCGGACAATAAAAGGCAATAACGCGAGAATGCCCATAGCGCGACAATCTGCCTTTTGAGATTTTATTTTCCTTTTTTACGGCTTCATTTTGAAGTTATTTAGTCTCGGACGTTCCCGTAAATGCCGCCGACACCTAAGTCTGCTTTTCAGAAATTTAATACTTGCCGCGCCGGGGAGGAGCGGGTTAAATTGAGATCCGCAGGCGGGAAATTCGATCTCGCGGAGGTGGCGGCGTCCGGAATGGCTTCGGCCGGAGAGAGCGTCGCCGGTCGCGATTTTCCTCCGAGGGGGCGGAAAATCCGATCGAGAGATGCCCGCGAATAAAGCCCGTCGGGTCCGGCCGATGGAAAGGCGACCCGGGACGGGCGAAAATCGGGGATTTTCTCGGTCGGAAGCGGGAGCTCTCCATTTCCCGTTCACCGGAATTTCGAACTCGCCGCTCCCCGGGGGAATCTGCCGCAGCCGCAGGGAAAGCATGTGCAGAAGGAGACTTTCGCGTCCGAGAAATTTCAAATGCGATGCGCCGCGAAGAAAGGTCCGACACGGGGCGGACGCATGAAATTGGATCAAAATTAGGAACCTACACGGATTTCCGGCGCGTTATTACTTAAATTACGCATCAAACAAATTCTCCATCGCGTATAATTATTGGTGTTCCAATTTCCGACGCACAAGCAGCATGTGGCTTCGTTTGCTGCAGGCGGCGACTTCCAGCGTTTCCGCCGCCGAAGGGACCGGGAGAAAATCCGAAGGCTCCTCTTCTCGCTGCGGGATTCGAGGCAGAGAAGTGCCCTGCCACGAAAGGCAAGAGGTTCGCTCGACCTCCCGGCACTCCCGAGGGGTGAGGTCTCTGCACCCTTTCCCGTTACAACCCAGATTAATTGCCCGCTTCTTTCAGAAATCAAAAAGCGAATTCTAATTCAAAAAAAAGGGGAAAATAAACCGGTTTTTATTAAATGGGTCCATTGTTGCTGTTTGAATGGTAAAAAAAAAGTGCGCCAAAAAATTACTTTCCACTGCAGACAGCTGTACGAATTTGAATGATACGGGAGGCAGCGAGGGGAGGAAGCAGCAGACGCTGCAGTCGACATCGTCGTCTGCTCACTCCTCGAAACTATTGTAATTATTCAAATTGCAATTGTAAAATGTATAACCGGGGTGAAAGAAATAAGGGGGATGAAAAAAAAATCAACCCTGAAATTGAAATGCATTTCAACTCATTCTCGGCCTCGCCCCGGGTCGCGGGGGACGGGAGAAGTTTCGCTTGCGACGCAAAAGGTATCCATAAGGTTGCGGTGGGGAGGGGCAGGGTCGACGTCGGCGTACGGATGCGTTAAGGGAGGGAGGAGGGGTTCGATTTAAGGGATGCTCGAGCGGGGGTCGACCGCGCCATTGTCGGAGATAAAGCAGGGAAAGATGCAGCTTGTGCACTCGACGCGTGCTCTGCACCTTGTCTCATTCCACACGCCGTCCCACACCCGTGCAGTTATCGGAGACGTTTACGAGCCTCCGACGCCGTCGTCCGACTCGAAAGAGATCGCACTCCGCAGAGCGGGACATCTGGCGGAGCCGGGAGCGGGGCGGGGCTCGGACCGGAAGGGCTCCGTTTTCCCCCCGGGATCCGGCTCCGAAAAACCGGAGAAATTTTAATCGAGCGGGCGTCGATTTCGGATAACGTAAGCGGCAGAAAGCGGACAATGGGGCGACGAGATGGACGTGGCAGCGGCGGGTCTGGAAGTTTCGAAGACCCGAGGACAAAGAGCGGGTACCTGACGCGTTCCTCCTGCAGGTGAGGCCTTCGGCGAGCGGGGGGAGGGAAGGGAGCGGGAGGTCGCCCTGCCGAACAGCTGATGGTTTGGCGCGTGATGGAGCTCGAACCTATGCAGCTGCCCCGACCGAGAGCGTGACGCCTTCGAAAGGAGCGCACATCTGGTCGTGACGTCACGGAGCAACCACCTCTCCTCGACGTGCGCCCCCTCGCTCGGCGAGCGGTCCGCCGCGGAACCGGCTCGGACGCGGGCTCCCGGATGCGCCGAACGAAATTTTTAGTTTCGCACCCCGAACGTGTTTCTGCTTCCCCGACGCGACTGATTCTTGCGAAGTTTCGACATCACCGGGGAAACCGAGAGGATTCATAATTTCGGAGCTTTCGCGGATTACCTAAACGTGAGGCTTAACGTAAATGAAAGCCGTCGATCCGGGAAGGAACCTCCCGTCGTTTCCGGGGCCCAAAAACCTTTTTGTTAATTTCCCGATTCGAGTTTCGACGGCGATTGCGCATTGTGCGGGGTCCCGTCTTTCGAGCTTCTGCTTTTACTTCTCCTCCTCTGCATGGCGCATCTGAGCTCGTCCATCGGGCGGGAGGTTTCGGGTATCGAATTTCCGGCCTGGAACGAAACGCGGAAGGTGGAAGACCGAAACGGAGACGGGTCCGGATTGCCTCCGGCAGACTCACTTGAATGATCAGACGGAGCAGGCCCCGGGACGGGGACCCGAAAATGCTGTCCTGGTAGTTGACAACTTCGACGAATCCGGAGACCGAAAGTTCCGTGAGTCCGTTGTAAGAAAGATTGAGATTTCGCAGCTTCCAGGAGCCCTCGCACCATAATTCGCCGTCCGAAGCTGTAACCTGAATGAAGGATCGAGTCTTGACGTCCGCTGCAGATATCCGCAGCGGAGGCAAGCGAAGGGAATGAAAAAATTTTGGCTTAAACCTAAATTCTCATGTTATCTCTGACGGTTATCCGCAAGGGACGAGCTGTGGACTGTCGTCTTAAAAGGCCGCATGCCTCCTTCCGCTGCGGCTTTACGTGGCTTAGGGCGGCGGAAGGCGATTGATATTTATCTCGGGGCGCGAACATCGGTGAAAAATCCGAGGAAAAAGTTCCGGTGTAAAGGTTTTGCACGCAACAGTGCTGTCGTACATCTTTCGATGTGGGTGCAGGTGCGAAGAGCCGGGTAATATATTTAAAAACAACTGCAGAAATAATTTTCGGAAGTTTCCTTCCTCCCCAAAGATTGATTTCTGTCGCGGAGAAGCAAGAAGAAAAGTGTAGAAGTTGAGAAAGAAAATTTTTGCTTTCGGCCGTAAAGAATTTTGGTAAATTTAAAAATCCATTTCTCCCGATTTATGATTAATAACCGGGGAAAATGCTCCTGGAAAAACCGGAGGAACAGTTTGGTTTCCGGGTGCTTCTTTTCCTCCCGATGGATTTCTTTTATTTTTTCGGTCGTTAGAGACCGGATTCGAAGGCCCCTCATCGCGGTTTGCTGAACAAGCCGCGGAAAAAGCTCGAAAGCTTTGAATTTTCAAATATCGGACGATCCATCCGCAAACCGCGGATGGATCCAAAGGAGTCCGAAGCTCGCGGGGAACCAAACCAAAAATTCGGCTGCGCGAGCCGCCGCCATCGCGGAACGAATCGGAAACGGAAAAACCGGAAGATCGCGTTCGTCCGTTCGACCCGATGCGAGCTTCCCCGTTTCTCGTGCGGAAGTTAATTAAACGGGCCGAAAGGTACCACGAACCTCGGTGACGAAAGGATGCCTGTCAGCTGCAATTTCGTTTTCGACTTGTTGCACCATGTTTTCAATCTCGACGGGCGAGGGCTCGGCGGAAGTGCCGGTTTTCGCTTCCGAGTTTCTCTTCCTGCCGCGCAACTTTTCTCTGGATGCGATTTTCATCAAATCCAATCGCTTTTTGTCCCTGCTGGAAATCGAGGACCTCTTACCGGCGGCTTCGACCGGTTTAGCCGTGCCCGGGATCCCTGCAAAGTCCGTCGTTAGAGTTCAACCCGATTTCAATGTAGAATGGAATGAAGAAACCGAAAATTCCGCAAGTGCGAAGGACCGAGGAAAGTCGAAAGCTCTGCATGAAAGCGCTTTAATTTTAATTCCGAAATAAAAAGGGCGACGGTATCATGGTGGAATAATTACTTTCCGAGCTTTTTAACCGAATCTGGCTTTCGGTTTCCCCGTTTTTCTGCTTCCACTCCTCCAGCAGCTTGTCCGTGAGGGATTTTTTCAGCAGGAGCCGATCGAACACTCTGCGCCTGCGACACATCACCTCCTCGTGCGTCAGCGGAAACCTGCCGAGGACCCGAGTTATGTGACCGGCTCCGACGTCCGTGATCCTGTTCCCGCAGAGGGACAAGGAAAGGAGAGTCCTGTTCGTCCTGAGGGCGCAAGACAACGCCAAGGATCCCTCGTCTCCTATTGCGTTCATGTTCAGGTTCAACGCCAGCAGGTTTTGCTCCCTGTCGGAACTAAAGGAAAGTTCTTGGGAGATTAGTTTCACGTCTGAAAAAAGAAGATTAATCTCTGTCGTTTATTTCAACAGCAGCAACACCTAAAGTGTCGAAGTTTAATGTCTGGTCATTTCGCCTGGCTCTTGTACCTCATAAAACTTCACCCGGCACCCGAAACCCGCGTGGAAGAATCATTTGCATATTGGAATTTTCCGGATATTGACCGCCTTCGTAACCGACAAAAGTAAGCACTTAGTTTTGGGGCACGGAAAAAAAGTTATCCAAAGGTTTCTTTACGAAACGTTCCGTCGAGAGCGTCGAATATCGCGGCTCGGAGGAGAACTGCGCCAAAATTGGAAAGGATGACTCGGGTTCCGGGTTTGCCGGTGGCGAAAAATGAGATTTACCCCGATCGCCGAGACCGCACCTCCTCAGCGACAAGTACTTCAGACCCGTTCGGAACAGCAAAGGCACGGCTTCGGCAATGGCCTCGTTGCCGTCGAGACTGAGATCGACGATGGGCGTTCCCGCCGGATCCGACAGGAGGGTCGCCAAAATTGTCACCGCATCGCGTCCGATGCAGCTATCCTCGATCCTGAGACAAGATATGGTCGGAAATCTCGGCAGAGACGCGAACACGGCTCGGACCAGGGCGTATTCCAAATAGAAAAACTTCCAGACGAGCGCGACTGGGATCTCCGAACCATCGCGTGCGCCGCACACAACGTAAAGCACGGGGGGGACCGGAGGAGGGCACCCCGGAAGGGACGCCTCGATGTCCGTCTCCGTGGGCGGGGATGTCAACCACTCTGACTCGTCCGAAATTTTCCTCGACAGCACTTCCGGCCAATCGGCAGCAGCCGGAAGTTTCCGGACGATCGGAATAATGGTAACGTCGGAATCGCGGCAAATTTTCGGGAAAACGGAAGGGAAGGAACTCTGCCCGGGGGAGTCCCTCCCCGACTTTCTCGGCGTCATCTTACCTTCCCGTGTAAGAAATCGGAGAACGCTTTAAGGAACCTGCAAAGGCGAAACGAGGATTTTCACCTCCCAATCGGATTTCGTCTAATTTGAATTTTCCCGTTGAATTTTTGAGAACTTTCCCGGCCGGTCTCCCTCGTCCCCTCCGCCTCGTAGGTTTCAACACGGGATCGGTTTACTTCCAAATTACAAATTTTTCCCATAACGACAGAGAGTAATTCGAACGAGTCGTCTGAGGATTCTCAAAGAGCTTTGTCGCCCTCGAAAACGAGAGTTCCGGTGCCTTTTTCCCGGGGAAAATCTCCCGCGGCCGAAATCCGCTCCCTTTCCCGCGACCGAAGTGCGCTTACCCGTCATCGATCGGGAGATTTTCCGTTTTCCCGCTGCGAAAAAAAAAAAAAAAGGAAAAATGGCAGAAAACGAAGCTGACCTTGAGGCGCCGCAAACAAAGCGAGGAAAAAGAGGAAAATCCTCGTTCGGACCGATCGAGGAAAATTTTCCTCCGCTCCGAGATCCAGCGAAACCGGATCCGAATCGCTTCGGCAATACGGGAAAAACGGCGGCGAAAACGAAGAAGAAAATTTTCTGGTTTTTCGAAATTAAAATTTTCCCAAGCAGAAGACGCGATCGCTTTCGTCTCGTTGCTCCGAAAGACGTTCCGATTGGATCGCTGCGCTCTCGGACGAACCGTGAAATTTCCCCGTTCGATTCGATTGTTTTCACCTTGACCTTGAGAAAATTTTTTACAAATTTCCCTTTATTGCTTTTCCGATAGGAATCGCAATTACGGCGCCAATCCCGCGCTTATCGCGATTTAATGGAGAAAATAATTTATTTAAAATATTCCGCACTTTCCGGGATGGTGGGAATCGCTCGAGTTAACGTCGCTTTAACCGGCTGTAAAACTATCGGATGACAAATTTAAGCGCCATCGCATGTAAATTCTCCCTTATTGCTGCATCTGCTCCTGCCATAATGCGGCGTCGCAACGCATCCCTTGCTCTCCGTTCGCCTTGTTCGAGTTCCCCCGTCCGCCGGCGATGCGGTCGAATGAACGTCCGTTTCGTGAAAAAAACGTCCCCCAACCCCCCCCAGACGCATCCCTCCGCACGCGAGGGCAGGAAGAAATTCGCGGCCTCCCGCCAGAAAACGTCGAAGTCGGCTTCCGGTCCGGGAGCGGGCGGAAAAGCCGAAGGAGGAAGCGTCCAAACGGATCGCAAATGATGCGCATGGAAAAATTTTCCGATCTCGCAAGCTCCCGTGGCGGCAGCGACGATTTCGTGGACCGACGTGTCACCGGGCCGACCGCGGACGGTCTCCCCGTTCGAATCTGCCACGATTCGAAAAGAAATTCCGTCGCCGCGGAGGTTTTCCGGATCGGAGAAGCCCTCTCCTAATTTCCCGCAGATTTCGCTCCGCTTGCGTCCGCTCCTGCCGTCTTGCGTCCCCGAAATGTTTGCTTTTCATTACGTTCCATCCTTTTTCTCCGGCCGAACCGCGGGATCTCGGCCCCGGACCCGGGAGTTTTATAAAACCGACGTGGAAAATCCCGAAAATTAAACGGGGTGAAATATTCGAAACCGCGATGAGTCGGAGCCTGGAAGAAAAACGATTCCGGGGCGCTAATTGGGCGAAAGCCCCCCGATGATTAACGACGTCAAAGCAAGGGCGGTTACCCGATGATGCTCCGGGCGCCGAGGGTCGCCTCGGCGTCGCCGCTCTCGGGGGCTCCGCCACCGGACGCAAAGACGATCGTTAACTGAAATTTACCCGAGGGCGTCCCCGGAAGAACGCCGGCATCGACGATGTCCGACCGACCGCCGGGGATCGAAAATGGGCCTGGATACGGCACCGGGTGCGTCAGCCTCTGCCGATCGAAGAAGGCGGTGGAAACTTCCCCCTCGTTTCCCCGGTTTCAGGTTTTGTTTTTTTTTTTTTTTTTTTCTTTCTCAATTTTAACGCCGGCCATTTTTCATGTGCGACTGAAATTAGCCGAGCACACGGCCGTACGCCGGGACTTCCTCCACGTCCGCAAACAAAGAAACGTGGAAGCAGGAGTAATTTTTTTTGCCGGGGGTTCACGCGTCGCACGGTGCCACCCTCCGTTTTTTCGCGTGTTAATCATATGGAAATCGGAGCGCAGGAAGGGAAAGATTTTGGGGTGCGCTCGCTTTGAAAAGAAATCGAAAATGGTTCGGATGCAAGGCGCGCGAAAAGGATTTTTGGATTATTCGGCGGCGAGTGAAGGAGAGCAGAATATGCAGCTCTTTTTTTTTTTTTTTTTGGCGACGTCCGAAATTCGCAGATCCGACAGCGGCAATCGGAAAAGGGCGAATTTCAGGTGCCTCCGCATCTAGGGCTTTCGCCCTCAAACCAGGAACCCGTCCGGCCGACGGGGCTGAACGCCCAGCTGGGGGTTGCCGTCGGATGCCAGCCTCGGAGCATCTCGCACAATGCGAACGGAACAACCTCTGCTTCGTAACCGGCGCAAGGAGGGTTGTCACGCTTGACGCAACGAGAGGGTGGCGTCGCCCCCGGGAGCGGAAGGTTCGCTTGGGAAAGGACTGCACGACATCTGCTCCGCTTGTTTGATCGATTGAGTTGCGCTATTGATTGGGGATTTTTAATTAATTGAGTAATGCACACCGCGGGGTGGTTTTCCCCGGTTTGTTTTTTCTGTAGGCTTGACCGCGAGCGCCGTCTCGCACTTCGTCTTCCATCGCTCGAGTACCGCCCGATCCGACGAGGTAGTTCCGGTTCCGCTTCCAACTGGAAAGCCCCGCTGCGAATCCCTTCCCCGCAAGACCCGACGCAAATGAAAGGGAAGAAATGAGTCATTCGCCGAGATTCCACGCGCTGAATACTCTTTGAAATTGGGATCAAGCTGGGAACAACAAATGGAAGGGGCTTCGCCCGACGGGGGTTGCCTCGTTAAAAGCGCTTCCCCCGGGGGTTGCACACATGTCGCATTCAAATCCTGCCACGTCAATGCGAATTTCCGAAAAATTCGCCGAGAAACATTTCCATCGTAGGGCTATCTAAAATTAACATCTCTTCCGCCGGGATGAGCGCCGAACCCCGTGGCAGGTCGCGCGAGTTTGTGACCGAGAAGTCATCAAAAGATTTCGATCTGCGGGTAAAAGCGGAAGAGACTTTTTCTGCTTTTTCCGCACGCAGCAAAGGTTTTACCTTCCACCCGAGACGGCACCGTCGGAGATCTAACCCAAAATGCTCGAATTTCGTACATTTAACCGCCGTTGGTCCCCCGAGAGTGGGGAAGGTTGAGGCTTCCACCGGGAACCACGGCGGAAGAGGAGGAAATCGATAAGTTCCCGGATGGGAATTCGCGCCGGGGAATTTTCCTTCCCGGTCCGGACCTTCCTCGAACCGCGCGGAATCCGGAACCTGACGGGCGGGGACCTGCAGCGACTCCCGAGAGCTGCCTCCGCGTGCGGAGGCTCGGATTTCGATCGTCACCCGACGCGGGGGCTCTCCAGACAATTGGAACCTGTTGCCCGTCTCGCACGAAAAGGAAACCGTGGACACGAAATCCGGATTTCCCGCAGATGAGGTTCGTGTGCGGCGCTCGGGGAGAAGCTTCCGTGACCGGAGGGGCAGGAAACGGTCGCCGACGATTGGATCGCCGAAGGAAGCTCAAAATTTTTTTTTTTCCGCGGGAATTTTTTCCTCAGATGCGACGTTTCGTCGTGCGGAAGACGAAAGGGGAAGAAAAACGAGGAATTTCCAGGGGAAGATTGACATTTTCGGGATTCGGCCGAAGGGGAGAAAGAAACGCGATGCCGGGAAGGGAAAGATGCCGAAAGGAAAACGGCTCGGAAAAGCCTTTTCACCGCCCTCCCTGAAACTGCCGAAACCGGCGAGGCGGAAGCGCAGCCGTCTTCGGGTTCATCCGAGTGACCGGAGAACGTGGTGGCGAAATGGCGACCGGGCCACGGTCTCGTCGTTCATCCCCCGGGGGCGGTGGAATTTATCCCGGTTTATTTTGGATCCCGACACGCAACTTCAACCCGCCGGGCGATTTTCGCCCCTGTTACGTGCTCCCCCGCCGCACCTTCTTCCCGCGTTCGATCGTCTTTCGACGCAGCGGTTCGGGCCCGGGGAACGCCTTCCCTTCCCGGAGCATCCCGGGGGTGCCTCGTCACCGAAACATCTTCCGGCGGACCAATGTTCTCAAGGCCGGACGCTTACCGGCAGCGGCCCTCGCCCCGGCGTTCCAGAACAAGCCTTTTCGCCGGGGACCGACGAGCGGGCTTTGACGACCGGAGCCCGAGCCCGCGCCGGGAAATCAAATGGCCGAGCCGCTTCCGACGCTCGTTTCGGTTTTGCAGATTCGGTTTATCCCTTAATCCTTTCCGTCGGGGTCAAATCTTCGGGATCCAATGGGAAGTTCCCGATACGGAAGCCGGGAATCCGATAAATCCAACGAGGCGAACGCGGTCGTGGATATGACAGGAAGTGAGATTGATGGACGAAAAGGTTGTTTTCCGCTCCTCTCCCGCTGAAATGACCGTTTCCAACCTTTCCCGCGGCAAAGCGCGTCCTTTTCCCGCGCCGGGCCCCTTCTCGGCAGCTGCCGGGAAGCCTTTCCGAAGCCACGGTTCCGACCCTCCGCCGGAGCACGAGGCCTATCTCCCGCCCGCGCATCGATTTGTTTGCTTTCCTAATCTACAGCGGGGTATTTGCTGCTCTTTTGGGGCACTCAGCCTCGGCAAACAACAGTTGGTTAATGTCGACCTCGTTTCTCACGGGGACGGCTTAGAATTGTTTCCTTATTTCGCCGCGATCCCATTCTGCGGAGGTCCGCGGGGAAGTCAACCCCGTGCCCGCGTTTCCCGTGGGACCGGCTCCGCCCGCCCGGCCGCACGTCCCGATCCGGTCAAAATCCGCCGTTATTAAAAACGCGCTTCCAGCTCGCAGCTTCCTCGCCCTCGCAGAGTGACACAAAGACCTCCTTTCCCCACGCGAGCGGAGCATAATTCGCCGGGAGCTTTATTGCTTTGTCACTGCGCTTGATGAGCGGAACCCTGGCAGACGGCAAAACACGTGTTCGATCCTTCAATCCTTTGAATTTCCAACCCCTAAACTCTGCTCGCAACCCTCCTGCGTCGAAAGGGAACATCAACAACATTACTTTTTTCCAATCATCTTACCCAGTCATCCAGAAATATTTACATACAAATGAAGTTGAGGATTTCGAGTCATAAACTGTTCCCTTCCTTCCAGCACCGATGCTCTCATTCCCCCAATCGGTCTCGATCAACGTCCCTTTCGCACCCCCTCATATGGGTCATTGTATCAGTGGTGCGGCGACCCGAGGGGGATGAGCTCGACCGATACTCGATCGGGGGAGAGGTCGGAGGGTGCACCGAGAGGCAAGCGGGTCCGCCGCTGCAACCTGCGGCGGACGTCGACCGACGCCGGAATCTTGCGCAAAGTATTCACGGTGCAACGCTCGAGATCTCGGCGCAATCGAACTTTCTCTGACCCTAACCTAACCCAATTAACATTCGGATCGCATCGGACCGGACGGAAAACTCGCGCCTCGCGGCCGTCCCCGGACCGGCGGATCCAACTTTTTCCTCCCCGCGACGAGAGATCCGCAAGGGGTGGTTTGCGCGCCTCGTCCGACAGGAGCGGAGGCGAAGGTTTCGGTCCGGAACGAACGAACCGCAGTTCGGTCATTTATCATCTTTTGCTTCCCCGTTTTCGAGATCCTCCGGCAGCTGGGGCAACTGAAAAACCCCGCGTCGGATGCAGATCGGAATTATCCAGTTAGTGTGTTTATGTGCCAGCAAAGGGCCCGATGCGAACCAGTGGGCGAAAAGGCAAAAGGGAGCCTTTCGCGTGGAAGGGCAGCAGCTGTGGAAAAATCGACCCCAACCGTCGAACCCTCTAATTTAACGTCATCAATCTCCTCCCCTCTCCGTCGCTTTTCCACCGTAGAAAAGGCTTCTCGGGATCCTTTGCCGCGGTCCACACGCAGCATCCGTCGTTTCCGATCTCGAGTCCCCGGACGACGCCCGCTTTCCTTCCTTTTTTCCCGAACCCTGCCCTCGGTCAATAAAATGGCGGATCATTTTCCACCCGCTGTCGGATCGCTTTTCGTTGGGGAAGCTTCGTGAACCGAATCATTTTTCCGTTTCGTCGCCGGGAAATTTCGATTTTCCTTTAATTTTCGTCGGAGCGTCCCGAGCTTTTCGAGTTTTTCCGCGGGCGCTCCGAACGGTCGCGATCTCCGGAATTCCGCCTTTCCGGAGGAAAGGCGAAAACCCGCGGGTTCCGCCTAAAATTTTCCGTCTTCCCACCGGGGGTTTTCCCCGACCGCAGCCGGGGCGAGGGAAAGCAGGAAAAAACGTGCTTCACTTGCCAAATTCATTCAATCCCCGAGGACTATTCGGATGAGACGCAACACATAAAATCAATTTATTTCGAAGGAGCTTTACGCATAGGACAAGCGTTTGCTCGCGAGCTTTTTCCGACTTATCCGGGCGCTTGTTCGATTCACCGGGCGGTTAACCGATGCGAGGCAGGGTTATTATTTCCTTTAACTAGATAATTTCAGCAACTCTTCAGAGAACTTTCCCCGAAGCCTCCCCGGTAATCCATCAACCGCTGTCGCGGCCGAAAACGAGGGTGGCCCAAGCAAGGACCATTTGGAGCACCATTAATTTTAAGTGAAAAAAGGGAAAGTGACACGTCAAACCATACGAAACGGAGGAACGGGGCTCGTCCCAATGGAAACCGTAGATGGCCCGGGATCGCGTTGCAAAATGCGGGGAAACTTGCCCCGATTTTGCCCGATCTCGCGGGAATTTCAGTCGGAGACTGGAAAAGACGGAAGGCGACATTCGCACCGAATCCTTCCGCGGAAAATTTTAATTCCAGGACGGATGTTCGGGACAACGGAGCGAAAGGCGGGCTCCGTTCACGGCCGAGCGACGGTGGGAGACCCCGAAAGGTCGGACACCTAACGAAGGAAAGAGGCAGCTTTGGAAAAATTAATAAAACCGTTAAAAATATTAATATAAAATTGTTTTCGTGAAAAACCAATAAAAAAACCTAATAAATATCCGTCGAAAGGGAAGGCAGATTAAAGGACGAGCGAAAATGTTAATAAAATCGAGTTAAGTTCGAGCTTTGAAGGCGCGGGCAGAGAATCTTTCATGTGTGCGACGCCTTTTTTCGCTTGCGAAGATGGAAAACGCTTTCGCTTAAAGCTTTCTGCCCGCGCGAACGGAAAATCGAATCCGCGATCGGCGGAGGCCCCCCCGAACTTTCCGGAAGCGATGAAAACTTCCGAAGTCTGCGACGCGACGGTCGTCCGCAAGCTTCGGTGGCGGCGGATCGATGACGGGGACACCGGCCGGGAAAAGCAATCGACGCCTTAGGAAAGCATCCTCGCGACGGGCTCCGTCTCCTCCCCGGAAGCGACCGCCGCGGCAGAGGAAGACGAGCCGAGCCGGAACCCGGGGACCGAGTCGCGGGTTTTGCCCGGGCGACGGCAAAACGCGAGGGCCTCGTCGCGAGACGCAGGACCTTAAGCGGAATTATCCGGAGGGCGAGGCGACGAGGGGGATTTGCCCGTCGGAGATTTGCGAGGGGTTGAAAAAGCCTTCTGCGGGGCTTCCGGCACGCTCCCGAAACGCTGCGTCCACGTTTCGACATGAACCGAGCCCTCCCCTTTCCCACGCCGTACGCGGGGCCCTCGAATCTCGTTCGGAACCGCTTCGACGAGCGATCTCCGAGGTATTTAATTGCGAGAGCATCCCCCGGGACGTCGACCCTTTTTGGGAGCGATCGGCGGAGATTTTAATTATTGCGACAATTTTCAAAGCGTCCAACTTGAACGTCTGGCTGCGCCACCGTCGCCGAGAACCGAAAGGCATTTCTCTTCGTCATTCGCAAACAAAATTGAAAAGCCTTTGACAGCCTTAAAAGGAAAAACTTGAATGCCACATGTCGTTCATCCCTCGGGAACGGGCCCCTTTTGCATCCCTCTCAGCTGCCCCAATAATGCAACCCGCGAATAATAAACCATTTTTTTTTTTATCCCATCGATTCATTGTTAGCGTCTAATCTGATGAAACGGACTTTCATCTCCTGTCAGAGTAAATGAAAAACAGTCGGGGCAGGAAGCAGGGGAGGGAAAAGGCAGCTGCAGAAAGGCGGCAACGGAGAGAGCGACGCCTGCTGCCACTTCCGAGGAGAAAATCGAACAAATTGACCAGTTTTTTAGAGTTATGCGTACCATATCTCGGGAGCTGTTAAAATTGCGTTCGAAAGCCCTTCCGCTTTCAATCCCATTCACCGGAGGTTGGTCTTTACCGAATTTCCGCCCCGTTATTCGTGATCCGGGAGGTTTTTCAGTCTCCCGAAACCTGCTTTTGCCAAGGAAACGAATTGTTTTTCGATAAAATTAGATTTTCTTCTTATGCAAACTTTCAATTCGGAGACGGCTGATCGCTGCAGTGACAGCCACAGAGACAAAAGCGGAAAAACGTCGAAGAAAATGGGAATGTTCGCATGTCGGATCGATGTTCGTCTCCAGTTAAATTACCTGCGATGCGTCCGGGTAGGGGGTTCATGAGGGTTTGAAGAGGAAAAACCCCCCGAAGAAATTCCTTTCCACACGAGAAAATATCCTGGATGATGAAAATGCATCGACCGGGGTGCTCGCCAGATAATTTCATCGCGGGGGTTGCTTTCATTTTCCGGATGGGGATGAAACGGAAGTTGTCAGGTCGGAAATTAATAAAGCGTTATGTCGAACATTATACGAGCATTGTCATGTGAAGCAAGGAAAATTTTTCGCTCGAGTCCCGTTTCATTTCCCTGCCGAGCTCCGAGGCTGCGGGTTTGAATGGAACAATTTAATTAAATTCATTTATTTAACTGTCACCGGGCAACCTAGCTGACATTTTATCTACGAGACACAAACGGAATAACGAATGCTCACCTACCACAATTAATCATTATTTAAGGCGGTCGTTTCATAGTTATTTGCTCTTTTATTATCTATAAAAACGAAACAATTATATGAAAAAGACCGATACTCGAATGTAATCCCAAAAACATATACATTTTTTTGGCTGATTATTTATAAATATTCTTACATACTTTATATGGCATTAAACATTGCTTTCTTTCATAAATTTCAACTTGAATATTAAAATGAACGTATACATACAAATACACATAAAAGTGAAAAATAATTTTAAAAACTGATCAAGAAAAAAGACCAATTTCATATATTATTCATAAAAATATGCATACTTACATAAATTTATTATATATGTATAAAAATATATAACTTATATAAATATATTACACTTCCCAAGTGATCTAACGTTTTCAAAAACAATCGTCAACTGTGCAGATTTTACAAACTGTAAAGAGAAAATATTTTTTAAATCAATTATTTCATAAATTCAATATAGAATTATATATAAATTATACAAGTGATAAATTACTGACATGGATTTTCATTTAGAAACAATTCATATTCATAACGTCATATTTGTTTCAATCAGGAATATCTCATATTCTCGCGTGTATTTTCTGAATATGACTGATCGATGAACTCCATTTGTGCGCTGTCATTATGAATAAACCTAAGTTTTTTTTTATACCGGTTCAATATAAAAAGTAAATAAAATTGCATTCGTTGCTATCAATGTGAAAAACTATTATAAACTCCCTTAAATTTTCTAAAAGTTTGAGGTTTAATAAAATTGTTTAAATTTCACATGGAAAGCTAAAGATTTTTGAATAGAAAGTTTTTGCCAACGTATATGAATAAAAATTTACTTTCAAAGGATCACATCCCATCGTAGGCTGGGCCTCCGCCGCCCTCGGGCACTACCCAATTTATATTTTGTGTTGGATCCTTAATATCACAAGTTTTGCAATGAATGCAGTTTTGAGCATTGATTTGTAGTTTCTGTCCACTACCGGATTCCAAAGGTACGTATTCATACACTCCTAAATGTAAACAATCCAGACTTTAAAAGTTGTGCCAATTTCCAAAATCGATAAAGATTAATGATTAATAAATTCACCTGCAGGACAAAATCTTGATTCTGGTCCACCAAAATCCTGGAAATTAATTTTTACAGGTACTGTATCATCTTTAAGAGTGAGATGAGGTGGCTGATCAGCTTCGTGATTGGTCCCAGTAAGAGCCACGGAAGACAGTAAATCAAAGCTAATTTTTCCATCCGGTTTGGGATAATCTATGGGCTTGGATTCCGATATTTTCTTCAACCTTGCATTATCAGGTGCTGCAGAAAAATAATTCAGTTTTTCCGAGCTCAGATCCAGTAATAGATAATTTCTTTGTAAATTTCTTTACCTCCATGCTTGAAAGTCCACGGTTCGGATCCTTTGATCATTAATGAAAAGCCCGAGTAGGCGAGACCTCCGTAGACACCTAATGGATTATGGAACGAAGGCCTGCAATTGCGAACTTCTTTCAGCTCTTTCCATATCCAGCTACTTCTTATTTTATCTTCATATGAGCTTGGCTCCAAACCTGAAAAAATTAATTCATTTCCAAAAACTCATTAAAATTATTGATTAATACTCCTGCAGGGGAAAATCTTGATTATGGTCCGCCAAAGTCTTTGAAATGAATTTTTGCAATAAATCAATTTTTGGATTTACAAAAACTCTTGTAATAAAATAAGGGATTCATCTCATAAAAATTTATGCCGGAAGCCAATAATTATACAAAAAACCATTTCTTTATTTAAAAATAAACCTTTAGTTGTTGAAGAATCTTTTTTTTTGAGTGCTTCGAAAGTAGCTTCGGCGGCCAACATTCCAGATTTCATCGCATTGTGAGTTCCTTTAATTTTCGGTACGTTTAAGAATCCTGCACAGCATCCTATTAAACAACCTCCCGGAAATGTAAGTTTTCCAATAGACTGAAATCCGCCTTCGGCTAGGGCTCTAGCACCATATGCTATTCTATCAAGAAATAAAACTAATGTTTTATCCACGTTCGTGCTAAGAGCTAATTAAAAAAATAAAATAAAGGCTTTTGGGAATCTTTATCTTAAAAAAAATTCCCTTTACATTTTCCTAATATATGAACTATAATGGGTCCATAATATAGATCTGCAATCTCCTGAGTATTTTTTTCGGCAGATTCTAATTTTTAACATTACATCTACAAAATATATATTTTTTAAAAACTTAATTATTTAATTAAGTAAACTGAATTTGCTTTATACTAATTTTAAACGTGGTTGAAAAAACTTGATATCAAGTAGATCATTTACCTTTTTCCTCCCTCAAGGACCGAAGCTATTGACGGATGATGTTTGAATCTCTGAAATTCCCTAAATGGACTTAAATATGGATTGGAATAATCTAATCCGACGACAAAACCAATAGCGATAAGAGACGATTCATTTATATGGTAAAGAAATGATCCCCCGTATGTGTGAGGATCCTAAAAAGAAAATTTCAAACGATAAATCATATAAAAGTCGGTTTGAAATAAGCAAACTTAAACAATTTATTTTCTTTGTCAGCATAATTTCGCCTTGAGAGTAAATGAAAGTTTTTGCCAAAAAATGTTACAGAAACACACACAAAATTTTAGCATTATAAAATCCGTTGTTTTGAGGAATTAATTGAACAGTCGACGCTCTTAATGCCCGAATGCTTTAAAAATATAATTTTAGAATTTGGTGCTAGTCAAAACTAATCTGCACTCTAAAAAGAGACGGAATATTTGCCAAATAAAATTAAACAGCAAAGGTTTTTTAAACCTAATTATCTACATAATTCGATAGAATCACAGAAAGAGCAAGCGGAGTTTGACCAACCAAAGGCCATCCAACGGTGTGTTCCACTGTCCCAGCTTTGTGCTTTTCAGGACTGATTTCCCAAATTTCCTTCAATCCAATGCCATACGTCTGAGTTTCGCATTTCTCTCTGAGATTGAATTTTTTATTAATCATTTTTGTCAAGTGTCCGTGGCATCCTTCAGCAAAAATTGTGATTTTCGAATGCAATTCCATTCCACGTTCGAAATTAGCCTTCAAATAAAGAACAAGTTTTATTACTTGCATTCACAGTTCTTGATAAATTTATTTAATTTATAAACCGTATGGAAAATTAATTCACCTTCGGACTACCGTCTTTTGCAATGCCAACATCATTTGTGGCAACGCCTTTAACACTCCCATCTTCATGATAAAGAACTTCTGAAGCTGCATATCCGGGATATATCTCAACTCCCGCTTCTTCTGCTTGCTTACCAAGCCATTTCACCACATGACCCAGTCTTACAACATAATTGCCGTGATTGTTGAGAGGCATACCTTATTTTAAACGAAGATGTCTTCATTAGGCAAATCAATTCCTTCATTCAAGTTTACTATGATTTTTAAAATTCTTCCGTGATTCTATGATTTTTTATTATTAATAAATACTTTACATGTTTGGATAGTATTAAAGTCACGTAAAATTTATAGGCAACAAATTCTATAAAAGTACAGTAATTTTACTTATTTTTACAATATCCAAAATATGACTTTTAAAAGTAACTAATCTCTTCATATAATAATTAAGAATTAAAAGAGAAAAACCACACATTGCACCAAACAAATAGTATACAATATCTAATTTAAACTTGTACTGACATAAATTTTTATTGTTTTTTTAAATTAATAGCAATTCACAAAAAGAAAAGCGGAAATAAAGTTGGAAAATAACAAAAGTAATTCCTTTGAGATTTGATAAATTAACTTAAAAATAAATGCATTACTTTTTAATATTTCATTAGTAGTAATAAAAAATTTCTTAATTACAATGATAATTTTTTGGATGTCTCCAAAATTTAAACTCTTTATTCAATGGATGGCAAAATCAAGTATCAAAAATTAAAGATTAATCACAGGGAATATAAAATGAAAATTTTATTTTGTCCAGATTTATTATAAACAAACATTGAGATCTGGATCAAACTATAACAACAATTACAATCAAATATTTTTTATAAAAAATTTAAATTTCTCAGACTTACATTGGACTGCTACTGATAAGCAGCAAAATACTTGAAATATACTAATCAATTATTTGTATATATTTTTTTAAAATTTATCTTCATATGTTTTATATAAGAATTGCTTTAATGCTTAAATTTTAATCAATTTGAACAAAAAGAAAAAATACATAATATTATAATGCAAAAGTTTACTTATTTTTATTCATTTTCTCTAAAATAAAATTTTCTTTTTATGTTACTGTAAAGATTGTGCTTGCAACTTTTCTACCTGGAAGAATAGGAATTGGAATTCGACTTTTCTTAGTGAGAAACCCAAATTTATCTACAGTGACAGGAGTATTCAGAGGAGCTCCCTTTTCCTTCCAATCTGGAATTAATTCATTTAATGCCTTTGGATCCACACAAGCACCAGAAAGTATATGTGCACCTAAAATGACATCAATATATTAAAATAAAATTTGACATATGATGTTACCACAGAAAACCAAACATAAGAATTTTCTAACCTATTTCAGGTGCTTTTTCCACCAATGTCACCTTAAGTTCTTCACCATTAGATGAGGCTAGTTGTTTCAGTTTAATGGCAGCTGACAAGCCTGCTGGCCCTCCACCAACTATCAATACATCCGTTTCATCTGAATATCTTTCCATATTCACATCTGAAAAACAGTTTTAAAAATAATATCATGTGACAAGGCAGCAATAATAGCATGAAAACTTCAAAATCCTTTACCTTTCCATCTTGGATCTCCTTCTCTTGGTATAACTGTGTAATGGGTAGTGATCTTTGGGAATGCAGCATCTGAATACCATCTCCGACTTTGCGTCAAGAGGTTCCTGGCTACACAAGAAAATTTATTTTTGAGATCGCGTTATCAAAACGCACTTCTCTATCGGAAATGAAATAAAAAAAAATCCTAATTGCAGTCGTTTGATACTTAGCTAATGACATAAATCATTAAATATGTATTATCAGTAAACCTGTTTTTATTGTAATAATTACTGTTTTTATTAACGTTACTGTCTATACCGAAGACGAGTGAAGCTAGACGAAATTTAATTGGTTCCCACCAATTAAGCAATTAAATTTGGGAAAATTCTTCTGACATAATTTTAGAGATAAAAATCGGAAAAGTTTAAACATTGTGCAACCTGAACTAAAGTAAACAAAACGAGGGGAATAAACCGAATTTTTCACTTTGTACATCCAAATAAAAAAAAAGTAGTGATCGTCGGTAAAGTTAAAAAGTGATTAAATTTCGCCAAACAGGACTGTAAAATGAAATTGCAGCCGACAAATAAACGAAACGAAGCAAAATCATTTACCGATGTTAAAGGTTGAAGTACCCCTGCAAGCCATATTGACTTACTACTTAAATGAAACAAATTGTTATTTAGTAAAAGTTGACATCTGAAAATTCAGCGTCCCCGCATATTGAATACGAGTTCAAAAAATAACAACAGAAATTATGATTTGGGTATTTTTTTTCAATTCAGAATTTTCGATAAGCGGAAACAAGTCATCTTTGAAGTGGTTTTAATATTTGCAACCTGCGGATTCCGTTTAAATTCCACTGTGAAAAACTGTCGCGAAATTGTCGGAATGTTGTGAATTCGGTTTCGTACGTTGTTGCCTTATATTTATTTGTCAAGAACGAATTTAAGAATAATTTTTGCTTTCTCTCTGACAGTATTTTACGCTTTCATTGCGGGAGATCATATTGAAGAGGTAACAAGTTTGCATTGCCATAATCCGTACGTTGAATCAGAATGTCGAAACAATTTCTCACGTTTTAATTTCAAACAAGGTCAATATGATGAATTGCGTTCTGTAACCGAGTACAATCAAACCTTTCAATTTTAAACAGAAATCAAAAGCAAAAAAAAGCGATTAATTTCACCTAACGTCGATGTAAATAATCGACCATTATAGGCACTATTATTTTAATATTTTGTTAAGTCGCTGACCGGAATTGGTTACGTGTTTCCAGCGCAATCCCTTGCATAAAGCTCCTTTGAGGATAAGTATCCATACTTATGAGAACAGTTATCTTATAAGTAATTTCCTTAATTATTCTTTGTGTACGTCTTTTGATGAGCTTACGCGCTGAAGAAAAAAAAATTCATTTTTTTCAGAAAGATGGAGTGGTTATTTGGCAAAAGAATGACCCCTGATGAGATGATCAGGAAGAATCAGAGAGCCTTGAACAAAGCAATGAGAGATCTTGACAGGGAAAAAGTCAAAATGGAGCAACAAGAGAAGAAGATAATTACAGACATAAAAAAAATGGCCAAGGAAGGCCAAATGGATTCTGTGAAGGTGATGGCTAAAGATTTGGTTAGAACTAGGAGATATGTCAAAAAATTCATGATTATGAAAGCCAATATACAGGCTATAAGTTTGAAGGTCCAAACATTGAAGTCACAGAGTGCAATGGCACAGGCAATGAGAGGTGTGACAAGGGCAATGCAAAACATGAACAGACAATTAAACTTACCACAAATTCAGAAAATAATGCAGGAATTTGAAAAGCAGTCTGAAATAATGGATATGAAAGAGGAAATAATCAATGACACAATGGATGATGCAATGGAAGGGGATGATGATGAGGAAGAAACGTAAGTTATGGATCTATCAGTATTCTTTATGTTTTAAAGTGTTATAAATTTCTTGATTCAATATAATACTAGAAATTCACATAGAAGAAATATTAATAAAAATTGCATGAATATTTTTTCTTTTAAGTTCAAATTAAGCAAAAAAATAATTGATTTTTTTATTGTAATATTTGTCTAATTTTTGATTAATTTTCTTCAAAACATTTAGTTTGTTACCTTTAATTTACACTTTCACAAATCTTTTAGTAACAGAATATCTTATTTATTTAATTTTAATTGATTTTGTTGGTTTTACTTATTTACAGAGATGCAATTGTTTCACAAGTTTTAGATGAACTAGGACTACAAATGAATGATCAGCTTTCTGGTTTACCACAGGCAACTGGGTCTCTTTCCACACCAACATCAGCTAAGACTCCTGTACCATCAGCACCAATCAGTGATGCAGATGCTGATCTTCAAGCCCGTCTTGATAACCTGAGACGTGAATAGTAAATGTCTTAAAAGAGCTTTTATATTTTTTAACAGGGAGAAAAAGCTCTGTTGGGAAAGGGTAAAAGTTAAATTTTATCCCTGTTAAATAATTATCATAAAAAAATAAGTTTTCTGGCTTATTAAATTTTAGAAAGTACGCCCACTACTAACTTCAAGCATAATTTTTGGAGATAGATCAGCTTTTTAACTTTCTTATAAAATACAGAAAATTTCTTTGAATATCATTGATATCTATGCAACTAAATTTTAATATACTTTGTTTATAGCTAAAGGAAAGCTATTCTTAATGTATTAGAAATATTTTTATATAAGTTACTCACATAGTGTAATGCCTTGCTGATCATGCATCAGATATAATGTTAAAGGAGAAATGTATCCTTGTACAGCATTCTGTTAATAATAGTGCCAGTTCAGTGAAAGCTTGAAATGACCCATTCATAAAATTTGATTTGAAATTTTGAAAATATTTTAGTTTCTCATACATTTTATGAAAAACGTAAAATATTTAATTTTCTTGGATTCTTAAACAGCAAAGCACTTGCTACAATCAGGAAAGACAATTGGTTTTTCTGTGATAATTGTTTCAGTTATTCTAAAATTAGAATGGCAATGCCAATATAGTCTCTGTTATTTTCTTTATTTTGAGAGGGAAAATGAAAGTTGTGATTTTTTTGAGGATTTGAAGTGAATTGAACGCAACTTGATTGTCATACCCCGCTCAACATATTATAATTTCAGTTATTTAAGTATTTTCAGTCTGATGATTCTAATGATGTCCTCTTCGGCAATCGTGTATATAAAAGCAAAAATATTATTTGTATATTAATTTTTTGTTCCATGTTATAAATCTTAAAATTATGTTTATCTAACTTATTATGAATCTAAAAAGATTTTTTTTTATTCTAAAATATCTGTTTAAAGAGTATAAAGCAGAATTTATTTTCAACCTTTTGATTTGTAAAATGTTTAAATCCAACTTCATGTTATGAGTTATTCACTTTTTTAAATTGAAAATCCAAATTTTTATCACATACTAGTCTTCAGTTTCATATAATCTGAGAATGGCATTAATTTTTTTTATTAAGAATTAAGTTAAAAAAATTAATTTAAAATACCTATTTATCAAATGTACTTCAACAAATTTACTTTGTAGTATTACATTAAGAAAATAAATTTGAAAGATCCAAATTTTTGCAAGGCCTTGATTATTTTAATATATAATGGGTGTAAAATAAAATATATTGTCATTTTTCTATACTTAAAAGTAGTGCATGAAATGTTGTTGGTTCCTCAGGCCTGAAGGAATAATTTGAAATGAATATCACCATCATAGATTAATTTAATTTTGAGATGTTATAAAAAATAAACATAAAATTCTTAAATGAATAAAAAGAACTTTATCCCAGCTTTTAATTTTAATAAGTTCACAATTCCTGACAAATTTTTAAAATATGGTAAACTATAATTACTTGCCTTCCATATTTTATAAATCAGTATAAAAAGAATATTAACTACCAAAAAAATTCTATTCTTTACATTTGTTATAAAAATATTTATACCTTGTAAAAATTATTTGTTGCAATTATTACTGAATAGTTAATATAACTTATATTTTTTACATCATATTTACAACCTGTCACTATTTAATGTAATTGCTTGCTCTTTATATTTTATAATATTCCACATTATAATTTTTTTAATAACAATATAATATTATATTTCATGTAGGCTCCTACAGCTAATAATAATCTGGAACTGGTGCACAAGCAATTTTCACAAAATCTTCATAATGCACAGAATTATTCAGATTAATATTAGCTTCCCTAAATATTTGATCTACTTCTTTATGGCTTAGTTTTTCACCCCAATGAAGAAGTAAATGTCTCAAGTGACGAGCAGGAATGGTTCCTTTTTTCTGAGGATCACTGGCCCTAAATGCATCAATTACTTCCTTTGGCAATTTCTCTGCTTGACTGTGGAGATGCATCACATCCAGAAAATCTGCAAATGTCATTTTTCCGCCCTTGTCTTTTAGGTATTTATTTAGTTCTCCAATTGTAGGGCTCATACCAAGTGACCTCATAACAACAGTGAGCTCGTCAAGTGTGTTAATTTGTCCGCTTCTTGCAAAAAGGTAAAAGCATTCCCGAAATTCGTCGATGTCCTTCTCCGCAAAGTAACGCGCCATTATAAATCTGCAATTCGAAAATGATATTGGTTGTAAGATCTGAAATGTGCATTTTTGCACTTTTTAAAAAAAGAAAAGACAATCTCTCGAAAATGAGATTGAAGCTTAAAACCCCAACACCATTTTTAAATCTCAACATTTCTGCTAAAGAGTTTCTCAAACGTACCGGGCAAATAATGTGATATAAAGTGAAATTTTTAACAAAATCAAATGCACAAGTCACGCTCAATGCCGAAGCTACTGTGCAAAAAAAGTTAAATGTTGGTCCCGTATCTTGTTCATCTAGCTTGAATTGGTCACTTACTTTTCCGTTGAAAACAGGCAGTTGGATTTACTTTTTTTCTTCCATGTAAACCAAATAGGAATTTGTAATCAGTGAAATTGCAATCAAATAAGCTGCTCCTCACTCACGTAACATCGACGTGTTAACGTAAACAGCGATGGATTCCGGAAATGAAATCTTTTTAACTCACTGGTCAAATAACCTCCCGGATTAATTTATTAAGCCACGAGCAGTAAAACGTTAATTCTTCATCCAAAATTCGTGCCCAACTGCCCCTTTCTTTCCTTTGGTTTTGCTTAGGAATGTGAAAGATGCAGAAATTCAATTGCAAGATCCGAATTCTGATCCCGATAGTCAGTTTAGGTGAAAAATACATTTAACAATATAATAATAATAATTATGCGAATTAAACATGGGTGTGCAACGATATTTAAAAAGGTGATTGATTCATTATGAACCTTTGTTAAAGATTTTTTATATTTACTTTTTTATTTATTACTTTATAAATTACTTAAATTTATATTTTCTTCATCGTTCTATCGGGCCCGTGGATCGTTACTCTTGCCTGGAGATAGTCGATTTCCAGTTCTAAATTCTGCGACATTTTCCGTGGCGGAAATTCATCTTAATTCGTAATTCTTTGCCACCTCTTTCCTCGGATAATTATAATTTTGTTGTTCCAGATTCATTAACTGTAAGAGAAAAATTCGTAATCCTTCCGGCCACATAATGCAAACCTCTTACCTAAAGTTTGAGGTTTTTGCGGATTATTGTAATCCTTACAAAAGGATTTGGGTTTTGATTTGACTTATGTTTTAGCTTTAATTTAAAATACTTACAAGAGCTTTTTGTAAGGCGAAGCGCTGTCTAAAGGGAAATTCTGGCAAACAGAGCAATCAAATTTGCCAGACACATTTTTGTCTAGGAAAATTTGATTTCTGTTGCATCCCTTTTTGGATTTTCCGCCGCTTTCAGATTTTGCGCCAACCTCCCCAAGCGTTGGGGTTCCTTCCGGCGAAAAAAGAGTGCTTTAGAGTGATGTAAAGAAAAACATGAAAATGCTTTTCCTCAGTCGCCCTTTACGGTTTCTCGAAGTAGTAATCGAATCAACAGCAATGAAAAATGATTTTTCCCGAATACTAAGGAACCATCTCTACCTTCTGACTTTTCATCAATTTGATGTTCTATCAAGTGAGGCTTTGCAAAAAAAAAGAAAAAATTTGTACGTTCTTGGCGTCGAATGTTCAAATAGAAATTGATAAAAAACGTCAGGAACTGGACTGAACGTCAATTTATTATTTATTTAAAAATTAGTTCAATAAGATTAATGTTCTTCAATGGACTGCGTCTAATTAAGTACCTTATAGATGATTAATAATTTAATTTTCAGAACGAATTTCAAACTCATTACAGAACTGAAATACTGCACAATAAACTGATAAGTTAAAAAAATTTTTGTTATATAATATTTACATTATATAGTATTTGGTATTTAAAAAATTTAAAGTTCGACCTCAGAAAAGAACTTTTTGAGACTATTTCGCCGACACAAAAATTATATGAACACATATAAATATACATAAATTACAATTACCTTACAATTCTAATATAAGGTTCAATATTACCATTTCTGCACACATATGCATATATAGACGATACGATGCCAAAATACAGTTATTGTTCGACATTTACGATATCTAATGCTAAAATAATAACATAAATTGAAAAGAAAAAGAAAAACCATATAAAACGAAAAGTTAATATTAAAATAAGTATTATTCAATGAACGTTGTTCAATTATTAAAATGAAAAAGAATAAATTATTTATATATTTTCAAATGCCATATAAATAAAAATATTCATGTTAAAAAAAAAGGTGAAATTTTTATTTTTAAGGAAAAGAATATCATAAAACAAATTAAGTCTGATAAATGTATTTATATTTGTTATTCTTCATCTTTCATTGTATGACTAAAATGAAATATACAGTTGAAAAATGAAACAAAAAAAAATTATAGTTTGAGATGATTTCTTGTTTTTGTACGTCTTCGAGTAGGGAGACACAAATGGAAAAATGTGGAAAAATATTAGAATTATGTTCACTAAAAACTTAAAAATTTTCTACATTGATCTGATTTAAGAAATTCAGAATGTTTTTGAAAGATTAGTGGTAAATTAAGGCAGCGATGAGCAAATTTTGTTTCGTTTGTGTCAACTGAAAAATTACATTCAAATATTTTCTGGCGTTTATGAGGAAAAATTTCACATTTATTATATCTGCTTCATATACAAACTTTTATATATATTATATATATTTATATTTTTTTGCCAGAGGTCAAGGATTTATGATTAAGGAGGGTTACATGATTGCACCAAATGACAGAAACAAAGGATTTGTTATAAGTTGTTGCTTAAGATAGGAGAATCATAAGGGGTACTGGAAATTTTTTTCATTCCCTTTCAATTGTGTAAATAAGTTGGGAAATGTACAGAAAAATACTGGGAAATATTTCATAATTTAGCATACAAGGAAACATTAATAGCCTAAAGAAATATGTTAAAAATGCTCTATAAAGACAAAAGTATTCCGATTAAATACAAATTAATTTATTAATAGCATTAGAAAAAAATAGCTCCTTGATTAACAGTTGAAAGATCAGAATAATTAAAAAATCAAAAATCAGCACCTGGATTTTCATCTTGCATATATGAACTATAAGTTACTTCAAGAAAAAGTTAACTAAAATTGTTTTTTTTCGTAAAAGCCTCGTAAGTTTTTAGAAACGTTTTACATTGTGATGAATATTCCAAAAAAATAAAGCATTTCAAATGCTATAACTATTTACAATTAAAAAAATAAAATGATTTAAAAATACAAACATATATCATACTGCTTAGAAACTGTTCGCTTAAAGGACACGAACTATTGCGCCAATTCGACACGTTTAAATTTAACATTACATTATATTCCAAAATGTTTTGTTCGTCAAATTTTCCTCAAAAAAATTTTCTTTCTTTTTTACATTTTTACAGTTCAGCAAAAGTTACTCCTCCAGTGATCCCAATATGAACTGGTTTTTTATCCAATAATAAACTCAATGCGAAAATTTTGCTTTTAAACTAAATTTTTTTATTAGATTTTTTTAAAAATACCTCTTTGGATTTCAATATTATTGAAATCTCAAAAAATTTATTACGAATGGTGGCTACTAAAAAAGCTTTTTCTAAAAATTAAATAATTGTTTCAAGAATATTAACAATCGATTAGTCGTAAATCCTACAATCTTGACCGAATTCGGAAATTAGCCAAAAAATTTTTTTTGAAAAAATAATGCCAATAATAAAATTAAAAATCTTTAAAGTCAACATCAACATAATACTAAGCACAATGGATATAATATATTTTATAAAAATAAATGTAGTTTGTGGCACTGTGTACTTGTTCCGCATCTGCTATGAATTATTCTCAACTCCGGTAACATTTTATACAACTATAAAAAGTTATGCGATTGGAATTTGTGATATATTTAATAAAAAAAACATATTATCAATGTATGAATAGGGATTAGAAAATGCTTTTTCAAGACAAACTGCAACAAAGACAGTTTTCCAGTATAAATAAGAAGTAAGTTGTAAACCAATTATGAGACTTGATTTGACGATCTAATCTAGCGTCAACGCAATATAGAGTCACATACCATAACACAAAAACTAAATCTAGTCAAACATGTTCGCGGTCTGAATTCGAACGCATAGAATGGATTTTAAAAAGGAGTAAAAGAGACAGTAATGGACATAATGTGAATCTGGAGAGTGCGACTCTCCACGCTGAATGGAGAGAACCCAATAAGATGAAGTCACCTAAATCATCAATAAGGTGTGGGCTAAGGAATTACATTAATTAGCAGCATTGAGGGCAAATTAAAAAATGGGCATCATGAACAAGGTGCATAATTCCGTCTGAAAAGATTCATCTCCTTGTATAGAAGCCTGATTTCGATAAAAACAGAATTTCTGGCAAAGACCTAACGAAGGGAATTGTATGCGTTTTACATCGAATAAAGAGAAAGAGGAAATCTGAATCGGCAAATTACAATCAAAAGCTTATCGATCACTCACAAGATAATCACAGCAATCACGACTGGAGAATGTGAGCTGCACTGATAATGGTCCCTTCTGGACAGGAGGGACGTCAATCAAAGGCGATTATACGAATGTAAGGAATTCCTAATCCTGAAGAGATTAATCATCAGAGTGACAAAAAACTCGATGTGGTCTGACAGATTACCAAGAACCTGTAGATGAGATCAGCATGGCTGCGTGCTTGATAACAAAAAATCTACTGGAATTCTGCAAAAACGCCATGTAAAAAGTACAATACTGAAATGCACCTCAGTGTCAGACCGCAGCATTTGCGAAGATTTTTATTCTAGGGAGAATTTCTCTCATTTCTGATTTCTATGCTTAGATAACTGAGCAATTTAGAAATTGGGCATAGCCTCACGACAGCGAAAAAGCAATCAGCTACTAATTACACACTTGAATGACTTTGAGACTGGCATGCCAAGAACGAGAATACGGTGAAATGCTTACTTAGTGAAAAATCTCAATGAAAATATCAAAATAAATCTTTAACTAAAAATGAGTGTACCCAGAGGAAAATAAGTGAAGATAACATTAAGGAGGAAGGTAAAAGACAAAAAATGTAGAGAAATTTGGAAGAGAGCCTGGAACGAAAAAACAGCATAAAACAAAGTCAACAAGGGGATTAATAAAAAAAAAATTCGGACTAAAAAAAAACATTGTAAAACTCGGAAATAGATCCCTGCAGTTCTAATAGTGCAGGAACACAGTTTCGATTTGTGGCCTTTAGCAAGTAATAGGAGCCTGGATCGAAAAATGAGGAAAGTGCATACAATGAATGGAGCAGGAATACAAATTAAAATAATAAATTAAAACAATATTATTAGTTATTCGTAAGATTTATAATCCTAATTTGAGCCTTGTTATAAAAAATAAGTTAGTAGTACCTCATTTTGGCTAAATTATGTTTGCGAACCTTTAAAGTTTACTACCATAAATTAACAAAAATTTCAAGTCACAATGGATTTCAAATAAAAGAGAATAATGAATAAAAATAATTCATTTGTGTTAAAGAAAGTTTATTATTTGCAATGTAAGGGGGTTATTTCTGTGGATCGACATAATTTTTATTAAGCCCAAATTGAGATTAAAAAATCTGGACAAATTAAGAAAGTTAAAGCACTTAAAAGTTTTTGATAGGCATCTTGAAGCTTTAAAAGTTTATTTATTAAACTATAAATTAAATTATTTTCAACAAATTAATATTAAGTAAACAGAATGTGGAAGACTGAAAGAAAATTCCAAACTATTTATACTAAATCCAGAAGGCTTCCTGAATATTAAATTAATTACAGCAAACCTATTCCGAAAAATTTGAGCAAGATTATTTTGACGTCGACGTTAAAGAGAATTATATAATTTACAACAGAAAGATTCTAATACCCAGCAGTATAATTTGTCATGTTAAAAAAGGGCATTACACAGATGATATCGCCATTATACAATTTAAAAGAAAAGGGCTTTTGATTGAAGGTAAGGAAATTACCAGAAAAAAGTTAAGACTTCAACCTCGCTTCACAAAAGGATGGTGTTTTTAAAAATTATGGTGTGAACGTTTCAACTAGTTGCCATAATGCTGCAAATAGATGATGTAAATTACATAAATGCATTCATTCAATATTTTCATTTTTATTTCCATTCCAATTTGAAATAATTTATAATTACTTCGAACTAGAAACAAAGTTATCTCCACCACTTAAAAGAGAATTAATGATTAAAAAAGATTGTACTTAAAATTTTTTTCCAGGATAAATTTTATTGGGATATATAAGATTAAAACTTAGTCGATTTAAAAAATTTGAAATTAATATTTACATATCATTTCGATAAATACTCCAGAAAACAAAAATAAAAAAATTAGACTGAAATGTACACACAAACTTTGGACTCATTCTTTTTTGCAATCATACCATATAACTTATCAATTTATCATTTGGAATCAACAGAGATGCTGACAATATTCACATTGAAAAATTACTCTACATCTATTACTATTTACAATTTCAATTTGGCAATTGTTCTCTTTAAATCACAGTCAGAAGTAGCTAACACATCATATTGCTGTCCTTATCGGGACTTTGATGCTGAACAGGCCCCTGGAATAGATAATTTTGGATAAAAAAAAGTTAGCAACTTTCTACAGAAAACTGTTTAAAAGCAACATAGAATAAAAATTGTCATTTTAAATTTAAGTTAGATTAAACTGAAAGAAAGAAAACATTTTTAAAAAATATTAATTTAAAATTGAGACAACAAATAAGCACAATAGGCTAATATCATGCAACTGAATACAAAGACCTAATGAACAAAGATGAATGCATGAAGTTCTTTTTTATCAGTTTACTTACTTGTAGAAATGTTTCAATGGAACTAAAAGGATTTACTTGAGAACCTTGTGTCCTAGGTGATGATCCAAGATCACTTAAATGTGAAAGCTGTTGAGTAAGACCATCTAATGTTGAATCTGTTACAGTTAATATCACCCAAATCACATCTGCAGAACAAACATTACAATTTTTTAATCAGAAAAATTGCTTATAACTGAATTTTAAAACAATTATTTTTCCTAAAAACCTAAAAATTATTTAATTTAGTCAAAATATTGTCTTAAATATTAAGATTTTAAAACTTAAGATTGCCAAAACTAAAATTCAGAAACAAAAAAAATATAACATATTCTTTCTCATTAATGGATAATAACAAATATCATTAAAACTGATTATTCTTCCAGGCTAATGGAGAAAAATAATGGAAATCAAATTTACTTTTTTGTATTTAAATATTTAAAAGATATCTATAAATATACATAAACTTTTTAAAGAAAAAATTCATGATCATATTTAATTTAAATTAGTTTCAAAACATTTTGCCTTCTTTTTAAGTTTAAACTGAATTTTTAATGAACTTAATATAAATATTTACAATATTATTAAAAATAATATCTACCTCCAAAAAAGCTACCAGAGTCTGTGCACATCCTCCATTTACTCTGATAAATGCCAGGCTCAGATGGACTAGTCATTTCAATGCTGAGACGTGTACAAGAACCAGGAGCAATAGGCACTACAGGCAATCTTTCTTGTTGAGACATGCAGACACCACCAGTAAATTGCAAAAAACATCCCTCTGGCCACACTTCATTACCATTATTTTGTACATACCATGCTTTTGTAAATCTATAAATGAAAAAAAAAAAAAGTTAATTTTAGGAACTGAACAAAAACGAAAAAACACATTTGTATACATATAAAAATAATAATTAAATGTTAGTCACAAAAATATAAAAATTCCAAAACAAATCAGAGAAAAGTATGACAAAGAATAATTACAAAGAACTTCCCTGTACAATAGCTAAGAATCTGGAAAACATCTTTAAGTAAAAAAGATATTCAAAAAAAGAAATTTATCAGTTAATTACAAGTTGAAAATAATAATTAATATTCATGACTTAAATAATTTAACAAATGAAAATTATAAATTTTTTAATTCCAAGGCTGTATGACTTACTTTGTGGATGGAGGAACAGATTCTTTTATAGAAATATCTTTAATCAGTAACATTGAAGGCAGCTTGCAAGCAGTATTAATATCAAAGTAAAAACCAACTGCTGCCTGAAGGTTCCTAAAAAAAAAATCAATAAAAAAATAAGCATTCAGAAATAATTATAAACCTATAGACATAAAGTGAATAAAATAAAAAGCAATATGAGCAAAGCAGACAGAATATGACTTTCTACATCAAAATACTTTTTAAAGTAATTAGTAATAATATTGAAAAAAATTTAAAATTAAATCTTAAGAAAATCACATCTTGATGATTTTTTATTTTTCAATTAGTTTTAAAACTGTCTTATCAATATCTAAAATATTTTTCTGGCTAGCTTAAATAAAATTTATCAAAGCAAATTTCTAAAAATTTGCATATTTAATCAGAAGTATTATTATAAAGTAATAAACTTTATCAAATCAAATAAAATAAATTAATTTTATTCAAGGTATCAGTTTAAAGATTTACAGGATCTCACAATCTTTTATTAACAAATAAAAATTTAATTTAAAATTAAATTTGTTTTCAATCTTCTTCAGATAATCAAAAGGCTTATCCAATTATTTAATCAGTGACAAAGGACAAAGAGATATCATGTAATATTTATAACCAAATATTACAGAGGTACCCTATTGTAAAGGAATGTATAAAAAAATTAAGAAATTTAGGCTTAATTATTTCAATAATTTTAAAAAGAAACATACTGATTTAACTTTTTTTTCCTTTAAAAAAATAGTTGTCAAGAATTTTCTATATCTTGTAAATCATATTACCATTTTCCTAGATTTTTTACATGTAAACGAAAAACGGAAGTAAATTAGAATCAAGTTTTTCTATCAATTTTTTAACAATCCTCACAGAATCCAAAATAATGAAATCAGCATAAACAGTAAGACATAAATTATAAAGGTTGAGACACAAGAAAATGCAAAATAATAGTGAGAAGCAATTTCATGCAAGGTTAGAGGTTAAGTAAGAGAAAACACATCCGTCGAATAAAATAGGAGCAAGACCTGATAAAATAGGAACAAAGATTTCAAAGCTGACGTCATCTTCAGGCCAAGGTTGATCATTTAATGAAACGAGTGCTCGATGAAAGATTGAAGCATCAGAGAAAATTTGAGTTCCTTACCAATTATTCATTTCCAGAAAGAACGAAGCTGTTTCGGAATCTAGTTCCTGACCTATAACCGCTTGCAATTGTTTTACTAAATCATCTTTATCAGTAGTCCCCATGCAACTAAACTGAAGGAGCAAAGTTTGATCTATTTCGTTATCCGCATCCATTATTTATTTACTTTAAAAATATATCTATTTCTTGTACTAAAGATATTTCTTTGTTTATGTTATTGTATTATTTAAGTAATAGCGAATTAAAATTGTTTAATAAAATCATAAATGCTAAACACATGAGAAAACAAACAAATGCTTTATCGCCATCTTTAAAACGAGCGTAATTTTTGTAGTATTTTTATTTTGCGTTGTTTTCAAACATGTTTCTGAAACACTTTCATCGCGATCTCGTTCTCGGATTTAAAAAAACTCTTTTGTTTCTTCCCCCGTGGGATTTTGGAGAACAAAAGAAGGGAGCATTAAATGCAAAAAAATAATCATTAACGCAAGTTTTTCTTTTTATTTTTTTTCATGCAGCTATGAACCAGAGTATGAGAATAAAATTTGGATTCGTTGAAAAAATCTGAAGTTTCGTTTCCAAGGAGGAATCGAAATTTTTAATCCCGACAAAACCAAAAAAACCGTTTTCAGGCTCGCGGGATTTTTTGTTTCTGAATTTCGCCAGGCCCCATGCTCACAAAGGGACGCCGCGGTAAACGAGAAGAAAATTGGACCGTTTGCCTAGTTTAACGGTAACGCTTAACCAATGAGAGTAGCTTTGTGAAATAAAAATTTAGCGGTTTGCATCGCGAGGAAAAGTAATTGACGCCAGTTAACAGTTTCGTTCAAAACAAAATTTCACCAGTTAAAAATTCAAATTTAAAATTTTCGTTATTTATTTTTTGGAGAATTTTTATTGGAAACATACAAAAATCAAGAGATTGTTAACGCCTCGGATTTCAAATAATTATTTCCCCCTGTTTTCTTTCCCAATTTCAACTCTCAATTACGGTCAAAATTGATGTTTTCACGAAAACAAGCTGCCATTCATTTAAGACAGCTCTTAAACGTGCAGTGATTATGAAATTTATAAATTTTAGGAAAATGACTTGAAGCGAATCGATTCAAATCGTGAAAATCATCTAAGGTGAAGATTTCCATGGATGCGGACTTTGGACTCACGCCATCGTCACAGGCGAAGATTTTCTTTTGTTTTCTTGTTTGCTCTCTTTAATGTCTGCTGGTCATATTTCTCCCGTTATCAGTGCAGTAGTGTAAGGAAAGATGGGTGCTGTGAAGTTATTTTCGAGGGAAGTACCTTTCCTGTTTCTTTTTTGAAATTCCTCCTCGACGCGTACGGCAAAGACAGAAAGAACCCGAATCAAAGGAGTCGGCACGGCTTCAAATCCTTTTCGGCCTGTCCAAAGCGACGATGACGAGGGACGGCAACGAATCGAGCGGCAAAGAAGAGCAGGGTAACTTTAAGACGAACCTCCAAGCGGCAAAGCTAACGAACATACATGGAAAGGAAATCAGTAGAAGCGCGGTTGACGTGGAGAAAAACGAGGAAACGGGAAAGAAGGGGAAAAAGGTTTTGAGGATGAAATTCGAAAATTCCTGCAACAGACTCGGAATCAATCCCAATTTGCTTTTCCTCAAGATATCTCTCTTTGTCATGTACGGAGGTAAGACAGGATCTGATTTTCGGCGGTGAAAATCCCGTAACCGGAATCCGCCACCCATCCTATTCACATTAACTACCCCTTTGAGCAGCGTCGACCGGAGTTTCCGCGTTTCGATCTCCATCACCCAATCGTTTTTGTGAGGTTGAGAAATAGGGAAAAATTAATCATTAAATAACAAAATATAATTAATTTGAAGCAACGGCAGCATTACTTCCGTATTTGACCATCCACATGCAGAGCATAGGTTTGACCGTCGAAGATATCGCCATAGTCTACCTCGCACTTCCCCTGACGACTTTTCTGGCGCCTCCCTTCACGGGTAAGCACGTTTTCCTTTCTGCATCTTGAACTTCGGCATTATTCCCATGAATTTACGAAGACTTGCTTCCAGGGTTTTTGGTTGACAAAATGGGAAATTACAAGCCTGTAGTTATACTCTCCCTTGTGCTGAACCTGATCTTCCATCATTCGCTGCTTTTCATACCTCATCAAGAGATGCCCGGCATGATGCCTGCCGCATATGTCGTTCGCCATCCGGATACGGGGAAAGTGGAAGTAAATTTTGAAATTCTGCATTTCGTGAGCTTTTTCCGAGCCGGTGAACGTGAAAGGCTCTTCATTAGCGATTTTCATACATCAATTGGCTGTGTATGCTTTCTTTTTGTGAATTATATTATTATTTGGTACTTTTATTTTGTCACCATCTTTTCAGGTGTGGTGGAGTCCATGTCCAAGTAGAGAATGTCCGGACGAAGAAGAGTTGGACATGGTGAGAATACAACATTTGAATAATGGTTTTATGAAAGCGTGCGCATTTAGATGCTGTAATTAATTTTCCGCAGGTTGTGGACAACTGCGAAGACTACTGCTTATTGGAGGACAAAATCACGAAGCCGAGGAAACATCCGGTGTTGCCTTCGGATATTGCAGTCATGCCTCCCACGTTGCTGAATCTGAAAAATCCCGTTTTCCATGGGGTGCAGCTCGGGGAGAAAGAACAGAAATCGAGATCGAACAAAGTAAAAATAAAAAAAAAAAAAAAATCCGGAAATTCCACTCAGGAGGACTTGCGATTTCATTTTGACCAGCACAATATAAAGCAGACGCCTGAAGGGTAAGTAAAAACGACAAAGTCCTTGCGGATCGAGAACGAAGGCAAGGAGGTTCGTAAAGTGAGGCTTTACAATTTAATACGCAGGAAGCCCAAGAAAAAGAACAAGAAAAAACCTTCCAGGAAGGAAGAGTCAAGCGCTTTCTTCTATATAGGGCTGCACAAGAACCTTGGAGATCCAATAGAGCAATTAGGTATAAAGGAAGACTGGAGACCTTCGAGAAGTTCACGGTGGTTCCCAGCTAAAGACATCATTCCCTGCAGGTCTCGAAATAGAACCGGACGAAGACGAGGTGGAGTCCGTAACGGATTTTCGTACAAGATTTGGACCGGAATTGCTGATGGAAGCAGGAGTGAACGTAACTGCTCTGGAGGAGTTCGACCTTCGTTGCGGAGGACTCGTTCTGGCGACGAATCTAACACTGGAAAAGCTCAAGGACCTCGCTGCAGACTGCATGCTGCAGAAGTGTAATTTCATGTAAGTTAGAGTCGAGTTCCGAGCCGCTGCACGTTCGGAATTGTTTTTTATCGGTATACAAAAAAAAATTTTTAGAGAAGGTGGACCTGAAGTTTGTCCGCCAGATTATAAGGAATCTGACGACAAAATATTCTGGATTTATTTCGCGCTGAGATTCATCGGGACAACGATGCTCAGTGGATGCGTCACTATCATGGATCCGATAGCTCTGGTGTTGATTCAACAATACGGCGGAGAATTCGGCAGGGAAAGGCTTTTTTCCAGCATAGGAATGGCCATCTTCTCACCACTCACCGGGGTTCTCATAGACTATTACAGTGAAGATCTGGGTAGGATTGAAATTTTGTTTCTGCGTCCTAAACTGTAATATTTCAGGTTTCAAGTTACATCGAGAATTTATTTAAAATTATGCTTTTCCAGGATACACAGATTACAGTGCTGCCTTTTACACGTATGATCTTCTTCTTGCCATTTCCATTATAACCGTAAGCTTGATGCCTCTCGCACCCAGACTTCCGGCAGACAACATACTTATGGATACATTGGCAATAATCAAAATGCCTCACGTCGTACTTTTCATTTTATTCTTATTTCTCCTCGGTAATTTTTGGGGGTTTATTGAAAGTTATGCCTTTCTCTATTTGAAAGAGCTCGGTGCAAGTAATTATTTATTAGGTACGACACATAATAGATAATTAATGCGCAAATTAATTAATTTTTGCGTGGAATGAGAAAATATTTTCTTTAGGTATCACCGTCACTATTGGCACTATCAGCTCGATGCCTTTTTTGTATGGCGCAGAAAAAATAACAAAGAAATTTGGTCATATCAACATCATAGTTTCTGCCTTTTTCCTTCACGCCGTCAGATTAATGGGATACTCTTTTATAGAGTAAGTTCTATTCTTGACTCGATGAATATTGCTGAATTGGCAAAGAGAACAATGCAAGTTACTTTTTACAGAGAACCCTGGTGGTGCTTTCCATTCGAAGCCATGGAAGCCCTGGCGGTTCACCTTATGTGGATAGCAGCTGCTACATATTGCGCATTACTAGCTCCAAAAAATTTATTAGCAACTTTGATTGGTGTTTTAGGAATGGCTCATTTTAGTCTTGGTACATAAAAAAAAATTGTTAAACATTAACTCTCTTAATTATTAAAACTAATTTGTTTTTATAAATTAATATACAAAATGTATTGCAAAAGTATCAAAGTTTCAGATTTCTAATATCATTAAACTATATATGAAAAAATATTATTATCTATTACAGATATTTATATAAATAAGGTTCATTGTTAATTTACTCAATAATTTAAATTATTTATTCATAAATATTAATAATTTTATTAAATCTTAGGTAGAGGAAGTGGTAGCTTCGTTGGAGGACTTTTAATAGGTACCGTTGGTACGAGAAAATCGTTCAGAATAATGGGCTTAATAGCGATAACCGGAGGATTTTGTTATTTTATTCTTCATTATTTTTGGCTCAGGAAGTTGAAGGTTGTCCGGGAATTAGAAGCTCAATATATGGAAGGTAAAGAGTTTAAAAACTCAAATGTACATAATTTAGTATCCGTTTTTCTTTTTGTTTTAAAAAATAACATTAAAAAAAAATTTTTTAAATACTTAAGATTGTGAAGAAAAAGAACGATCCAACAGAAATGGGGATAGAGTAAGAGAAAGACCTTTAATGAAAGATGTCGCGATTTCGGCGGAGCGACTAAGCCTCATGATAGAATTCCATAATAGGGGTTCACTCACATCTTTGGATAGGAGTTATCTCATGAGGGGTAGTGCTTCAAAAGTGGATTCATTGAGAAACCTTAACAATCGGAGAAATTCCAATCCGATGCTACTGCTGAAAAATTCGACACCGAATTTAAGACGCCATAGCAGCCTCGGGAAAGACAAGGTAAAATGTGATTTTCTTAGTTTTTAATCTGAAGTCCATTGGTAAAAAAAAAAATTGATCTTTCTTCATATAGATGCATAGAGATTCATCTTCCAGTATCACTCCCTTGCCATCCAAAAAAAGTTTTGATATTATGTCAACTTTTGAGGAACTCACATTATTAAAAGGATCAAAACCTATTTTAGAAGAGGAAGAAACGGGCAAAGACGAATCGCTAAATCTCGATAAATCAAATGATGAGGATCAAAGCAAGAGAGTTTAATAAAATCGACGTACATCATGTTATTTTTTGAGATTCCAATAATTAAGCAAGGTGTGTAACTCCCAAAAGTTACTTAAAAGTAAATAAATCCTAAAAGGGGATAAAACATGACAGGAAAAAAAAATAAATAATTTCTTGGTTTTTAAAGTGATTTAGGCCATCACGAAACGATTATACTTTACATGAAATTCTTAATTTTTCATGTAACATCTGAGCTATTATTTTTTTTCTAAATGTATATTTTTTCAACAATTTATCAACAAAAGTTGCATTATTACAGTGAAAAAAAGGCAAATTTTTCATCTTGGCTGTACAAGAGTATTAAATACTAAATTTTTACAAAAATTTCACCACACTAAAAACAAACAAGAAATATGAACTAGAAATCCACTTATTTTTCTCTTAAAATAATATCTTGAAATGAAATAACTTATATTATAATAACAATGCATTCATCACTCAATATAAAAAAAATTATAACAACAGATTTAAACGTACAAAGTTATTTATATATATATATATGTATACAAATGCAATAACATATCTTATAAACCTGCTCTGAAACCATATGTTAGTAAATTTAAAAAAAGTTTTAAATCAAGCTTATAAAGTGACATGATAATTTCTTTTTATTAAGTTAAAATTTAAAAAAATTTGATCTCTAAGGTCTCTAAGGAAAATAATAAATGTGTTTTAAAATATTTGGCAAATAAGTACTATACTCTTGGAGCGCACAGAATAAGACAACAGGTACAATTAAAAGTGGTGTATAAAATTTTCCTTTCAGGTTGATACATCACGTGATTGATAAAATAAAATATATCCGGTTTCAGAAGATTTTTGAATATCCGATGTCAAACCATAGAAATCTTCTATCGTCGATGCATCAATTTTCTAAAAGAAAAGAAATTTTTTGTAGTTATTTTTTAATAATTCTTAACTATCTTCCAACATTATTCAAAAAAATAATTCCTTTCCTTTTTTACAAAAATCCTTTAAATAATATTACTTTCATATTCTTTTTTTTAAAAACCCCAAGCTTTAACACATTATATGTTACTGAATATGCACAATGATTTAAAAAACCTTTCCATAAAATGAGGCAATCGTTAATTGAAAAAAATAATATTTAACTAACGATATAACGGTAAAACAAATTTTGAAATTGAAAATGAACAATTAAAATCAATTATTATAAATTATTAAAAGATCCTGATGTTTTGAAGATATTAACTTTCTCAATGATACATTTGATTTTATCACAAACATTTAAAATTTTTATAACACTGAAATCAAATTTTATATGAAATATAATCATATTTACATCGCCTACTGCTTACAAAAAAAAAAAATAAAATTCTCTTGCAGACAATTTTTCATGTTTTATTTTCACTATTAAATAAATTATAATTAAGTTACTGAAAAGAAAAAATTCTGAATTTAAAAATTGGTAATTGGTACTAACATCTACCATATCGTCATCAAATAGCAGCCAAAATCCATGACTTTTTACTATACTGATATAATGTCCCCTGTTGGGACCAGACCCACAGTGGATTACAACAGAGACTAAATCATATAATCTATCAGGATTCACTGCATCATCAGACTGAAATATAAAATTAACAATCAATTTTAGCTTCATAAAATTTTTTAAGACATTAATTAAGTTAATCTTAAATATAATTTGTTTTCCTTCTTGAACCTTATTTTCTGATATATCAACAAAATAAAATATATAAATTATTATTATTGTATTATTATATATATTATTATATATTATAAAGTAATATATATGTTCTTATATTTTTAAAAATTAAATTTTTTTTTGTAGACTGAAAATAACACTAAAAAATATCATCTTTATAATGTGAAAGTCAAGGAACATTACCGTATTAAAAAGCCTCAATTCCAAAGGAAAGACTACCCTATGTGACACTTTAATATGCCTATTGTATTGCTCCATGTATTTAAATCTTTTCAGATGAAGAGCTAAGATCATTGGAAGTTTTTTAACCCTCATTCTCTTCTGTGCTTCTTGATAGGAACTGCAATTGTCACACTTGAATTTGTTATCACTACAAAGTGTCTCTGTATTACTAAAACATTTCAAACAGTGTGTTATAGATGTGTTTTGATCAATATCTACTTGAAGATCAAAAAAATCTTCATCTTTGCTAGAGACCTGAAATTTATTTTTATTTCAGTAAATATTCCTGCAAAAAATTTTTTTAAAAAATTTGTTGTTTACATATTTCACAATTCTCTTACTGTTTCACAGTTCAAACATCTAGTTTCACTAGTTAAAATGCCTTGAAATATCTCATGAACCCATGTTGGCTCAGACTGCATACTTGTATCACTTGATCCATTGTTTGAATTAATACTAGATCCTTTGCTATTGGATTTATTGGAGTGATTATTATTTTGATGTCTTTCAGCTAATATTATTTCATTTATATGATTAACCAGGAAATTCAAAAACTCATGGGCATCTTGTTGCATATAATTATCAAATTCCTCTGTGAATATAAATTAATTTTTAATATTAAAGTGAATATTTTATATATTATACACTTAATACTGACATTTTTATTTATTAGATATTTTGTTAATAAAAACTTTGCACATTAGTTTTTTTAATTTTTTTAAATCTTTCATTTATAACAAAATATCTATTATTATTTTTTGCAACTAAAAACTTAATTTTTTATTTTATTAATTTACTTAATAAAGTTTAATTAAGGCTTAGAACTTCAAAAATTTCCAAAGGTTTTAGATTTATTAAAAAATTTTCATTCATACCTTCATTTGTATAAACATTCATGGTTAATTTGTTATGTTTAATTTTTAAATTAATTCAGAAGCAGAGTTTTACTTACCTTTTTCTTTTCTGAGTCTGGCAATAAACTTTTTTGGGGCAATTGATCCAACTTTCTTCTTCTGAGTTGCAATTGAATAAAACAAATCAGCTAAGCATGACAATAACGTTTCTTTAGTTCTTTTATTTTTTGCCTTATATTCAAGAACTTTATCTCTGAAGGGTTTGCAGAAATACAATGCTTGTAAAACTGAATTACTATAGCAAGTATTGCCAAACTGAAATTAATCAAATTAAATTAAAACATCAACAATTTCTCAAAATTTTTGCCATATTCAATGTTATATTTTTCAGTAGAAACTAGCATACATTAACTAGGCCGAAATAGTGTTCATTAGGTGGAAATTGCTCAGAGCCTATATCCCTTTCCAACTGGGATACATTAGTACCCTAAAAAAAGTAAAAATAGTGATATAATTAAAAAGCATGAAACTCGATGAGGATCGAACCTAAGTAAAATTTGGTACTAATAAAAAAAATACCATCATTAAATTTGAATTTGATACTAAATCAGTGGACGTGAAATAATATCTTCTACCATACTACATAAGTAGTTCTAAACAATTTTTAGCCATTACTAACTGTCGTGGTTCCAGATTTAAGACGTTTAAGAATTTTTGTAATGAAGCTCAAGTGATTTGTATTTATAATAATCTAAAAATATATGTGTCTTAATAAAAAAAGAGAAAACCATATTAAAAAAATGAAATTATTGAAATTGATAGAGGTAACTGATCAAAATTTTATTTAGTATTCAGTCAAATTTCATACTCTAAAAAATACCAAAATTTACTGTGAATTCAACCATTAATCAATTGACACGAACTTATTTCAAATGTGTATATGTTTGTGATTTGATATTTATTTATATCTAAAATATGACAATAAATCGAAGAATCGATCAACTTCTTCATTTCAGTTTATTATTTTTAATTAGTGCTGATAAGTAAAATAAGTTTCTTCGAAAATAAGCTTAGTTTGCTGTGCGGCGACAGTAAGAGTAATGAAACAAATTCATAATTGAATTTTCCCCGCCTTTTTAGTGTATGTGTGTACAGAAACAAAAATTTTCATGGTAGGAGCGTGTTTAGCATGCAAATTTAACATTTACAAATAAATTAAGTGTGGCTCCAGTTTATTTCGTAAACATTTCTGTCGTTATGGGTATTCAGATAATACCAATTTAAGTTTAACTTTTGAATTGCAGTTTTCTTACTGCTATTAAAAAGTGGAAAATGTAAAAAAATGTCGGGCTTTGGTGGATTCGGCACGACTCCCACAACTAGTGGACTCTTTGGTGCTAAGTAAGTCTAAATTTTGTAATTATAATAATTATTATATTTTAATTTTTGACTATATAGACAAATAATATTATTTATATTCAAATTTTAAAATAAAAATTAAGAAATTATTTTAAAAATTTATTATCAAACTATAAGGTTATATTAATATATTTTGCATTACTCTGTGATTCTGATTTTTTAATTAAAAATATGTTATAAATTTTTTGTAATTTGTTAACTTTTTGAATTAATCAAATTTTTAGGCCACCTGAAACAACAGCCGCCACCACCACCACAAGTGGGTTAACGTTTGGGACTCCTACTTTTGGAAGTCCTGGAACTGGTCTGTTTGGTTCAACATCCACAAATCCCACCTTTGGATCTTTAGCAGTGACAACTACCACAAGTACAGGATTTACATTTGGAAGCCCTTCTACAAGCTTAGGGGCACCTACTTCATTTGTTACTCCTGTTGCAACTAGTACTTCAGGGTTAGGAAGCACTTTTAACTTTAATTCATCAAGTGTTACAACAGGGGCAAGTTTTTTAACTACAACCACTACAAGTTCTCAACCTTTATCTTTTGGTCTTCTAAATCAACCCGCAGCACCAAGTTTGGGCTTTGGAATAAATCAAACAACAAGTCAATCAGGAGGTAGATATATATGTATATAGCTTTATCTTTTGCAATAAATCAATTATTACATTTTTTTTTAAAGATTAAAAACTTTGTTTTGAATATTTGACTTATTTTTTATTATTTGTTTTAATAGGGTAATGAAATTTTAAATTTTAAAACTTTTTCAATCAACTGAAAAAAAATGGATTTAATACCACTTGAATTTAGGTTTGGAATAAATCTTTAGATGAAATGTAAAGATTTAATAGAAAATTAATTTCATAAGAGAAACACTGTTGATCTAATAATTGTTTATAGGAAAACCTAACCTAAGCTGGACATTTGTTTGGTCAGACATCAGATTACAATAGTTATGAGATTTAATATATATAAGAAGAAATAAAAACAGAATTATTGATTTGCTATTTTAAATAAATATTGATTTTAATTTTAAATCTATTTCAATTTATATTTAGGATTTACATTCAGTCATCAAACAACATCTCTGGGATTTGGTACTCCGAAAACCACAGCAAACCTTTCATTTGGGACAACTTCAACTTTTTCAGCTCCTTCTACCACTCCAGCTTTTAACTTTAGATTTACTTCACCAGCCATTGCCACAACAACAACAGTAACAATAACAACAACAACAACTACTACAACAACTGGCTTGACATTTGGTAAATGATTTAATTTTAAATTTGGGTTGCCTTGAATTTAATGAATACTTTCCTTAATTTGGAATCCATCATTTTTTAATAATCAGTCATGTATTCAGTATAGTTTTTTGTTTTTAATTTTCAATCCTGACAAACTGATATCCTTATGTTATAATTGCATTACAAGAAATTTTTAATGACACATCAAAAATTTTTAAAAAACTTATTCTTGCTTTTCAAGAAAATTTCTGTTTTTTTGAAGTGGTATAATTTATATATATGAAGGATAAATTGAACTGAATATTTACCAGTGATAATAATGTTTTTCTAAAATAATTGGCAAATAAATTTTTCTCCTTTTAATATTTTGTTTATTTAGAGTTCATTTTGACTTCAACAAAATTACTATTTTCTCCATTCTGGGATTATAAGCTTTACAGATTAAGTATGAATTAATTGAATCAAAAGTTTTATATTCTAAATGTTATACAAAATTTAATATTGCATTTATAATTATATATGATTTCTAATATATAAACACATTTTATAGTCTCCATTTTCAGTGTTATATGAATTTTTCATTTTCCAGATAATTTTTGCCATATCACGATCTTGTTTTCCATTAAATTTCCATTGGAAGCAATCAACTAATATATTATTTATTACTAGATTGAAAATTAATTATTAATTTTTATTATAGGTTTAACTACTGGAGCAAAACCAAATGATGGGAAATCCATTGTAACTCCAGGACTTGGTGGAGTTGATAAATCTGAATTGAACGAAGGTTTATCAGGCGTAGGAAAAACAGAACCAAAGCAAATTCAATATTGCATTTTGCCAGATAAAATATTGCAAACTCTAACTGATTTTCAGTAAGTTTACATGAAAAGTTTTACATAGTCTGTTATTATTATTCAATATTAATCAGTGCTGTTATGTTTCTGAATATATTCTTTAATTTCTGTTATGATTGATTTATCTAATTGTGAATATCTAAAATTTTAAAGTTTAGTTTTGTAACAAAAACCTATAATTATATAAATTATTTAATATCATAGTTAAAATTATTAAGTTAATATCAGGTAAAATATTTATTTAAAAAAAATTTCAGAAATTTTACTAAACAACAAAAGAGTATCAGTGTAGAAATTTCACATGGTAGTTCGAAGCCGCTTAAGAAAGTTCAGGAAGATACTGAAGTCATGGAATCACTTTTGACCATGATTACTAGTGGATTAACAAGGAATGCTCTGGCTATTGATAAACTGAAAACCGAGACCGCTCAGGTGAATAAAAATATGGAAATATTTACAATTTGAAAGTTGAAAATGTTTCAAAAGCTTAGATTTTTGTTTTTTCCCAAAGGACCGTTGTTATATTAATGAAGGAGCAATTAAAGTCATTACGTAAGGAATATCCATACTTTTCACTGTCAGAAGAACAATTAACCTTTCAAAGCAAGAAATCCGTTTGAAAATATTGTCCTTTACATATGCATTTTAAAAGATGTATTTTCCTTTAAAAGGAAAACACCAAAATAGTTATTATCGAAGTTCGGTGACTTATAAAAAATTGGTAAATGTTTTTATTTTCAATGTAAGTTAATTAACGACGTTGTAAATCATTCTAATTATAGGGTTTGCATCAAGCGGAAATGGCTCAAAGAAATCATGAAACCCCACCAGGACTCGATTATGATAGTACTGCTCCAGCTGAATATTTTAATGATTTAGTAACAAAGTTTGAAACTGACACCATGAGACTTAGGGTTCAAATAGAAGCGTCGGAAAAACATTTACGTTCTCTGACCCAAAGCACTTCTATTTCTCCTCAAGGTAATTTTTAAAAAAAGCGCAAATTTCCTTGAGTTTTTCAGTCTTTCAAGATTATTTGCATATCACAGTATACTCGAATATTTATTTTGAGAAGTCTTACAAGAAAGTTGTAATTAACTAATCAAAAGTTCAGTTCTTTATTACCAAAAAGTTTTATTGAAACCAATAACCCATAAGCTACCATAATCTATTTTGAAACCATAAGCTACAAGAATCTATTTTGTGTTTATCTCTTTCTATATATTTTTGAGACAAATGAAAATTTAAAAAAGAATTAACAATCCGAACATTATATATAAATTAAAATACTTTAGTTTTATTAAAAATAAATTCATAATTTTATATTGTACAACTGAATATTTCGATTTTCAGAGTTGACTTTGGCGATGCGAAGACTTCATGAAACATTAGTTGTTTTGGCGGCAAGAGTGCAGACATTACATACCACAGTTCAATCACAAAAAGAACAATATAGGAATCTTAGAAGAATTTATTTGAAAGACGATTCAACGATTTTTGATAAAGATACAGATTTTCAGCATAACAGAAAACAAACAATTTTTTCTCTCCATAGTTTAACCGGTCCAACTCCTTTTTCGGACTCTACAGGGTCTGTGAGACCATTAAATGTTGATGGTTTAGCAATGTTAACTGAAACAAATGCTGCTCTTGTTAATTCTGTAACAAAACCAGGTTAGAAGAATTTTTCAAATGAGCTCTTCCTTATTGAATTTTAAATGTTAAATAAATTTTATTTTTGATGAGATAATTTTATTTGTTCTTAAGGTTGGATAGCGCCTCTACCTTCCTCCACAGGAACTGGCTCAATACTTCCATCCACAAATACTCTACAGACTTCCCAGCCTTGTGAAACAACAGGATTTCAGTTATCTAAACCTCCTCCTGGGAATAAAAGAAATAAGCGCTAGAATTACTTAACAAATTTAACAAACAATTCATCGAACTTTTTAGTTCACCTGTAACATTAGGGATGGGTTAAATTTTATCTTGATTTGACCCAAAGCCATCTGGGTTTGAAGATACATATACAACATCCTGTAGAAATTTCAGTCCACTTTGAACCATAGTCAATTTCGAATTTAATTCTAATATAACGTAAACTTTATAGTTTAAAGAGCCGAAGTATGATCATCCTTAGGACTAATTTAATTACTCAAAGCCATTCATTATATTCAGAATCTTGTTTAAAATGCCATGCATACTTGTTATGACATTGCTGAAATGTCACAAAAGCCAAATAAGAAAAATAAATAAATTAAACACAATGCCATTTTTTATTTATTGAATTCCGCGTACAAAAATTGAGCCAGTATCGAATTATTTTTATTGCAGAAATTAACAAGAAGAGTTAAAATTGGTGTGAAATGATATAATGATTTTCAATTTTCGAATTTTGTGAATGAAGCAGTAAAATTTGTTGAATAAAATTTTTAAAAATTTATGGGAAAAGACTTTCAAATTTGCTAATAGATTTTATTATAATTAAAATATATAATTCACAAAATCTTTAATTCGTTAATCAACAGATTTCCACTATTTAATTTTTATCAGATGTAGGATTTTCGACGGATTAGCATTATTTGTTGTATCTGATTATTGGCTAGTTTTAATTTATTTAAAGAAACAAAATTGCTCGCTTCATGTAAGCTAGAAAAAGAAGTAAACTTTTTCGGCATAGGAGTACATGTTTGAAATGACGATCTTGAATAGGTTCAAAACGTTCAAAAGTCTAAGAATGGGATATATAATGCTCTTCCAAATGTGCAACAGGTGATAAAACCTGCAATTTTTGTGCTACAATGAATCTGGATAGAAGTAAATCTAAGTTTATAAACCTTAAGGGAAAGAGCAATAAATTTTCGGTAGAGAACGTAGTCATCTTATAAAAAGCAGTATCATGGGCATCAATTATGGTATTTTGCGCAATCGTAAATACAGTGCAGATTACAAAAAAAAAAAATATCTGAATGAGCGCTTGAAATGTGGTGCTGCGTATTTGTAGCCTGTTAGGTTGTTCCTATTGGCAGTGCTGAATTTACAATCATGGCTGCCAATAGAATTTGCAATGTCCTCGGTCAATTTCAACGAACATTTTTAGGCGGCGGAAACAAAAGATTAAAATTTTTGTCACTGGATTGATAGAAACGGAAACTAAAGGTAAGAATACAGTTAACGAACTAATTTTCCATTTAGTAATTATAAGTGAATAATTATTCAGATACTTCACATCAATTTTTGCTGATGCTAAGTATAATTAACGTTCAAAACAAAGTCGTTAATTATTACTTTTATTTATGAAGTAACAAAGTGTTCAGTTTTTTGATGTTATTCCAATTATAGGTTTTCCATTATATGCGTTAACAGTGATGAAATTATCAAATTTTCTTGTTTTGATTAACTTTAAGTTTCATTAATAATCACGCTTAGATAATGCATTTTCTTAAGCTAATTAAAATGGGAGATTTCGTTACACTCAGGATACACGTATAGTCTTTTATTTAAAGACAAATTTATTAAAAATCTGACAAGAATTTATAACTTTGACATTTATTTTGAATAACAAGGCATTGTATTGTTATTGCCTGATTATTCTAATTCTAGGCTATGCAGAATTGTGATAGGCGTCTCATCAGAACATCAAGCAGACCCCAACAAGTGACTCCTTATTCTCGAAGACTAACAAATTCTACATATGGATTTAATGGGAGAATGTACGACAGACCGAAAGGAAAAATTCACAACCCGAACTCTTCATCTTCTTTCACGGAAATTGTTGCTGATACTAACAGAAAGGAAATAGTGATAAACACCGAGAATTATCTCATGCGTGAAAACAAGCGCCAACAGGATTGCGAGAACATGAGTCGTCCTTACAGCAGAAAAGTTCCAAATCAAAAATTTGAACCTCTGACGGCGGAGTCATTTTTCGAAAATTCAGAAGATTGTTACGAAACATTTCAGTCGCGATTTCCTTTACAAATGATCAGTAATCTGTCGCTGATCGAGGCAAGTACATTGTCATTCCGCAATGTACGTAGCGAGTCGGAAATAAAGGGAAATACTTCGAAGGATAAAATGGAGGAGAAAAATACGTCGGAAAATGCGGAAACAAAAATAAGGCAAACTCCAGAAGGATTGCTGCTAAAACGCAGGGAACAGCAATTGCGACTGCTGACGGGGACCGTTGAAAGGGTCATCTACTGGTTTAAATTAAAGAACCATTTCCACCTGCTGTTTGAGGTAATAGCACTGCTAGTCGATATAAAACAAGGGAAATCGCCTTTTGAGACACGGTTGTTGCTGAAGGATGAAAAAACTGGTCCTTCCCTGGAAGTGATTTATTACGAAATTGACAGACCGCTTGTAGAGTTGAATAGGGGAGCCGTTGTGAAGTGCATTGGAAGGCTTACATCCAGAAATTCTCTTCAAGCATTCAAAGTAGAGGAGAGTTCGGATGAGGAGAAAAATGAGTCGCAAAGACTATTTTTCATCAGTAATTTGGCTGCAGAAGAAGCTCTGTCGAATATCGGAAAAAAGTAGAGGATGTAAATATTTCGTAAAGGCAATGGAACTGTGAAAAATTTTTTTTTTTAATTAATTATTGCAACTGTTTTTTCTTTAAATTATTCTTGTTTGAAACAAATTAAACTTTTATTTCCACTGCAATTCTAATTTGCAAAAAAGCAAAATATTTTTGTTGTTTGATCAAAATGACTTAATTCTACAAAAATTTAATATTTAAAAAAAAAGTAACTACTTTCATTGATTTATGAAAATATTTCAATGATCCTTTCTTATTTTTATTAATTATGATATATATGATAAACACTGTGGATCATTTAGTTTTTCGTTCACCCAATATAGAATTCTGTCCCAAAGCAAGACTGTTCTCATTACTTTATTTACTGGTAAATGTCGTCCAGTATTTCCATCAGGTGCTCATATTCAAGTTGCACCACATCCACTCCAAATAAATGATCGATATGATTAAATTTTTTATATTTTATTAGGTATGAATATGGAATGCGTGGAAGTTCTTTGATTAGATGAAGTACATCTTCAACATCGGACAACCAGTCGTTTTGGCCATAAAATATATAAATCGGAGCATCAACTTTCTTCAAATCATATTCCGGAGGCCGTAACTGACCGTAAATCAATAAGTTTTTTGGTCCATAATCAAAATGTTGGAACTTATCTGAAATTATATTTTAATTTTAGCATTGGAATGAATCAAATATATTATTATACCCATGTTTATTAACGAAAAATTCAAGAATTAGTAGATTTCTATAATGCGTTAATATTGTTAATTAAAATAATTCAGTGAATACATTATATTTACTTGAAGTGATCAATTGCGCATAGTGTATAAGTTGCTTAATGGACGATCCAAATAATCCAGCATCGATCACGATTTCTATCAATGTCTGTAAAAAAATAACTGATTAGTATGTACATTCTTTTATTATTAGGATAGATCATAGTTGCGGAAAGATTAAGCGAAACGTGGAGATGTGACAGTCTGTATGGCTGTTTAAAATGCAGAAGTTACGAGGAAATGACGCCTGAAATGTTCAGATGTGAATAAACATCAACAGGAGCGCAATAATAAATATTAAAAAAAAATATCACTTAAGACAAAGAAAGTCTTCGATACTTACAAGATTGCTTTGGGATATGTCGAATCCCGTTACAAGAAAAAGTATATTCTCGCAAATAAATGGATTTAAGGGTCTTATCGACAAGCAAACTGCTTCAATGATCTTGTTTAGCGGCTTGTTTTGCTGGTTTATAGTATTTAACCCCAGTAATTCATTGGCTTCCTAAAAATATTCATTTTTTTTTTAAATTTAACAATAAATTTTTCAATCTTTCAGGTTTACGGGGAAATAATCGAGAGCGATTTCAGTGCGATTCACCTGAAGCGGTTCATAAAATCTGGAAAAAATCTGAAGCAGAAGGCTTTTGGAATGTCCCATAAACGATATCGGAGCCAGTAGAAAAGCGGCTTTTATGTTTTTGGTAAATTTAGGATGAAATATGTTAAATATCAAAAACGCTGTTGTGCCCTGGGAGTGCGCAATATAGGAGACATTTTCCGCTCCCGTTGATTCGAGCACATATTCGAATATGGCCGGAAGATCATAAATTCCCATCTCGTGCCACGAGAAATCCCAGTATTCGTCGTCCGTAATGTTGTTCATGGTATGGTTCAGCGAATATGAACTTCCTCTGAAGTTTGGCATCCAAACGTCGTAGCAACTGTCCGCAAGTATGTAACCTGCGAAATAGATGATGCAGGATTTTTGAAAGATTTACCACAAAGTGTGACTTCCGCTTTCGTTGAGGTACCACCTCCGATATTTTCTTGATATTGCTCTTATATATCTTTTAGCAAAAATCCAAAACCGGCCTTTCTTATTTTCGCATCATATTGTTTTACACAATATATGTTCATGTACTGTGTTACATTGAATGTATTACATTTATAAATTTATGTATACATGTAAGAGCCACTTACCTAAACCTCTTTTCGTGCCCGAAATAACCCAGTGAAAAGAACTGGATAAAATTCCGTGCTGTAGAATGACCGGACCTTTGCTCTCATCCTTCGGGCACACTCTTCCGTATGGTATTCTGTGAATGGTCAGGATGTAACCGTCTTCCGTAGTGACTTGGTGTTCCTCGGCGGGGTATTGATATTTCGTGATTAAGGATACCTTCGATAAGCAAATGTTTAAAAATTAATAGATCTAACATGTATTTTACACAAATTGATATTAATAAAACTTCGACCTCTTCCACGCTCTGGAAATAAACCAGCACATTTTAAATTTCAAATATCTTCGGGTCTTTCGACTTTACCGTAACTTATTTCTGCAGAGATTTGAAATGCTTTATATGGTGAAAAGCAAACTCACTGGATCCAGTTTCGCATCTGATGGTTCCGCGCCTTCGTCAGGTCTATTTTGGTCTATGACGGAGGCCGCTGTGCAGCACACGAGAAAAATGCCCAAAGAGTATCTCATCTTTTGTCTGACGGCGGAATCGAACTGAACTGTTAAATGAGCTTTCATGCAAAGAGTTACGAAACGAAACGCAAACAAATGTAATTACATATTCACACGTTAAATTTATGCAAGGTACGTTGAGTCTACGAGGAATGCCGATGATTCACTGGATTCGTCTCTGGCATTTTCTGGTAAGCGTTTTCAGGTTTTTGGACGCACTTTTCACTATGGGCTCGAGCCGTTGTGCCAATGGCCACACGTTTGCAATTTAACCAAACATTTTTGATGTTAACGTCGGAATTGTTGCCGTTGTCGGAATGCAAGTCTTTTCTACCCCCAACATGTGCTTTACTTTGTCTACAGCATTTCCTGACGGCGGGTCGCTGCGACTTTTCCAAACGCTCCCGGTACCTCCTTAATACATTTTCCATTTCGGTCTTCCCGGATGACGGGGGAAATTGAAAATTTAACCCCAACATCTTAATTTTATGTAATCAATTACTTCGACATCGCAAAACGAATTTAATAAACGCCCCATTGTTCGTGAATTCTTTATTGGTAATGAAAACAAAATAACTTAGAAAAAGAGAAAAAGGGATGAACTAGAATCTTCCGATTTTTGTCACCACAGAGAGAAATTTCTTTTCTCGCCAGTTGCGTTTATTGTTGTTACAGATGTCTTCACCGTTGGTTCATTACTTCAGGAGCGGCACACAGCAACATTGCACGGCCCCTATACACATAAAGAATTTGTGTAAGTATTTATTAAATGAATATGTTTCTTTAAGTGTTTGCCTCACTGAAGCAGAAAGTTAAATTTCCGATGAATGCGTGACACAATTTGCGCTGAAAGTTTGCTCCCGTGGCAGACAAAAATCGGCGATGTGCTCGGTTCTCGTCAAAATGCTCGCTTTTCCGCTGCCGTGACGGCGAGCTGCATCTTTCGATCGTGGGCTACACGCACGCGGGTCGAACCTTCGACCATCACCGACAAGTTTCCACACACTCTACTGGGAAAACCGCAAGAGCGGAGGCATTCAGATGCTGCGACAGAGTCGACGCATAATCTTCGGATTTTGCTGAGGCCTAAACTTTAATCTCGCAGCGAAGATTTTAACAAAAGAGGCTGTCGATAAAATCTGAATCAGATATTGGCAGCATGATAATCGGGCGCAGAATCAACGAGGCAAAATGGATATAAGAAACAGATTTCTCGAAAGGATTTAGCTCACCGAAAGTCTTCGCTGTTGAAAGCCATGAAGACTCTCCAACCGTTGTTCTTGCTCGTCCTCTTCACCGCGGCTTTCGCTTTAGATTTAGAGTCCGTCTACACGGCCGAAGAACTCAGTCAGACGGACGAATCCGTGCTCGAAGATGCTCGCCTAAATTTTGTAAGTAGAAAATTGCGCATTTGCGCATTTTTACACATCCATTCCGAAACTTCGGACATTCGCGGAAAGACATTTTCTCCATTTTGCATGGCCCGTTTCACGTTTTTTTCTGTTTTAACAGACGGAACTGGCAAAGAAATACGGCTACCCGGTCGAATTACACACCACCTACACCGTTGATGGTTACGTCCTGACAATACACCGTATTCCGTATGGGAAGAAGTGCGGTCCGGGGAAACCCAAGATTCCAGTTCTGCTTCAACACGGTCTCCTCTGCAGTTCGATCGACTTCATAATAATGGGGCCGGAGAATGGTCTCGGTGCGTACCAAGAGATCCATGGCCTTTACTCATTTTGATGTAATTCGTGGATGAGGATGAAGTGATTCTTGCAGGGTACATCCTCGCCGACGAATGCTTCGATGTTTGGCTGAGCAATTCCAGAGGGAATAGGGAGTCCCGAAAGCACTTGTCAAAAACTCCCGAGGAACGGACATTTTGGGATTTCAGTTGGCACGAAATGGGGGTCTACGACTTACCCGCAGTGGTCGACTACATTCTAAATGCGACGGGCCAGCCACAGCTGCACTACGTCGGACACTCTCAGGGAACGACGCAGTTTTTCATTTTCGGCGCCCTCCGTCCCGAATATCACAGCAAAATCAGATCGGCTCACGCCCTGTCGCCCGTGGCATTCATGAAGAATCTGAAAAGCCCGATTATTAGGATCCTGTCGATTTTTAACAAGCCCCTTCACGCAAGTTTCCCTTAATTTTCACTAATGCGATTTTCGCTCCATTTTTTGCCTCTTGCAGTAACATATCTGCCGTCAAACGTAGAATTTTGATTTTTTCAGGACTTGGCTCAGTTGGTTGGACTTTACGAGTTCATGCCTACCTCGCTTTTATTGAACCTTATGGGCATGCATTTCTGCAGAGACCAATTCCCGGCTTTTCAAGCCGTTTGCGCCAATGTCGTTTTCCTGATGGTCGGCTTCAATCCCGATCAATTAAACACCGTAAGTTATGCTCCGTTCCTAACGTTCGCAGTAATTATTTTTTCCGTGCATGCGTAAATGACGTATGCGGAGAGTGGATGTAACAGTGTGGCACTTTCCATTTCAGACAATGCTGCCGGTTCTTATTGGTCACACTCCGGCAGGCGCTTCGACGAAGCAGCTTGTTCACTATGCCCAGGGCATTCTCACGGGTAAATCACGTTTATTTTATATTCCCTTTCATCTCGAGCCATATCGTGATGTTATTTTTCTCTATTTAAGATGGGTTTAGACAGTTCGACTACGGCGCCACGCTGAACGTGGAAAAATATAATTCGACCATTCCGCCAAGCTACGATGTCGGAAAGATAAACATACCAGTGGCTTTTTACTACAGCGACAATGATTGGTTGGCCGACGTCGACGACATCCATCGCCTGGAAAGTTTTCTGCCCAAATTCATCGAGAAATATCGAGTGCCTTACGAGAAATTCAATCATGCCGATTATTTATGGGCCATCAACGTTAAAGCCTTGCTCTACGATAAACTAATTAGTGTAATGAAGAGGTACTAGACATCAGGCTCGTTATCACTGAACGGTCAACTGCGCAAACAATAAATGTTAGAATTTTCAGTCGAACATTTTATTGTTATAAAAAATTTATACATATATATTAATATGTAAATTATATCAGTATCGTCCGACTTCAAACGAAAGTATTTTTAAAGTGACATTTAAATTATATACGTTTCTATTTAACATTATGTTCTGGTGGAAGGTTATTAAGAATAAGACAAATTTATATATTAATGATAACTTTTAACAACGATTTATGTTTATAAAATATAAATATTTGATCATTAATGTTGTTATTAATTGTTTCGAATGTGATGCGCTGTGGAAAAAGGCTCATTCTCATTTTTGCCGAAGTGCCCTGCCAACCCATTTGCACCGGTGGAAATGAATTTTTTCGATCAACGTCAATTGCTACCGCACACGGTCACGGTCCAAAAGCTGTTTCCCAGGATTTTCCGGTTGCGGACACGCGCTCCCGGCAATTATTTTCGCATTTTCCCATCATTATTAATAAATTTTCCTCCTTTGTAATGAATTTTTCCCTCCTACTTGACTAACGGCGAGGCCATTTGTGAGCTTATTTGCCTCGGGCATCAACCACGTTTGAAACGAACAGGATTTTTCCTATAAATGGCGGTGAAAAATCCTTCGGGTCTTTAGATCCAAATAAATCAAGCTGTGAAGCCAGCCTTAGATAATATACTGGACAATAATTCTATCAGGTACCGATTATATATATATATATATAAGAATTATATTTACGTTTATTCCTTGCTGTGCAAGAGAATCCGTCGCTTTTTGAGCAGCAATTTAGTACAGATTTACTGTTTGCTTCCTGCATTTTATGTCAGGTTGATACGGTGATTCATGGTCTCTTCTTGCGGTTCCGAATATTCAGCTCCTACCGAAATGCTTTCCATTCACCCGATCGATGTTATTGCAGGTCATGTGAGAATAATCTCAAGATTGTGGTCGAAATTTCAACAGTCTATATTTTGGTCGCGTTAAAATGCAAATCTTGATGATATTCTGGTACTTAGCGATGTTCGAGATGGGCTCGACGTCCGGAGAATTTTCAGATTCCGACGAATTTGTTTTGGAGGATGCCTACCTGGATTTTGTATGTATGCGAAGAAAGATTTTCGATGGCTGACAATAAGTTTACACCGAGATTTTCGGTGCGTTCAAACGGCCCCGCCACGCACAGAAATCTTTTCGCTTTTGTCCGAAGCTTTTTACGAAGCGTTTATTTTTTTCCATAAAAGTTGACCCGGGGATTGCTGTTTTTCAGTCAAGTGCAGTACTCAAGCACGGGTATCCCGTAGAAATTCACAAGGTTTACACGCACGACGGCTACATTCTAACTCTTCACCGAATTCCCTTTGGACGGAAGTGTGGTCCGAGGAAACCGAGGAAACCTCCCGTCTTGGTGATGCACGGTTTGTTATGCAGTTCTTTTTGCTGGATAGCGACGGGACCGGAAAAATCTCTTGGTATACGGTTCTTTCGAAGCCAGTTACGCCGAATAAAAGCTTCATGTCCAATTTGACCGTTAAAATTTTCTGCAGCGTACATACTGGCCGACGAATGCTACGACGTTTGGCTCGGTAACTCAAGAGGCAACTCCGAGTCGAAAGAGCACAGAGCACTCTCGACGTACAGCCCCCTGTATTGGGACTTCAGCTGGCACGAAATGGGAACCCAGGACCTGCCCGCACTCATTCAGTATATTCTGGCCGTCACGAAAAAGGCGAATTTGCATTACATCGGACATTCCCAGGGAACAACGCAGTTTTTCGTCTTCAACTCGTTATATCCGCAGCTTTCAAGCAAAATTCGGTCTTTTCAGGCCCTCGCTCCGGTCGCATTTGTAACCCACATTAGGACGCCGTTGGCGAGAATTGCCTCTCCCTTTGGCAGAATTCTAGAGGTGCGTATCCCGACTGAATCTTCATTAATCATTAACCCGATGAAAATAAATATCATTTCGTTGACTGGATTAAATTGAAGTTTGTTCTGATCAAAGCTAACCTAAAAAGTGAGATTCATCGTCCGAGTGATTAACATTAATTTGCGGACTTCACAACCCTGGGAAACGAATCAAAGTGAGGAAAAGCACTCGGAGCGGGTTACGATGCTGAGTCCCGGTAAAAAAGCCCATTTGAAAATAATTTTTCCAAGCTCTGATGTGCCGCTAATGATCGCGGATAGACAAATTTAACGATTTATTTCGCAGCAGTGGAAGAAGAAACGCGAAAAGAGATCGCAGAAAAACGTTTAAGCCCGGGAAACAATTTTTCTTTCAACGCCAAACTCAGATGATGTTGTAAATATCATTTTTGTCAAATTGTGCGTTAGGGACTTGCAAAAATTATTGGTATTCGAGAGTTTCTGCCGTCGAATGAACTGCTGAGGGCTTTGGGCAGCCAAGCATGCAGGGACAGGTACCCTGCCAGTCAGCTTATATGTTCCAACGTGTTGTTCCTCTTGTTCGGATACGATTCGGAGCAGCTAAACACGGTTAGTATCCTGCGACAGTCCGTTATCGCTGCGCACAAGCGCATTATATTTTCGAATTTTTCTTTTTCTCCAGACCGTGCTGCCCGTTATAATCGGTCACTTGCCTGCGGGAGCATCGACGAAGCAGTTAATTCACTACTCTCAGAATATTCAGTCTGGTTGGTATTTGCTATCGTAAACAAATATTTCATATTCATAATATTAATGTGATTCATATCACATTATTTTTATTAACGAATCGATCTTACCGCATGCACTTTCTCATTTGTTAGGTGCCTTCAGGCAATATGACTACACTCCATTTATAAATCTGTTGAAATATGGGATTTTGCATCCTCCAACCTACAATTTGAGTCAGGTTTCAGTTCCGGTTGCCCTCCACTACAGTCTGAATGACTGGTTTGTCGATCTGAGGGACTTGGATCGCCTGGCCTCTGAGTTACCAAATGTAATTGGAAAATTTCTAGTTCCTCTCAAAAAATTCAACCATTTAGACTTTATGTGGGCCATTGATGTCAAACCGCTGCTTTACGATAAGGTTTTGCAATTAATGGATCAGTATTAAGTGCAGATTAAAATTATTTTTTTTTACATAATTAAAATTTTTCTGCGACTTACGAGAATGACGCTCGTCAGTTTTTGAAATGATCTTAGCCGGAGCCGCCGTTTAGAATTTTTTTTTTTTGTTTAATATTTATGAACCCAAAATATGTATCATGAACCTGATTAAACGGTATATTGATTCCAATTAAAAAAAAAATTACATTTTTTACAGAATAATCACCTACGTTGTTTTTACATTAATAAAGATACCCTCAGATTTTAATTTCGTTTTGCTTTGGTTCCATGATCCAACCAAAACTGATCAAACTTCCTTTGACGGTATTGCAGCCGCAGGTATAACTTTCCTAAAATAGTCTTTGTGATGCATGAATAATTCGCTAATAGTCTCACTCTGGGCAGAATTGAAAAATTAAAACTTTAGTCAGTACAGTAAGAAGATTTGACTAAGTAAGATGAGAAAAATTCAAATCTACACGATCAGGTAAGCATTGTTTGGATTAAGTTCGTGAATTAAAAAAAAATATTTCTATGTTATTTTCTCAATGTAATATCTTCGAATACTGATAGAATTATTCTTTTCCCAGCCGCCTAAGACGCGAAAGTTTGGTAAAATTTACCGGTCTTCTTTGCATTTTATTATATAATTGATCATCGATTATTATTTTGATTCCAATTAAAAGAAAATTACGTTTTTTACAGAATAATCACCAACGTTGTTTTTACATTAATAAAGATATCCTCAGATTTTAATTTCGTTTTATTTCTCGTTTTCGCACATTAATTGAGCAAAAATTGTCTCCTGTACATGAAAACTTTTAGACCGAGGAGAATTGTAATAGCCAAATTTTACGAATTAAGGGATGACATAAATTGTACAATAAATTTTAATTATTCAATTTGATGAAATTACTATATATAATTTACCCAATACAATGCAATCAATCTATCAGAAAAAACTAATAGTTTTAATTTCGATATAAAGTCATAACTAATATGAAAGAATTGAAAAATTTTATTAAATAAAAAAAGGCAAATTATAAATGTTAGAATTAGCCATAATGACTGTAACTTCAATTAAAAATTTTTGAATTTTTTTTATCTGGTATATGCAAGATATTATTTTTATCGTATAAAATTGATTTGAAATCATGATTTTATCTGTGTTAATTTGATGTATTTTTTTTATTTCTTAAAAAGTAAATCAAACACAAAGATTTGCACGTACGATCTAAATGACTGAAATGGCACCTGATGAAATCCAGCTGACAGGATAAGTTCATCGCCAGTCTGCACTGTTTTGCAGACGGTCATTAGTAATTACTGACTTTGAGGACTGTCGGGATTCGAATATTGTGCAGAGGGTGGCTCTGTGGCAACGCAAACTGGTGCGTTATAAAATTTTTCCGAAATATTTGTAAAAATGAATTTTTATGCAACATAAATCATCATGTATGATTGCATATGCGATATCTGTTTTCGTCGTGAGCATTTTACCCAATTTTTACAAAAGCACTCTAAATGACAATCCTCTCCGAAAGTACCATTCGGAAATAGTTCGTTGCATTGCATAGTACCGAAGTCCCTATCGGAATCGCTTTGAAATTAGATGTGTTCAAGTCAGTATTCGCTATAATATAAACTGGTATTTGTTCACCTTATTGAATTACAATTCAGAGTAAAATATGAATTATGCTATAAATTAGTGAGCTGAAAAATGAACAAATTCATTGTTTGTGTTTGAACTAGATAATGTACACAGCGCATTCCTATCAACTGCTAATAAATCTTTGAATACTACGTACAATTTAACAACTTTCTTACTTAACTAAAATTTGAAGTGTTACAATTTATAATAAAGAGTGATTTAATTAGGATTGTTACTGCAGTATTAAAATAAGTATATTTTACATAAAAGTATTTTAGTATCATTACATATTATTAGAAAGTATATATTTAAAATACAATAGTATTTTTATAAAAGCCCTGAATATAAATTTATTTCTTTATACTATGCAATATTGATTTTTTTCATATCCAATTTAATGAAGAGGTAACATTATGTGATGCATATGTCCATATAATTTATTAAATACAAAAACTATAAATTTAAATTTTATATAAATAAATTACAAAAATCATTATTATGTAGAAATTGGCTTTCTCATAAATAATTATTTAACTTTAAATACTGCAAATAATTTCCAACTGTTACCATTTTTCTCTATTAAAAAATAATAAATAAAAAATTTTACTGTTTTGCATTTTAAAAAATTTACATAATGCAGAACTGGGAATCATATTGCATTGTTATTTCATATATTAATTTCCTATAAGATGGTAAATCAAATAAATGAATAATTTTTTTACAAAAATAAAATTAAAAATAAATATTTAAAAATATGTATTAGAACAAATGTCAATATTTAATTTATTCTATTTCTCATCATCTAGTAACATTACATTTTTGCATGGATTTTTTATTAAAATTTTAGATTTTAATTTTCACGGAACCGCAGAATTGTCTGTTATTGACAGATTATTGGATTGGTACGATATTTTATTAAGATTTATCTAGGAAATGTAATTGTATATGAAATTTTTCAATGTTAAAACTATTTATCCTTGATAAAGGATAAGAATATCGTTCATGTTCAATTACTGATAAATATACAGTTACCGTTTGATTTTTATTCAAAAAAGTGATGATAATTTATTATCTATGATCTTTAAGAAGTTTTAAGTTAAATATTTTAAAAAATATCTTAGAAAATATGAGAAACCGTTGTTCAAATAGAATATTTTTCTGTTGGCTAGAATGTGAAAGGCAGTTGGCAACGCTTTTCTGATTCAGTCGCATCGTTTTCAATATATTACAAAAAAAATTCCCAATAAAACATAGGCAGCGTAAGATATCGTCAACGGAAAATAAAGTAAACTCTAAACGTTAAAATTTATGTTATTTTATGTAAGTTTTATTTATAAATCGCATGATATCCATTGCGTTAAGAAGAGGAAAGCAATTCTATTTTTCAAACGTTGCTGAAACAGTCGCAAATTCAATCGCACAATACGAAAAGTGCATTGACCCAAACGCCTTCCAAAAGAGGATGTTTGTTTTTACAAAATCCCAGAAACAATGGTTCTCAATTATATGTATCGTCGATAATCGCATTCCTAATATTTTTCCTGTAATTCTCTTAAAAACAGTAAACTTGTTCAAAATACTGTTCTGCACAAAAAGATATTATGTCTATTGTAACCTCAACTGGATTAAAAAGGACCATAACGATCTTGGTGGAAAACTAGCAAACGTTCCATATTCGTGCAGATTTGATTTCGCTCGTGCATTCGGAACGCGGCGAGCTAAAAGCAAGAAATTTAATCGGACATTAGGAAAATGCTGCGCAACAGAGATTCTGACGGCTGGTGACAATAATAACAGCGTTATCTCCAATAACAACTAAATTGCCAAACTTTTGATTGTGCGTTGGAGTGTGCCAGACGTTATCGAGCAGGACGTCGTAGCTCTCATTAGCAAGAATATTTCTTCCGTTGTTAAAAATTCAGAAATCTTGTTCGGAAATTTTTTAAAAATTTCCGAATACAGCACATTATCGAGTCCTTTCTCAACTTCAGTCCACTGAATGAAACGATAATTCATGTTCCTGTAACACTGCTAATTTTAATTTCATTTTGAGCATTCGTGTTTTGGGTCAAATGAAAAGGCTAATGCATAGACATTTCTTGCGATACCACAAAAACCAACAGACTAACTAATTTTTTAGTTTGACAACGTGAAATTTAACAAATGATATTGGATGTATCTAGATTTTCAAAATACATAATTGACCACAGATGTTATATAATTATGTTTAAAATATAGATATTCGACATTCCTGTAATTTTATAATGTTATTAATAAGTTCCAAGATTTTAATTCCAGTTTTAAATTAATCTTTGGTTTATGGACCTATAAATCTATACAGAAAATCTGTTTTCTCGCTGACTGACTCATTTCTTATTTCATGAACTCCATTAAAAAATATATTTTCTGATCCAAACCTTGATAAGGTTTCTTTTGGCAAATTTTATATAAGAATTCGCAGTTATTGCACCGTAAAACGTGCCATCAATTCGGCATTTTAAAATGTGTTACATAAGTTCGAATTTAACGTTTTAACGAATAATTGGGAATATACCAATATTGAGTTCTTGGTTTGAAAGAGTATCTTGGTCGAAGCTCCAGCCGTCGAACAATTCAAGGTTGGTTGGCAGTATGTGAAAATATAATTGATATTTTTCATTTTCCATAAATTATATACCAATTAGGCAGCAAAAGTAAAAACAAAATTTAAATTTCACCTAAAGCTACTCCTACTATTTACATTACTGTTTCCCTGATTAGATATTTTTAAATTGTCCGATTGTAATTCAGGTAGTATAAGATTCGGTATTAAAATATACGATATTTGACAACTATTGAATGGAATATATGTGTAATCATGCTTCATGAGATTTTATTATCAATCAATGTTATATGTATTTGATTGTAATCCGTTTGAAAAGACTTATGATAAATTTAAAGATTGGGAGTACCGTATTTTGTAAGAGTGTAGAAAACATGATATGCTTAAAATGTTTTTGAAGAAAAGATCCATTATCATTAAGGATTGTTTACAATTATTTGCAATGAAAAATTAATATAGCGTTAAGTATGAAATAAATTGCTGCTCTTAGTTTTTTTATAATCTAAGTATTATAGATAGATATTTTATTTATTTTTGCAAACATTATTATTGGAATGTTATTTAGTTATATCTACAAAATACATTTATGTAAAATAATAAGTTTTCATCATTAAATCTAATTTATAAAATAAACAGGTTCAAATGCTTGCATTGGTTTTTTAATGAATTACAAAATAGAACTTCAAATAATAGAGAATCAGCTAAAATTTTCTTAAATAGAATGGAATATTTTTTCTTAAATTATTGGCAATGGTAAATGACTTCAATTAAATAATAATGGCTTCGCATTATTTATAGGGGGATTAATGTAAACGATTTAGATTTGTACAAGACACTGAAGCCGTAAGAGTTTTTTTGATATCAAATTGAGAAGTGCTGCAATTTTATGACCCTTGTGCCCGTAAAAAAAAAAGACAATTTTTTATTTTATGCCGGGAGTTTCGCATTTCGAAATATGATACAAAGATTACAGGAAAATACCAATTCATCTTTACTCGTCGTATACATTGTTAGTGCAGCCCGAGTCTTAGTCTCTGAAAAAACGAATGACAGAACAGCATCGGCGGCAGAGAATATTTATTGTTGAGGCTTCTTTTCGGTAAGATAAGCCTACGAATGGTATAAATACAGACTGCGGAACAGCAAGACAGTAAGTTTTGCTTCCATTTCTGCATGTCCTTTTGTATGAAATCCACAAACGGCTTAAAAACATCAATGTTGAATCAATATAAGATTCAGTTTTTGATACACTGTTGGGGCTATGCAAATGAACTAGAAGGGCACAGGATATAACATTTGTATTTTGTCCCGATAACACGCATGTAATTAACACGGGTAAAACATATATAATACGTAGATTTATAACTCGTGCAGACATATGTGTAAATCAAAGCCGACGACATAAAAATGTAATTATAAATTAATTAAAATATTAGATAAAAAATTTGATAGAAGCACAAACAAATCGCAATATATTTGTTTTTCATTATCAAAGACCCCCACACACCATAATTTAAAGTTATAAACGATCAATAAATCAATTTATAGCCCATTATATCGATCAAGCTTCAACGAAAAACGCCTACATTCCCATCTACCGTATCATTTGACCACATGAAAGCGACTGAAGCATTTGGACCGCAGCGGGTCACTTCGGAGATTGCCCCGAATAAAGCACTCAGAGTGATGCACATTTGGAGATCATCGGGTTTATGGTCCTTGGTTCCTTTAGCACCTACAACGGCCCGGAACTCATCGGCCTCGCTGAGACAGCCATCCATAAGGTTGCATTACGGCTGCAGGAGTGGTTAATCTCAAGCACCTAGGCCGGCTATGTTACTCTCGACGAGCTTCTCGTAAAGTTCGGACGAAAGAAACAATCCCGTCTGAGAAGAGGCTTGAGAATGAACGTTCTCTAACCTCTGGATCATACTCCCTGGAACTTGCAACTTATGCACACTCACAAAGAAAGAATCATTACATTCGCAACGGATTATGCATGATCTATCACTCTTTTGCCTTACCTTTTCCGATCATAGCATACCTTTTATTAACGTTAACATAATTATAATCAGTAGGAATCTATTTTTTACAATGTTAATTTATATATTTCTTAAAATTCAGTGTTATTGCAGTGTAGGCAATAAATACGAGTTAAAATCTCTGTAGAAAATTTGCTTCATAGAAATTTTGTACAAATGCTGGAATCGTTTGGTTTATACATCTAAAAGAGCAGTTTCATATTAAGGATCTGAAGAGTCTCACGAGAATTGTTTTAAATGTATTGCTAACTTGCCTGCTTAAAGCATAAATCGTTAATATTGTGGAGAATATTTATCTATTTTTCAATTCGAAGTCTCCTGCAAAAAAGGAGCAAATTCTTCCATTTTGCATATGACACAAAATTATTTACATTCATAATAGACTTATAAAAATTTTTACATTATCTTACAAAAACTACAAAATTATATTTATGCAATATTGTTGCCATTATTTCTTCCTGTCTTTCAGGGTCTGACAACTATGCTGAATCTCAATTAGTTCTCAATGGTGATGATGTTCATTGCATTTTCGCTTTGGAATCTCATTTTTCACCTTTCAAATTGTTATGTATGGCTTCAGTGGCCTTGCTGTTGTTAATGCATCATTTCAAAGTCTTTTTACCCGTTGTGTTCCCGGTAAGAAAAAAAGTTTGTCGACTATTAATTCATAGACCAAAGGTAATGAAACACTGGCGAAACATTTAAAAATATAATATTATTAACAAATTAAAAAAATAATGAAAAATTACTTTTGAATTTAAAGGATAAAAAATTTCGCTAATTTTTTTTAAGGCAAATTCGTCCGTTCCTTAAGTTCGTATACCCAGGGACTCTTTCAATGACGAAAGTTCATCGAATCAGATATTACATTACTCTTTGATAAAGAATTTTTCCAATACAAATATTACATAATATTTAATCTTTAATCTACATAATTCAGTATTTATAATTTTATATTTATCATTCCGTATATAAGTGCGACATATAATGAATGACTTTGGTCTTAAATGTCATAGATTCCATTTATTTATCTCAATAACAAAACGCAAAACTTAACAGTAACGATGAAATTTCCCTGTTGACGGATTATCAGCTGTCATTATTGCTGTCATAAGTTTGTTAAATAGCTTTTTAAATAACAATAAACGACTTACTTTGAGAATCTTACGCTTTAAGTTTTGATTTCTTTTAACGTTAAGAGTACCATGTTTCTGCTAAACTTAAAAGCGAACCCATGCCCGGGTCTTTTTGATAAATTTCGTTTTAAATGCTTTTTCTCTTAAGCGCACGAGTATTACTTTTATGGAACGTTTTAAAATATCCATCTTTCTTTTTAAATCGATCCGATGTGCAACACTTATTTAACGTTGATGATTTAAATTGGTTAATTATAATGCGAAGAACCGAGCTTAGTAACTAAATCCCACAAAGAAAACCTTGCATACTATCACACACTATTACATAATGTAGAAAAACAAATTATTAACAATAATTTACATAACATTGATAACGATGTTGGTCGATATTTAAAAAAAAAACTTCACTAGTCCGAGTTTACTTTAATTTTTATTTTTTAGGATTCCGATTTCGTGTTCTAAATTTTTACTGGGTCCGGGAGGGGACTGTCTGAAGCCAGCAAAGGTACAAAGGTTTCCCTATTGACTCTCATGGCCTATATTACAGTAAACCTGGAAACAATCAAGCTTTTAACTACATGCACAAAGAACCGAAAATCCAGGTGTTTTTCTGTAAAGCGTTATTACTTAACAATAATCACTGTGTTTGCCTCGGGCAGGCGAACACATCACTTCTAATCGACGTTGATTTACTAATTATCTGGGAAAATTTCGTAATTCTTCCAAACATTGGAAATGTTTAATGATTTTTGGAAAAAAATTCCATACGGAACTAAGAATGCACAAATCCCGAATGCTATTGTAGCCGAGGTAAATTTTCTGGTGGATTCAGTCAATCCTTATGTTTAACCAGTAAACATAATAAAAATTTTGGAAATCAAGAAAAGAGATACTCACGATCGCAGACTTAAAATATAGGTGAAATCGGCCGATAATTATTCGAATATTAACGATTTAATTTTGGGTTCATATTTTTCATATTTACGACTGAAAAAAAAAATTCCAAAAATTATATATAAAATTCCAGTGTCTTTTTGATTAGTTGAAAAGAATCAACGATTAATTAAAAATATATAAAGTTTTTGTTAAGGCAAATAAACTATTAATTTATTATTAAAGCTGCGTCGTCCCACTGACAGATGGAGGGAACATCGATTAGTTTAAGTCAGCGAAAGGCATCTTCAAAATATGGGATATTCGAAGATGCCTTATTTAGATTTATCCCAAAAGATAAATGAATATCCGCCGGAATATACATTTTAGTTCTGCGGAGAATGGGTATATTCAGAGAATGCGAATTTGTGAAGGAAAAAGAGGACGGCTGCTGCGAAAGTTTGATTTCGATTTGAAAATTACACCAAAAACTCGAAAGAATTGTTTGAAATATTGGACATTTAATTGATTGCGACTCTAATTTCAGTTTCGCTACATAAAACTGGTACTCTGTGCACGGAATATGGTTATACGGGCCTAATTAAGTGTAAGATTTTTAAACGGAAAAGTACAAACCTTATCCGGAGGCACGAGACAAAAAAATTGTTTGCTTTTGAAAATGACAAGCGCGTTAACATGGCCTAACACTACGTGCTCTCCACCTCAATCAGAGGTCTCAGCAATCACGATAACCAATATCTAAATAGGTCTGGGAAAAATTCAACAAAATGTTCTTTCAAGGATGTGTATCGATTACACTGTTGAAGCCCTACTCCTCCTGTCTGCTGTATGATCCAACTTTTCGCTGTCTGAATGAATTGAATCAAGCATATGGTACTTGAAAGAATGGAGATCTCCGCTGCTGCAAAAAAGTGTTTGTTAGATCACACAAGTCGACATTCCGCAATCTAATATTTAAATCAGTACGGATATTATAATTTGGATACTGACTTGAAGCAAAATCGGATATAGTTGCATAATTGCTTTCGTGCTATATTGGTTGCATTTTCGTTTCTTTTTAGGCGAAACGGAAACATGAATTCGCTTATTACGGTTTTGACACAAGTATAATTCAGTTTAACGAAAATTCGATGACAAGATTAAAATTCCTGTATCATATATACGTAGTAACTTGATGATAAAAAAATATCTCAAATCTGTTTATTATTTTAGGGCTATCTATTAGACGTTGCGTTTTATAGCGCAGACTTATTTAACTTCCTGATTTTCAAAGATGGTTGATCAACTGTAAAAAACTCATAAAAAAATAAACATATATATATATTTTCACAGAGTCATACAAATTTTGAGATATAAGACATTGTACACAGTACAAAATTGTTTTAAGTATCATATGAACACAGTATTTAAAGTTTTGATATATCACTTAAAAAAAATATCAAATTTCTTATTTCAACTATAAATAAAATGTGTGAAAGGTATTGATCACCTTTCCAATTTCTTTGGCCTTCGTGATTTTTCAGTCAATTCCTTGAGTATGTCGTCGTAGAGGAGTCGATTTGCATCCAAACCCCAGGTAAAATCGAAATGATTAAAGCTTTTTAATGGCACCCTGTGTAGGCCCGAGAGATTCGGAAGAGTCTTTGCCAAATCCAAGACACCCTAAGAAGTGTTAAACTTTCAATATATGTGTTACCATAAATGTACAAAGAAATATCAAATTACATGAAATACTGAATAAGAAAAATCGGATGTTAATGGTGGTATATGAGAAAGCTTCTTCATATTAAAATTTTGTTTTCTTTCATTTTCTGGAAATTTAACTCATCAAGTCTCTTAAAATGAGATATATCAAGTTGACATTTGTTACTAGATGAATATAGTTGAGATACCTTCACCGTGGCCATCATATCGTTATCACTATAATATAAGGACACAGGTGCTGAAATTTTGCTGAGATCATATGCTGGAGGTTCACTTTGATTATACCTTTTCATATTTTCTTCGGGTCCAAAATCCCTTTGTTGAAATTTACCTGATATAATTATGAAAAGTTTATTAGTGATCCCTTTCGAAGACATATATAAAGAGGAAAAATAAATTCAGTTTATTTTCATTAACAACGTCGATCAGATAACAAATTGGAAATAGTAAGTAAAAATAAATTCCTGTAAGATAAAAGATGTAAAAGTTCCAAATCAACTTAATGTTAGCAAAATGCAGTAATTATATTTTTATAACTGTTTTATATATATATATACTTTTATCTAAGTTTAGTTCAACTAAACTTAAGTGCACATTAATAGTCCAATATTAATGAGTCACATTAATAGTTTTTTATACAGATCATAATTCATCTTGGTGCAAATGATATTTTATACATTGAAATTTTCATACATTATAGTAAAATTTAAAATTCATGATGTTGTCTCTCACCTTTCTTCATATTTTGATAGAAATGGAGCACTTGATTTTCCGAACTTCCTGCCGGTACATGCGAGAGTATAACCGATATCGCAGTCTGGAAAATATTTATCGTTGCTTTTAAAAAATATGAAAATTTTTTGATAAAAATATTTATCATAATCCATCGTTGAATTCAAAGAGATGAATTTTAAATTTAGTTACTGGCAAAATACATTTTTAAATTGTTTAATCTATCCTTATTAATAAAGCAGGTGATATTAAATACATATAAATAAAATAAAATAAATAATTATTCTACATATAAATCGAAAATAATTAAACATAAATCTGATGAAATTTATAACATTTTTTTAAATAAATGTACAACATTGAAATCACAATTTTACTTTTATATATTAGCTAATATTTACTGCAAAAACATGTCGTTTTGTGTTAGTATAATGCCCATCTACCATCTAATCATAATCTATATGAACTTCGAGCGCGAAAGAAGTAAAATTATAACATAATTGGCAAATTTAATTACCGAATTATATTGCTCATATGATTCTCCAGCCAATCCAAAGGCAAGCTGCCTACAGAAAATCTGGGTCGGCATCTTGTCCTTACAGACAAAGTTTGTTACATATGTTCTGAATGTTGATCGTGGAAATAACTGATATGTTCTTATGGATTTCAAAATTTTCTAAAAGAAGAAAAAAGAATATGATAATGAAAGAAATTATGTAAATTTCTTTGTGAATTTTATGAAATTTAGAAAAAAACTCATAGATCTTTAATTAAATTTTATTATTCGGTTATTTATTCGGTTATTTATTATAATTAATTATAAATTAAATTATTTCGGTATAAAAGAGACTTAGAGGCTTTAAAATTTATTCCATTTTTGATATAACACGAACATCAATTTACCTCTTAAAATGACAAGAAATGCACTAGCAAATGCACAAGCCCCAATCATAAAAATTATCCAAATTAAAATAAAATTTCACTTACGCCTAATCCTAAATAGGCAGGAACGAGAACATTTTGTGTGATGGTTGTAAAGTGCTGAAGAGTTCCCACAGGACCCAGTCCTATCATGAATTTAATTTTTTCATTATACTGAGGTTTTTCGGAAGCCATGACTAGGAACATCGTGGAACCCATTGAATGTCCTATGTAAACTAGCTCCTTTTGGTTTGTACTATTTAATATATAATCTATTACTGCTGGCAGATCAAAATAACCCATTTCGTGCCAACTGAAAAAAAAGTGTTATTAATATAATTTTCTGTCATTGCAAACTAAAATATGAATTTTTCATAATATTAATTGATAGTTGTGCTTTTATAGAATTATTACAAATTTGCAAGAAAACAGTGAACAAAGGAGAGTTAATGTGCCTAACGAAGAATGTTATCACATAACTCAAAAAGATATGAAAACTTAAGGGCTTTTGATTTTAAAAATTCTTCCTTTTCGTAAGCCCATTAAATAAGGATTTTTGTTAATCTTTTTACAAAATAAGAAAATGGCACTGAATCTCCGACAATAAATTTCAGTTCAAATTAAGTAAATTGACTTACATATTATATAAAGTTTAGGGGTGCTTTAGTTTTGCGGCTCTTTTCTGATATATAAATTATAAGCTGAGAACTGTCATATTTTCTTTTCTTTGAAACAAATTACCTAAAGTCCCAATATTCTTCTTTGGTAAGAGATCGATTCACGTGTTGGTCGGCATAATGGTTTCCTCTGGCATTACCCAACCATACGTCGTATCCGTTATCGGCCAGAATAAAGGCTAAGGAAAATGTTTAAATTACATGGTGATTCATAACTGAACGCGAAGAAAAAATCAATCGTGGCTTTTATGGTATTTCAAACATAAAACTTTTCTTCATCTTATTGAAAGTACTTACGCAGATCAGTTTCCGGACCACTGTAAACCCAAATATCAGAGCTGCACATGATACCGTGCTGCAGAAGGACAACGGGCCTATCCTTTGAAACTTTATTTTTCAGGCCGTAGGGTATCCTATGTAGGGTCAGCAAATATCCATCTTCACTCTGTACTTGATGACTTTCGGCCGGGTAACCATATTTTTTTATAAAATCTGGCTGTGGGATGATAAAAAAATTATTTTTCAGCGTTGTTATATTTTACGTATAATAGATTAATCTAAAAGATATTTTATTATATATGCTCCGTTGTAATTTCCTCAATTTCAAAAATTTTTTCCAAAATTTTCAGCACAACAGATTATTTCTTTATAAATATTTTGTTCGAAATTTAGCCTTAGGATCTACTATGATGAACCATTAATAATAGAACGAATAGTTCAAGTTGAGAAAAAGATATGTGAATTTCTTAAAAACTTAAGTAAACCCAAATAAGGAAAATTTAATTGTAATACTCATGTAAATTAAATTATTTAGAATTATCCAAATGGGATCCCGGAAAAGATTAAAAACCTTTAAAATCGCGTTAAATTTCACAATTTGCTTTTTTAAAGATATGTCTGGATATCAGATAAATTGATAAATATTTTTAATTTATCCATCATGAACGGCTGAACCAGGTATAGAATTAAAACATCCATGCCAAAACGGACAGTTTACCATGCAAATCGACATATAAGATAGATAAAATACAATTAAAAAAAAATATCAAATGATAATTCATATTTAAACCCTTATAATATTAATAACAGAGTATGATTTAATATTAAAATTATTTTCTGGCTGCTTATATATTATATATAATATCAGCATATACAAAGTACTAAACAAATAAATGATAATAAATACATGACATACAATACAAATACAAATGAGATAATAATAAATACATGGCAACTATGTGATTAAACAAATCATTGCAAGAAGATATTGGATTCTTGTTCTTTTGTCATACTGCTCAAGAACAATGATAATTATGGGAAATCAACATTGTAAAGCCATGATTTAAAATATCTGAAATTACTCATCTTTGTTACTTCATGAGAAAATATTCATAGTTCAGGAGCAGTATTTTGATATTTTATTACTTTTTATATCCCAAATATTTTTATTGCAATAAACTTCGTCAGTTAACAGCAAAAGCTGCGATAAAATTGGATACTTTTTACTAATCAGGCATCAAGACAAAATTTGTTATATTACTTAAGGCAACTTTCAATAGTCTAAAAAAAAATTTCTTCAACTTTCGTTCTTGGTCAAACAATAAAAAAAATTAGGTGGTGCTCACAATGACAATTTTGACTTAAAAACTGGTTATTTTAATTTTAAAAATTTAAAATAATAGAACAGGTTTAATACCAAAAGCATGTAACAATAATGCATTTTAGGTGCCAATTCACGTTCTACAGATTTAATTTGATTAGTTTATATTTTCTTACTCCTTCCTTAAGCAAAATTCATAACATTTTAAGCTGTTAATATATCTTCCAGTTTTTTTTCCTGATATTTACCATTCAAAAACTGACCAGAATACAATTGGAATTAGTCGTAAATATTTGGATAATAAATTGTGCAAATTGAAATGTAGGACTACTGTTCGGTCCTGTGTCCTACTTTAATGTTAGCGTTAACTCAAATAATGGAATTTAAATGTATATTGTGTTTAATTATATTATAAAATGAATTAAGTTTACACTTTTTTATTTTAGGGATTAATTCGCAGTCTATGATTTCTGGAGCATCAAATTTATTACATCTGTATTTTGATCTTACATATAACAATCTCTTGCAGTTACTCTTAAAAAGTTAGAAAGTTTACTGTAATATTATGCGCTTTTAAATATACTAGACAAGTTAGCTTTGATAGTATATTTTATACGTAACACATTTTCGAGCTGGGCAAATTATATATATTTTTCATTTTTCTTTATTTTATACAAATTCTTTAATAAACAATTGTTTTCGATAATCTAATGCGAATGTATAATTGCAAATGAGTGGTTTTAAGTTACTTTCCTATGGTTAGCCGCATGAAAGAGCTAAAGCATTTTGCAAAAGAGTTTGTAAGACTCGGATTTATAGAATTGAAAAATTAACAATTTTTAAGTAATTCATTTCGCACTCTTTTCTTTTCTCGTTCCAGTGAAGATGACACCCGAGAGGTTTCTTTTTTTTTTTTTTTTTTTTTTTTAAAAGAAACAAAATATTTTCCTCACAGTGCTGATGCGGATCTGATGATAAATTGTGGATTCGTGAGGTCGTGGAAAGCTAAACAATGATAAAAGAAACATTAAAAGTGCTTACCGTGTCGTGGAACAAGTCGGAATTGACGTCTATGAAAAAATGATAAAATAATACTGCAGCTATAGCCAACTGCAGACTCGCTTTGACATACACGTATTGCTCTTTCCAGTGCTTCCAACACATCTGGTTTCTTGCGCAGTGTAAAGATCTCAACATGGTGAAAATGCCGAAATGAATCGCGAACTGTCACTGCACGGACCTGGCGACGTCCAATCTCATTATCAACTGGTCCCTGAGTCAGGTGTCTATAGTGAGAGTACAGGAAGCACATGTTTTAATTGTTTACAATATTTAACCTTCATTGCCCGTTGTTTTCGGTAGCGAACTAGTCCGTCCGAAGCCTGAATGTTAAGCAAAAATAATTTTTCCTCTATTTCCATCATATCTTATTGAAAGGCCGCCTCGATCTTGTTTTAAAACATTAAAAAAAATCCTTGGAAAATATTTTTCCCTCTCCCCCGAATCCGACCTTTACCCAAATTATAGTCTCATTTGCTCATTTCCAACATTTCAATTAATTCGTATCCCTATCATCGAATGCATTACATGTCATTTAGTTTGAACACGAATGTTTTACAATTATATTTAAAAAAATCGTTGTGAGAAACGTTTCGAGAAGGCTTTTTATAAAATATTCGCCTTTTGAAAATCATTACTTTTAAAATTACACTTCGCATTTGCAAATGGAAACTGCGATATTTATTTGTGCATGTGGTCGTTTTCGAATGATCGCAAGGTGAGAATATAAACATTTTTTCATTATTTCGTTAGTTCGGATTTTTCTATGGAACCTAGCTGTTAAAGATTCAGTTACATCTTATAGTCAATTGGTTAGGTGCCGAACGTATCTACATGTTCCTAGCCATTTTCGACAACGCGAACAAAAACTTTTCAAAATAGTACAAAATCGTGGGAATGTATGTAGAAAATTCTCATATTTTTCTGGAAGATAAAAAATCGAGCATACAGAATGAAAGTTCAATTATGCTCAAGACGTTTTGATATCAATCATGCACCGTTAGATAAGGCCTGATGTAATAACTACCATTAGCAACTAAGTTTGTGATATATGTAAATAGACATTCACTTTCTATCTCATAATGATGTTCATTTTTTTATGGTTCTCAAACATTGAAGAAATGAGAGAAATTTTATGACGGGGCACTTTTTTTTTTTTAATATATTATGAACTAGAGAACAGGGAAGATCCTGTCATCGTAAGATGAACTTGTGCGACGAAATGCTAATTTTCCTACCTTTTCCATCAATAGACTGATACGTTCGATAATTTATTAAATTATAAAATAAACCTGAATTTCTCACTTACAAATTACGACAGCCAGAATCAGAAACGAGTAAAAATAAAATTATTACGATTATTTGTATTTATGAATGAAGAATTTTATACTATCGGACTCGCACGCGCCTAGTTCACTACATGAAAGTCAAACCGAAACTGATTGTATAAGCGCAACAAGCGGACAGGGTTGCGAAAATATTCGGCCTTAATCTTTATATGATTATGAGAATAATCTTCCTTTATGAACTTGCCCTGTCAAAAGCCAGTTTGCTTTACAACTTTAGGTGAATTGTCTAATGCTCTTTTATTAATTCATTTGCTTAGTTCAAAATCAATTCAAATTTTTCCCCCGTAACTTTCCGTTGCAATTAGTGTGGTTAAGATTAGTGACGTGGAACACGGGTAAAATTAATGGAGAATGTAATTTATAAAATAAATTTCGGTCATAAGAAGTTTCAAAATGATAGCTAACAACAAAAACGGATTTCACGCTGACGATAATTATTATATTTGAACTGTGTAGCCATAAAGAGCGGTTATACCATATAATTCAATTTACTACTCATGCTTTAATCTCTTTAATTGAGGTAAAATTACGAAATAGTGAAAATCGTTCATCATGGGATTACAGAGAGTTGATGAGGTTGAAATCAAGAATTTCGAGCTGGGCTTTCAACAAAAAAAATAAAACATTTCTTTTGACATATACTCTTGAGTGAATTTTTCAATAAATTGAGCAGCGATTGCTTCCACAGTCTGCCACAGAAGCGGAACCATAAGTGAAAAGCGGGTGACTGCTCCTGGTACAATCAATATTAAGGTTGTGATGGAATTTTTTAAAAAATTATGCTTTTGTTAAAAAGCGTTCATTTTAAAATATAATTCTATTGTTTCTCAAAAGCTCGCCGTTTTTCTTTTAATTAATTCATATTGTACTACATGTAAAAATGAAATTTCTGAAAAGGTACTGCGATAATTTTAGTAAAACTATAATAATATTGATAAATTATGTTAACTTAGCATTTGTGAAATTCAAATAAATAATTTGTGCGTTAAATTCGGACAAATAATCATATATTTCCATCAAATCTTACCTATGCAATGATATTATTGTTCAAGGATACTGAATGTCGAAATGATTTTTGTTTTCTTTCCACCGACATTAAACATCGTTAACTAAAATCATATTAAAAATTATTATGAATCAGAATTCCTCATATAATTCCTGCATTTTAAAACCCAGACGCTTATTAGGTGTTTCTATTAGCGGACTGGGAAAAACTTCGCTGAAACGTATAAACATCATACTTATATATATTTTATACATGATATGTCGCATAAACACCCTTCAGGTTTATCTAAAATATATTTTATTTTTCTGTCAGAAAATTTTTTTTATCAATACGGAAATCATCTCGTTGACGAAATACTGTGTTAGAATTTAAAAGCTATTTTTCCAATGACTCATTTTTAATATCTTTACTTTTTTTATATATAAAACGTTTAAATAATAAAAAAGCAATTATGTTAACCCTGAATCAATTCTAGAAGCAAAAAATTAAAATTCATCGTGTTAGGTATTATAAAATTTATCAGGACTTGTGATGTAAATGTGGTACTTATTAAAAAAATTACTGGTTTTAAAAAAATTTTTCCTCATTAATAATTTAGAATTTCGACACAATGTTATGCTTTAAAAACATAATGTAAATCATATTATCAGCATCCTGTATGGTCTATAAATCATATAAAAATGCAGTACATACCTATCATCATGAACACACTAGAAAATAGTGGTCTTTCAGGAGTGATAATTTCAAACCTTTGTTGGAGCCGAGGAAATTTTTAAAACGTCACAAATTGCCCAAAGCCCCCGATAAAATATTTTATATAAATGTTTTGTTTTCAAACAATTACTGTATGATTCATAATATTACAAATAAATATTCCACAAATTAGGAAGAATTTAATTGTGTTATTTCATTCTTATCAATATTTATTACACGCTCATCGATCTTTGTACAGCGAAATTTTAGATTGTTTTCGCCATCGAAGGCTGATAAATAAATTTTTAAAATGTTTTTTTGAATCGTTTATAATAAAAATCAAATCGCAACGCAATCGATTAGTTTGATAACAATAGCTGAGCGCGACAAAGAATAATTATGCGGAACAAATAGAGTAAAGAAAATAATAATAATTATTACACTTTTTTGAATAAGAATTTGTATAGATTTCTTCGCCCGTTTTAACGGTAAACATTAAAAATTCTACTTCCACGTCAAATTCAGACTCTATTTCCGGGAAACAGCTTTTGACGTGGTAGGAGCAGCCACAGACAACAGAAATTTGAATGTCAAATTGCAGCCTATCATTCGCGCATGATCTTGCTAAAAGTATTTACAGTCGAACTTACTTTTTAAATTACTTGTGTTAACGGAACAAGAAAACCTGTCCTTTAAGATAAAATTTCAAATTGATGGAAATGCAGTTTTGATTAATTAGAACAAAGTACTATGAATTGCGAATAAATACTATGACTAAAATAATAGGATTTTTAAAAAATCAAGTAAGAAATTATAAATAAGTTGTGCCGTCGTCGTTTTCATTTACTTGCGTAATAGGAAATGTTTATGCCTCGCAACATCCCATAAAATGCTAATAATTCTTGTTATCAAAATGGTCAGTATTATACTTGTGTTTGTTCTACATTTGTAATATAAATAAAAATTATTCAATAATTTTGATAACGCCATAAATGAATCATAAGGTCAAACGAACTTCTGCACTTCTCAAAAAGATACCGATTTCTTTTTATAAACTTATGAAAGAAAGTTTACTAAAATTTTTGGCGGTTCCCATATAACAAACAAATTTTTTTTATTGCCGGTTAACCTAATGTTCTCTTATTAAGCCTATGATACTTGTTTTGACTACCATTTTTCTTAACTGCCGTAGAAAAAAAAATTTAATATTGCATTTCGAACCTTATTTTCATTGCTTTTCCGATATTTAGGTCATTACCACATTCATACCATTATCGGGCCAATAGTTTGATAATATTATTATGTTAAAATGTGGAACGTTTGACGACTGCAGTGATAAAGGTCAATCTAGTAATTTCTTTAAATGGAAAATTATATTAATGCGAAATTGAATCCGTGTTATATTATCCTGTTCAAAAATTTTGATTTTTCAGCGCAAAAAAGCAGAATACAATAATTCCATATAATTGGCAAATTGGCATCGTCAAATTCTTTTTTCGTTAAAAATCAGTTACTCGTTTGAATGTTTTGCATGTAATGCACACAGACTATAAATATTAACGAAGGCATAAGCCTGTGTTATGTGACTTTGAAAAATATAAATTCAGCACTATTTCGGTGAAGTGATAATTTGGTTTGGGAAACAATTTATTCAAGTTCATTTGTCATTTAAATGTCGGTAATAAACTGCTTTTAAATGTTATGGACTGAAGAAATTATACTTTAGACGTACGTAAATAAATATAAATGATATAATGCTGTTAAAGCAGTGAATCCATAACCATCACAGGGAGTCAATTTGAAAGATTTGAAAGCAGTGGCTGATGCCTTAATTATTTTAGGTTATGCAATTGGTGAGACACTGCTGAAGGACAAAAACACTTTATACTTAAATTGAATTAAAACGGTATAATTAGATCAGAATTTCAAAATTATAAAATAAATAAAATAAAATGATTCGCTTGAAGATTTTGAGAAACTCAAATAATTTATTGTACAACTTCACACATTTTTTGCTTATTCGATGCATGTTTCTAATTAATGAAGAAAGCAATTTTTTCTTGTTTTCTTTTTCTTGTCTACATAAATTTTACATTTGCTTGAATAAGAAAAGAAATAACTCTATTTCAGTTTTAAAATGCCCCAATTTTTAATGCAATTAATGCTTTACACTCTACATTTACACTAAAATAAACTGCAAACGCGCATTGAGTTTTTGAGCCTTATAAAAGAGTTGTTTACGCTTAAAAATTTAGTTTCCTTTTTTTTTCAATTGGAAATCGAAAAAAATTAAAATATTAAAGACTATGCTTTTAAAAAATGGAAGGCTATTTAAAAGGTGAATAAAAACAGGGAAATCCTTGAGAAAATATTCAAAAAAAATTGAAAAAAAGCCAAATTTTTTTGTACCATATATGTTTGGACGTTAAATTCTTTGTATACTTAATCGGTTACATAATGGCACCATCAATACTCTTAGCAGAAATCTTTAGGAAAGTAGAATTAGAAAAGAATGTTTTTCATTTCATTCTAATTGACATTTTCTTCAGCCAATGATACTCGCATTTTAATATCACATATGGACAATTCATTTCAAATGTAAAATATTTGAGATCCATATGAAATTATACAGATTCCTTTTATTTACTGTTTTTTAATTTTTACATTAATTATAAATGAAATGAAAACTGAACGCTGAATCTTTTTCTTGTAAAAAAGGTATAAAAAAATTTTCAGAAATTTGAAAATATCTCTTCAAAGTAAGCAGCTAACGATTAATTAAAGCAATTGTTAAGTAATTTATATGATTTACTTACTGTCTTTTAACAACATATAAATTATCAACCTAATTTAATTAGGTTATCTTTAAATAATTGTTTCCTTTCTTCGTTAGTATTTAGCCCATTAATTATGGACAACAAATCATATCAATACACTCTGAACTGTTATTATTTTTCTTACAAAACAGTATTTTATAATAAAATAATAAGGTCTTAAAAATAAGAAGTAGAACTTTGGCTTAATTTTTATTTAACTTTTTAAATAAATATACGTTACACATCATTGAGATATAATTTGAATTTTTTACGCATTTGGTAAGCAAGGCGAAATCTGCACAACTACATAGGGTTCTTTTTTCTTATACGAAACACAAAAAAAATTAAGTGGAAAATTTTTCCAATCGCACTTAAAAAAATGATTTAAATTTTAATGAAAAAGTCTTCACACTTGATTAAGAAAATTAATTTTTTTAGAGCATGCCAAAACCTTTGCTGTAATTGATGGCTTTCTCTAAGCGATCTTGTAGTTTTTCCCTAGATGAATATTCAGGAAGCAGTAAGACATTAAAACATGTGTGAGCTGTGGGTAACCTGAAATTTTACAAACAGAATAAACTGGAATTCTTTCAGCTAAACTTTACTATATAAAATTAATTTTAAAGTATATAGAAAATAAAATATTTGGTAGTTATTGTCATTAAAAATGTATTCAGAATTTTGTTGTTTCAAAATAAATAAAAGTAAAAATAACTGTATATAATTAATATAAACCTTAATTCCTAAAATTTTTTCTGCAAATGCATATGGTCTATGAAATGCAGCAATACAATGTTCAATACATTGTATGTTTTTATACTAATAAGTAAATTAATAAAAAAAGAATCTCAGTTAAAATATAATATGCTATTTATTTTTAACGATTTTAAATTTAAATTGAATGCACTTTTGTAAATGACTCGCTTTTTTTAAGATAAATTACAATAGCAAAAAATGTTAAAAAATTGAACTTTTCCATTAAATAAAAATGCATTTCAATATTATGCTAATGAATGAATTTTTTAATTTGATTTTTAGGATTTTTTATTGAGGAAGCGAATATATGATTAAAAAAAATAATCCCAAAAATTGATTCAAGAATTGAACTAATAAAAAAAAAAATGAAAAAGTCCAAAGAAGTTTTATAACTTTTACATGTTTAATTTTTCATCAATCTGTGCAACTCACCTGTCTGAATCAGGGCCATTTTTCGCTATAATCATTTTCAACCTACTTAATCCTCCGACAGGTACTCTATCACTGCCAGTTGCAAATTGAAGTAATTTCCTTTTGTTGTCTAGAGACATAGCGTGAACTAATTCCCAAAAATACTTAATTACAGGAGTATCTGCAGTATAGCCACCGTCATACTCTGTAGCTTCTTCCAATTCGTTAAAATCGAAATTCTAAAATAAAACGAAAGTAGTTGATTTCTTATTTAATTCAAATTATAAATATTTGTTATAATTAATTAACAGATTTCTATTATTTATAAAAACTTAAAATGAATATAATATAATAAATTTTAAACTTAATAAATGTAACTTATGTTTGTAAAATATAAACAAACCAATAAAATTTCGTCAAACTTTACTATAAATCAATAGACTGATATTTAATAATATACAATCTACTAATTTATTTAGCATAAGATTTTAATTATAAACATTCTGCCAAGAGGTAAATATATTTTTTTTCTTCATTTTCATTTCTGTTTAGTATATTAATTTATCTCCACTTCAGAAATATTACCTTACTTCCGCAAACCAATTGTTCCACCTCTTCGGGTCGGAACAAGAAGTTTAGAGGTGACTCGTCAGTGACCATTTGAAATCCTTTCCGAAAAGCTCTAAATTGTTTTTCTACGCATTTATTTAAGAGGAAGTCAGCGTATAAATCTATGAATTCCTGAATAAAAAAATATGAGATTGTTATTAATTTCAAGAGACTTAACACAGTATAGAATTAATATCATGAAAAACATAAGAATAAAGCATGAAAATATTTTAAATCTTTGAGTACTTACTTTTTTATTATGTTGATTAACGAATATCTGATCTCCGGCTTCTTTCAATTCTTGAAATAGAGTATTCCCGAATACATCAGTGTAGCAAACACGGAAGGTCTGCATGAAAGCGTCTTCAATATCATCTTCTTCATATTCAAGGAGATCTTTTAATCCAGCGAATAAAGTCTATTAATTAAATTAAAAAATTATTAGATCGATGGATCATGATTAACGATGCTTTTTGAATAAATGATTTGGTAATTATTAAAAAAATTATGAAATTTATAAAATTTTAAATAATTCCAAACTACTTTTAATAAAAAATTAATTTAAACCGAAATAAAATTTAAATCGAAGATCATAAGCAAATGAACTTATTGTAATTTATTCTTGCTTTTATAATTAAGACAAAAATGAACTATTATGAATTTTTATACATCAATAAGATTCTGGTTTGCTCTGGAATTTGACGATTCAGTTCCCAGGTTAGAAAAAAACCACAGAAAAATCCCATAGATAAATAGATTTTTTTTGTCCAAATTCGGATCAATATAATTTTGAAAGACAATGCATTTAAAATCTTAGGTAAATATTCTTCTGATTTTTACCCAAAAAATAATTTGAATCTTCAAATAGTTTACATAACAATTTTTAGATCCAAAAAAAGAGAAAATAAACCAAAAATATGAGCATATATTACAGATAAAATAATAAAATACTAACAGGATTCCAGTCTTGTACATCGTAAAATGTTCCTCTCTTTCCCATAAGCTTTTTGTAAACGACCATAGGAAAACGGACATCTAATATAATATTATTATAAATTGCTAAGCCTAATACTATTCCAATTAGCGTAAACTGAGCATCACTTTCAAATGATGTCGGGTTAAACCAGACCGTATCAGTTTCTTGTTGATACACAAACATTCCTAGAACATGGTTAAAATTTTAATTAATTGTCATTTATTTCATTCAGTAAATTTTAAACAATATATCAAAATATATTTGAATAATACATAACAACTAGAAATATCATAGCTTTACAAAATTAAATGTAATAGTAAGGACACTTTTGAAAAAATATATTTTAAATTATTGTGCTTTCACTCACCATAATCTGGATTGAATATTTCTTCAACTATAAGTTGAAAAAATTCCTTTGAAACACCACCTTCGTCTATTCCTTGCTCTCCTTCAAATTCCACTACTAATTGTTTTTTTAAGTCTTTTGGGTTTTCCATTGCCACCATTTCAAGCTTTAAAATAATTAAAACTATTTTTAGCTATTTATGAAAAAAATTAAGAAATTTTAAACGACTTAATTTCATTTAATACAAGTTTGTTATATATGTAATGCAAAATTTGTGTATTTTTATATATTACATTCCAAATATTTCTAACATAAAAATTTCGATAATTTTGATGAACATTTAATTATAATTATTCAATTTAAAATAAATAAAAATTTCGTAATAAAAATTACAATAAAAAGTAATTTAGAAACAAACCTCAACTAAAGCATCGTCTATAATATGATCCCTCCTCACTTTTAGTTTAAGATAAGGATTTGTAGGCTGACCAACGGCTGTCTGGAAAAAACTTATACGTCTTTCGCTATACATCCGGATTCTATTATCATAATATAAACCTAATGTTTTCGTTGCTGGTGTTAAAATGAACGAATAATTCATGAAACTAAATTTTTTGGTCTGAAAAAAATTTATTTTTTAATGTAATTTACTCATTTCTTATCTTTCTGCAATTGTGGCTTTACTATTAATATGCATATTTAGAGACACATCAAACAATAAATTTTTTTATATCAAAAAATATTTACCCACAATACTTATTTTTACTAAGATTTAGAAAATATATAATGATTTACTATTGTATGCGTGTTGATCTGTGATTGAACGGTAAATTTAATTTAAAATTTTTTGTTATAAATTACATTTATTGATCCTTATTATGGTATTAAGAGCAATTTTCTTTTACAATTGTTTATATTTATCTATCATAAAATATAAACATTTACAATATGTAATCATTATTATTATCAGAATATTATTACTAATAATTTATTGTTCTGCATTTTAAAAATCAGAAAATGATTCAATTTTAAAACTTTTACCTTGACAAGATCGAGGGCATTCGTTATATCGCTCTTATAATAAGCAAAATCTTTGTCCATTTCAACAGCATCAGACAAAGGTTCATTATAGAATTCATGAAACGGAATCAAAGGTTTCCGACTATCCAAAACACTTATCTGAAGTTGAGATTCAAGTGGATCTACCGGAGGTGGTGTCTTTGATGCTTTATGACCACCTCCAAGAAGGGAGTCATCTGATAAATTTAATGAAGGATCTTCCTGGCGAAGCTCGGGCATATCCAATTCTCCTCCTAATATATTTGCATAGTATAATATCTAAAATTAAAATTATAAAATCAGCTTTTGAATCAAAAGTGCTGCAAAAAAATTTTTCTCTTTAGTTTGATTTTCATACCTTCATTAATTTTGTGGGTGAAGTTATGGCCTCTTCATCTTGTATGCAATAATCCCTAGTAAAAGACCCTGTAATAACTTTAAGCGTTATTAACTGTTGCAAGGATTCCAATAAACTCTTTAATCGCCCTTTACAATGCCTTGCCCAAAGTTTTGCTAATTTTGCTTGACATGAAACTGATAAATGCGCAGCGACCTTACATATCTAAAAATATATTGAATAATCACTATCTTAAATAAAGAATTTTAATTTCTGACTCATTATATTCAAAGCTAATAAGAGATATATCATTTGAAATTTAGGTAAGAAAAAGCAGAAAATATTGATAAAAACTGATAAGGAATTACGGTTCTTCATTAGTACAACTTATTCATTTTAATTATATAAACCATTTATTATCAGGGAATACTTACATGGGGTAATGCAACATCAATAAATTCCGAACTGCCTAAAATAGGAATTTCAGTGATAATTATAAATATATTTAGCAGGTCTTCATCTTCAGTTTTTTTCTTGTTAGATGATCCCAGAAGTTTTAACTGAATCTCTAAGTTTCCAGTAAGAGTGACTATAGCATTTACGAGAGCCCCTAAAAAAATATTTTCGTTTATCTTAAATTCAAAAAATAAACTAAAATAAAATTTAAAATAAAATAAAACTAAAAATAAAATAAAATAAAATTTAAACAAAAATAAACAAATAAAAGTTTATCAACAAAAATCTCTCGCGTTCTATTAATTTATTTTTAGAAGATTCTATTTTCTTAGATTAGCAATAAAATATTTTTTGTATCATTTAAATTGAAAGACTGAACCACTATGAAAAAGTATGGTATTACAAACCTTCAAATATTTTAATAGGTAATTTAAATAGCTGGGAATACGCCCTTCTTAATGCGACAACATCAACAGAAGTATCAACTATATTGGGCTGTTTTAACACCTTTCTGGATATTGAATTTTGAGCCATCTATAAAAAAAAATAAATTTAAATAACCGTAAGATGAAAAACAACAGCATTTAATTCAGTTAATTTAGAGTATTGCTCTAAAACAATTAGAATTGTAATGGGACCTTATGGCCAAAGTTATAAATTAAACAACATAAAATCGTATAATTTCAAATGAAAAAATTTGATTTATGAATTTAAATTAAAAGCCACCTTTTCCTTTTCCAGTTCAAGTTCGTGACAGTCTTGATCTTTATCTAAATCTTCCTCTAAAGCGCGAACATCTTCCTTTTTTAAGGTTTTAAGGTCCTTCTCTCCTGCTTTTTCTAACATTACGTCCAATGGCGATTCAGGACCTGTGCGAAGGAAGCTTTGGGCTAAGCTTTCTGGATTTGAATAAACTTCTCCCAAAGTTCGAATTAATAGGCTGTATGAACGGCTTTCTTCGCATATTTTAATTATATCTATCAATTTTTCCTCTGTTAAAAATGGTAAAGGTTTCTCTAGAAATGTAAGAGAGAAAAAAAATAAAATTTTTTAAATTATTTGATTTAGAAGATTCTTTTCAATATTTTCCAAAAGCTGAAGCCAATGTATTGTACAAACAAATTTTAGTTTATGTTTGTGAATCATTCATGCAGTACATAATAATTATCAACAAGAAACATTATTAACTTAAAGAATGGATTAAACTGTAAGTATTTTAATTATTCTTTTTGCTTGATTATAAAATTGATTATAACACTAACACTATATCAATGAAAAAACAGCTTTGGGACAATATTGATTGTCATGTTTAACAAAAAATTTAAAAAAGACTAAAAAATAAATAAATGAGAATAATATAATATACCTTTCACATTTTTAGAATCTGTTTGTTTTGTTATTGCATTTGATTGTAAATTTGATTTGGATGGAACAGGCTCATTATCTGCTTTAATAATTTTTTTCTCATTATCTACTTCATTACAATTTTCTTGAGTTGCAGCTTTTCCTTGGGTTCTTGGAACTTTTGAAGGATGTGCTTCACAAAGTTTTGCTTCTTGTGAAAATAACTGAAATGCTTGGGCTGCCGCCTGATTTGGAGTCAAATTCTTTATCTGAAGAAAAAGAATTTTATTTGTTTGATAGAATCAGTATAAAATTATTTATATTTAAATAAATATTATTTTATATTTACCTTTCCACTAGATGCACAATATTCATTTGAACAATTAGGATCTCCACAACCATCAACCAACTGATAAAAATACCTTTCAATTAATTTTTTTGCAGCAGCCCTTTTCATTGTATCTGGACCTATGGTGCACCAGGTACCTGAGTTTGCTGTGTTGTGTGAATTCACTGAATTATTATTTTCAACTGTGGACTCACTAAAAATAAATTTTTTTATTGTTACTAAAAGTAGATTTGTTAAAATTGTCCACATTATTAGGAGTTATTTGATATCTAAAACATTGTGACATAAGTATAATTTCTGCACTAAAGATAAAATTATTACCTTATGATTATATAATTACACATTATGAATATTAAATTTATTTGATATCTTAATCATTAATAAAGCATTTTATAATATAAATAATTTAAGTTATAAAAATTTTTTGCTTTCATTAATATAAATTAATACAATATACAATCAAATGCTAAAATTTCGAATCATAAAATTTTTTACAAAAGCAAAGTCTATACTAGGCTTCAATTTCTTTAGATGTGGAAAAAAATCTTTTAGAAAAAAAATTTGAAATTAAAAAAAAATAAAATATGAAGTGAGGATATTATAAAAGTATATGAAATAAGCAAGCATATTTAATTGTTCTTCTAGGCAAACTAATAGTGTTTCAGATCTAAAATAACAAATTGTACTTTAAACAAAAAAGGATTAAGCAGTTGTCTTTTATAAACATGAAGATTAAATTTTATTTTAATAATAAATAAAAATAATAGTTTAAACATCATAACGTTAATGAGTAATTCTAATCATATAAAACTAAATGAAAAGAAAATGATAAATATGATTTTGCAATGAAATACTTCTCATAAGGATAAATAGATCAATTTCTTATATAAAGAAAAGAAATATTTAGAATACAATTTTATTTTTATTTTTAATATATTTCACCAATTAGCACTTGTTATTAAATTATTTGCTTAGGTTAAATTGAAACAAACAAGTACATATATAATTTGAAAGATATTTTAAATAAATTATTGTATAATAAGTCAATTATTCAATAAGTCACAAGAAGTTAGATCCATCCTTTTGTGTCTGAAATAATTTTTTCAAATTAAGGAAAAAAGGCATCGGAGAGTGTAAAATTTTTATTTAAAATAAGGTCACTATTTTCTTAAGGCAGTTTCACACATCACGTTTGCTTGTAGAATATTCACGGAAATTGTGAAACTATTAAAATTGATAAACTAATAGAAAAATAAAAAAGTTTCATTAAAATTTTTTAACTAAATATTTTTATTTCATGCTTATTGATATATCCTTATTTGAAATAATGATAAAATTACGTCTGAAAAATTTACAAAAGTTTTACCTTGGGACTTCGTCTCCTGACTCAAATAGCTCTTCGTTAGAGTTCATAGAATGAAATAATAATTAAGTCGTAGAATTAAATGGAAACAAATAATATAAGTTATCATGGATCACTTCTGATCTTTTACTTCCGGATTAAATAACAACGTAAAAACGAAAATTTTGAACGATCCAGAATATGTGACTTTTTCAAAACAAACGGTGTTCAAGGACATTTTTTTGTCAGTTATGCCAACCTAATGTTTATTTCAATGTCTGCTGCCTATTCTGATAACCTGGGCAGCAAATTAAGGTTTATTTGATGAAATTTTATTTTATGAATTGAAGGTAGAGGATTTATACAATGAGTAAATTTATTCTACCTGCAGAATGTGCGGATTTTCAAATGAAATTAAAAAAATGTTTAGAAGAGGTGAGATTTAATGATCATACAGAAAACCAAATTATAATTATTTGTTATGTTTCGAACCTGTATTAAAAATATAATGAAAACGTTTAGTCCCCGTTTATTCAGTTATTAATTCTTTATTTAAAACTGAAATTGTTAATTTTTTAAAAGAAAATAACGAAATTATTTTGAAGATTATATAATTAAAAAATGATTCAATTGATTTAAAGAAAATATTTTTAAAAAGTAATTTTTTATTTTGCGAATATTTTCCCTTTTTATAAAAAAATTAACAGCTACTCTTTATTCTTCAGAAAACCGTTCTTTTAATTTATATTTCTAGTGTTAAAAGACTTGTATTTTCGTAATAATTCATTCATTTTAGTATAAATTTAGAAATTTGAACAGGTTTCCCTTTTCAAAAAATATTAACACATAAAAATTGCCATTTATATTTTATTGTATTAACCACAAAAAAAATGTCATATTTAAATTTAATATAAATTTTTATAAATCATGAAAATAGTAATTTATCATACACTAAAAATTTAAATTTTTTTATTCCAATTAGAATTATGGAGTGGTTGAATTTTAAACGAACCATTAAAATTAATTTCATTATTTTAACAAAGCTATAGTAATGTATTTTCTTATTTTAGAATAAAATTAAAAAATATTTTGGAGCATGTGATGATTTTAGCATTAATGTCAATAAATGCTGGAGAGAAGAGGTAACTATTTTTCAAATATATATTTGTAAAGTCCATTTATTTTAAATTTGTATTTAATAAAATTAATTTAAACACATTTTGTTTATCAAATGTAAATCTGTAAAACTTTTAGAGCATTTAATCAAAAAATTTTTATTAAACTGCATTAAAAAGAAGAAAGACTAAGTGATAGAAATTTTTTTCTCTAAAATCACAAAAATATCTTTAGTCTATAAACTAAAATTACTTTATATTACTTATGACCTGTAGCTTATAAATTATTTTTTAAATTTTTTTTAAGGCTGTCTTTATAGAAATATAATTTTACAGTAATACAGTACTACATTGTATAATTAAATTATACAATATTTGAAATCTTTTTCACTGCAAAAAACTTTTTGTTAAATAAATTTTTTAATAGTGTAATTGGAAATAGTTTAGTGTAATTACTGTGAGATATATTGTTAAATAATCAGATTTTTTAATATGGAGTCAAAACTATTAGAAGCCCCATTATATTAAGAACTCTAATGCTCTATTATTGGTAAACATTCTATTTAGTAAACTGACTAATGCAAAACTAAAAATAAAAATAAAATATATCACAGGTGGAATTAATTTTTTTCAATTATCAGAGTATTTTTAGTTTCAGAAAGAAAGAAACATTCATAATCAAAAAGCAAAGAATAAACAAGGCACAAAAGATTAATAGAAAGGATAGAACAACTAAAGATATCATTGAAATTGTTTATGCATTGGTGAATAGATTAAAGCTTTTGCAGTAGTGAATAAGTTAATAGTGAAATCATGAATGACGATATTCCGAAAATCGAAAATAGTTTTGAACAACTAGAAACTTACCCAAATGTGACAGAAAGGTATTACAAGTGCATATACTATAAAGGAGATTTTGGAAATGATCACTGCATTTTGTTACATTCTAACAAAATATGTTTAATAACATTGGCACCATCACATCCTATTGTTAAAGATAAAAAAAGAATAGCTAAATTGGATTTTCAAGTGTCTGATAAATTAGATAGGTTGGAGAATAAAGTTTCAGGAAAAGCGAAAAAAGGAGCACAACATATTCGGCCGGATTCAGTTCTTTGCTATGTTGAATGTGAAGATGGTAGCAAATATTCTATTTATGGCTGCATTCAAGGGAAACTTATTGAAATAAATGATGCACTTCTAGAAAATTATAATTTATTGTTAGAAAAACCTTTAACCGGCGGACATGTTGCTATCATATTGCCATCAAAAAAGGATTTTGATTATAAAAAGAAAAATTCAGTGTTTACTGAAAAACCAGGCAATTAATTTGAGGTAGTCAGTTATCAGATAAAACAAAATTTATTTATTCCATGATTGTTTACCAGTACATTTTGTATTGAAAATTGTATGGAACATAAATTTTGTGGTAAATATTAAGTTAACTGTGATTTTAGCTTGATTTATAAGAATTCATACTTTTTATTAGATTGTTTTTCACAGCTTTATTACTCTCAAAACTAATTCTCTGAAGATACAAATATTAGCGTATCAATAAATCTCTTTCAATATTTTATTTTATGAATACTAGGATTTCAATTTTCACTTCTTCAGATAAATATTGATTTGGATTAATTTAGGAAATGTAATGTGTGCATAAGTGTTTCAATATTATATTTATTTGTACTGGAAAAGAAATAAACAAATATAAATTCATTTTATCATTATATTTCATTATATTTCAATTATATATTTGAATGTGTACTTGAAAATTTAAAATTAGAAAAAAGTGTCTAAATATGGCATATGAATAAAATTTGAGTCCTTTTTTTAAGTATGGAAAATCTATCCTTTTTAGTCAAATTAAAGCTCTCAGTAAAAGATGTCACCAAACAATTACGTTGAATAAAGACTTATTTATGTAGTCTTTTTAAAATTGCACAATTTTTATTTGACACATATAAATTCTCCTGGCAATCATTTTGCACATTAAGCAAAACTTATGAACATAGCTATTCACAAATGACATAGTTGTTACCTTAAAAGATTATCCTTCAAATTATTGTTCTTTGATTATGTTTTTTCCTCTTTATTTTCTTCACTAGTTTTCAGATAATTTCCTAAGAATATGCCAGCAAATATTAAAAAACCTACATGATGGTTTGATATAAATTTTTGGGAACAATCCTTTGGGTCATCAACATTTAGTGTTATTACCTAAAAATGTAAAACTGAGAAATTATTATTATGAAAGCTGTTTTTAAACATTTAAAAATTATTTAAAAATTTGTTACATAATTAAAGTGATAAAATTTATTACTGAGGTGATCACTATCACTATAAATCATTAAAAGTGAAAATTTAAATTAAATTTTATGTGAAGAAATTATGATTAGCAATTACACTGATTTTTAGTTATTAAAATTACGCCTTTATGTTAATCCAAAAATTTTAAAAAATAAAATAAAAAATTTATGTAATCTGTAAGTGATTAAATTCAAAAGATTTTTTTTATTAACAGAATCAAACTAAATTTAATTGCAAAAAAATTTTATAATTTTGACATTAATTCAAAAATGAAGAATTACGCCATTTTCAAGTATAATATTGCTAATTCAAAATAAAATAATAAAAATATTCTAAACATATAACTAACAAAATAAATTTTTAAATAATTTAAATATGACATGACAGATGCAATATAAATTTATTATCAGTTCCTTTTATTCATACCAAACCATTAATATCAATATGCTTTTTTTATATTTGTTTTAAGGAATTTCTTATAAAAAAGACTCACTTGTTGCATTAAATGGGTTGCAGTAAATGCCAGTGCCAGATAATATGGTAAGGTCTGATTACAATTAAAACCTGTAAGAGATAGTGAACTCAACATTGAAATGGCAAATCCACTAAGCCAGTACTTTGAATTGGAGCCAAATTTAATTGCTGTTGATTTAATACCTATTAGTAAATCATCAGCCTTATCCTGGAAAAGAATATAAATTCCATTTGAATTTTTTGCAAGGATTAGCATTTGACTTAATTTCATAAAAGGTTAAACTGCAATTAAAATTTGCAATATAACAGATAATTGTTTGGTTAGTTTTAAGAATTTCAAAATTAAAACTTTCAAGTTTTAATTTTTAATTATTTAATTTAATGAAATTTTTTCATTTCTGAAAAAATATTATTTATACAAACAAGTATTCAAATTTGTAAATGTTAAAAGTTATCATTCCTTCAAAATATTTTAATTTAAATTAAAGACATCAACCATAGACTAAAAATTTTCATTTTTCAAGAAATAAATAAGAGATTCATAAACTTTGTTCAGATTTCCTTACTTGGTGTGCATAAATTGTATCATAAAACAATGTCCAACAAATTCCTCCAAAATATAGAGGTAAGCAAATGCTCCAGTCACAGCTGCCTTGAATAGCAGACCAACCCAGGAGAGCTCCCCAATTGAATGTGAATCCTAGGAAAAGCTGTGGCCAATATATTATCCTTTTCATGAAAGGATAGAGTATTACAAAAACTAGGGAGGAGGATCCTAAAAATATTGAATACCAATTTAATTGAAGCAGTATGATGAGTCCTAGACTAAGCTGGCCTCCTAGAAAAACCAATGCCTGAAAAGTATAAACATAAAATCGAAATATTTTTAAAAACAAATTATTTAAATTAAATTTCCTTTTTAGTAACTTAACTAGCTTATATTAAAACAATTTTTTAAACAGTTACTCAATAAATAGTATAAAAATATAAACTTACTTGAAAAGGACTAATTTCACCTGAGACTAAAGGCCTGCCTTTGGTACGCATTACTTTGCTATCTATATCTTTATCCCACAAATCATTAATTGTACAACCAGCTCCCCTCATGATTAAGCTTCCAACTCCAAATAAGGTAAGCATTGATAGGTCAGGCATGCATCCAGGTTGAGCAGATAATGCTATACTCCATCCACAAGGCCAAAATAAAAGCCAGGAACCTACAATTATTTAAATTTGCAGTAGAAATGTAAACTGAAAGAAACATTTTCTTCAAGTTATATATTTAAAAATCTTAAAATTATGAAAAAAACTAACATTATATTTAAAAATTAATTTGTGTATAAAAAAGGAAAAATTTTTAAATTTTTAAAATTTTTTTATTTTATAATAAAGATGCAGCTAAGAAATCCTTTACAAAAAAGTTTCCATTTTTGCTTAAGTTACTTAAAAAAGTTGACTTAGAAAATTTTATACTTAAAAAT
>JAOWBB010000002.1:4081551-4147095 GCA_028565995.1 Ricinus marginatus
TTATTGGTAATTTAAAATTCAGTTAATTTTTTTGAAAAATTGTATTTATTTCACAAGTTTAAACCTTTTTTTCAATATTTGCTTTATTCTTTTTATCTTATCCTCTGAAAAAAAAATTAAGGTTTTACCTTGTTGCAGAAATGCTAGAAACTCCTGAGACCAGTATTTCACTTCTAAAGCTGGCTGTTCCTGATGGTGATTGAGTCAGCAAAATGAATTATTAGATAATGACGGATTAAATCTTTAGGGGGAGGGAGTAAAGGAACCGACACGAAAAAATTAGATTTTAAAAGAATTGATTAAGTTATTTTTTTATCATCCAAAATATTTTTATTTTTTTTGGTTCTCAAGATAATTTTTTCATTTAAAATTAATTTTAATTTCAATGTTGGTTTTGTAGAAATACATTTTAAAGTTGGAATTTATATAAAATATTTCAGTAAAAAAATGCGAAAGTTTACTAATATTCAAGGAAAGATCCGAGTCTGTTTCAGTATCAAGTAATTTTTAGGCTTTCTGAAAATATTTTTCGTCTGTATTTTCTTTCCAACTATGTACATAATAAATAGTTATAACCGTAAATTTCAAGTTTCGAAGATGCACTTAAATAATTTAGTATAAATTTAGAAAAAGTACGGTGAATTTTTAAAGATATATTTTCGATAGTATTTTCCAGATTTATAAATTAAAAAATACATCAACGTTAAGGCTGAGTTTCATATATAAATTAAATTTTTTTTTGTAAAAGTAGATTGTTCTTTGTAAATATATATCAAAGGGGTTGAAAAAATGTATTAAACGTATCTTCCACATCTCCAATTCTACAAGCCTTTGTTCTTAAATTTTGTCTGCATTATTTTAATGCTTTACTTTCCATAAGCCGCATCATTAACCTGCAATGTTTTTCCATCCTCGTTTCTCTGTGATCTGTCTTTCGTTCGATGCGGGCTTTTCCCTGAACATTGATGAGCCGTCTATTACGTGTTTCTTAGCGATTTCTGCACTGAGTGAGCATTCACTTTCGATGATAAACAAATAAATCTTGTATTATTCCTTAAAGCTGGTATGTTACTTTGAAAAATAATTCGTGTAAATTTCGATGAAACTCACTTAAATACACATTTTACCAATTTTGTTTCTTATTCACATAATTATTTCCATCGGGAATCACAAGATTCAAATCGAATTTCCAACTATTTTATGTAGTTTTATTTGTTTACATTATTTTAGCGTGCAAATAAAAGATATAAAACTTATTGTAAGAAATATTTTTATTATTTTATTAAGGATTAAATCAATTTTCTTCCCTATTCAAGTAAATATGTTCTTAAGGATTTCACATACATTTCAATCTTTATTTTTGTATAAAGATGAATATTTTGAAACGTCTTTCTTTTTTTGAAATATATGTTATAATTTTTTGGGTTGCTTAAAACTTTCTTCATGGAATTTAACTTCCTATGGAGAAATCTGATTGTAGCTAATAATTTTTAATAGCATATCATAATTAATTACCTCCCATTTCTTTATTTATTAAACAATATATAAATTTTAAGCTTCATATTTAATTTTACATTTAATAATAATCATAGTAATGTAACGTATTTAATAATTATTCCTTTTTAATTTGAACCAACCTTTTACAGCTTCATTGAAATATTTAAAACGCAGTTTCAATTCCTGGAATTTCGTATTAATTTTTTGATGTTTTAAGATTTTATTTTTGTGCAATGAGGTAATAAAAAGAATAAAAATCCTTAAATCTGACGTCAGAGAATATATGTAAATGGTCGGAAATAAAAATTTTATCTTTTACTCTTTTTAGCGTTGTATTAACCTTTAAAAAAGGTCGTTATTGCTCCTTTATTGCTTTTGCTCTCGATTTTTCAGCTGGGCGCCATAGGAAGTTTCATAAAGGTTCATTTGGCTGCTCCTCAAAATTCCGGGCACTTTTCTTCTGAGATGTATTAAATCTTTTGAAAAAGGATGTCCACGATTTTCGATTTCATTATAATGAATTTTTATTTTATAGATGTAGACGACTTTGAATAATCTTGAAGTTTATAATAATTTTTATCGTTTTATTTCTGAAAGAAATATAAAAGTATACCTATGCTTTATTCTCTTCCCAAGAATTGTTTTGTTAATAATTTATTTACAAGAGGTTAAATTCATTTTTCTTTTTATATTACAAGTATCATAACTTTTTTCATATTCGTTTCTTCATATTGATTAACTTTGAGTTTTGACAGTCAAGATACAAATACAGTTAAAATTTAAAACGCACACCTTAAAGTCATCTTTCTTAATAATAAATTTGAAGCTCAGAGTGTCGCATGCAATGTGTAAATCTTACCAATTTTCATATTATTCTTCTGATTTAATTAGTTAATAAAGCATATTTTTTCCTGAAAATGACTTCTTTTCCGCGTTGTAAAACTTCGGTTTGCTCTTTGTTGTATAACTGAATTGGTATTGCATACAGCTTTTTAAGTACTTTAAAAATGTTATTTTTAATCAGATGTAGAATAACGCGTGATTTCTCTTTATTTAAAAAGTATTTTACTTCAAAAATGATTTTAAATGTATACATTTCGGTAAAAGTATTAATTGTATCTATAAATAAAGAAATAGCATAAGAATTCATTAATACTAGTAAATTTTAATAAGTAAAATGATAATAGAGAAAAAGGGAAAAAAGTTTTAATTTGATTTTTTATTCGAAAGTTTACATTCAGAAATAATTTGATCATAAATAGGAATATTATTTTATAATTAAGGAATTAGTATTAGAAACTTCTAAATATATTGTTACTTTTGTAATCCATATACTTCATATTTAAATTAATTGTCTGATATTTTATTAATTAATTATTTTTTCTTTTAATTATTCTATCTGATATTTTTGAAAAAATTAATTCAGTTATTTTTAGTTTTTTTTATAAAATTTTGCTAATGAAATATAAAAAAGTCGAAAATGTCCAAAATTCTATTAATTTTATTTTTGATTTGCAATGTTTTTTGATTAATCCATGTTATATAAAAAAATAATATTTCATAACTTAAAATTAAACATTCAGTATACTTTTTTAATAATAAATTATTTTACTTGATGATAAGTTCAAAATTGATAAAATTGTAAGTGACTAGAATATTTTTATTAGTGAGTTTTTGCAAATTTAATAACATCATATCGAAGCATGCTCTTGTACTAAATAAAAATTTTACACTTTTGTTCTCCTTGAAACAATGATAAAAATTATTATGTTTAGTTGTTTAAAATGAGAAAGCTGTTGATTTGAACTTAACATGCGAAAGAAAGAATTTTTATTCAATTCAAACAATTTTATTTCTTTGAACTTTGTTTTTGGATTTAAGACCATTATGCAATAATCCTCTCGCTAATTTATTTGTAAGCACTGTGTAGGGCCGATAATTATAAACAATTATATATCTTTGTCATCTATATATATAGATATATAGCTATATAAATATATATTTAATATATAACTTTATAAAAAGTTAAAAAATATATATATATATTTAAAAAATATGTCAGTGAAATCTACATATTGATATATATTATTTTATATATATCGTGGTCCATAACTCAGAAACTTATTATGATTTCTTTCTAACGAATTGAGTTCGAAGTAAAACATTAACATGATATAGCTTCCAGAAGGGATACATTTGTTGCTATGGATAAGTTAAGCTTTACATTCTTCTTAATTTATTTATTAGATTCTTACAGTTTCTTTATAATTGACACTTTCATAAAGGTTTAATTACAAAAACAGAATTTCGAGGAATGGATTCTTCCATGAAAAGAAATAAAATTTTTATATGTAAATTGAAGTTTAGATTACATTTTTTTCTTCCGAAAGTTTGACTGTTGAAGCTGTAGAATAAAAAATTTACTAACTTACATTTTCCAAAGATTCCTGTTCTATATTGAAATTTTAAAATTATGATTCAGTTGTGCATGCTCATGTAAAGAGATGTTTGACTAACTAAATGAAATAAATCATATCTTTTATTTGTTACCGTATAATTACCTAATTACGATTACTTATTTTAGTAGCTTAACGAATAATGAAATATTTTTTAATGGCAGATTATGTTTAATAATTTTTACATAACGTGGATTGTTTAAATGTAATGGGGGAAATATTTATAATTTGAAATGTTATTATTAATTAAGTCTTCAAGCACCAATTAGATTTCTAGTTAAGTATCAAAGTAATCAAAAGTAAATAAGTTCACAACAACATTGCATAGGAGTCTTTTGTAATATCGAAAATTAATTTTGCTTTTCTTCCTACAGAATGTTATGTAGTGCTCTTTTAAATTAACTGCTTCATATTTTCTCTCTTAGGTAATAGTAACATTTTCTGTCATAAATTTAAGTTTTTCTTTATCAAATATACTGAAATTAAAAAGAAATGGTAAAAAACTAAATTTTATGCCTTAAAAAAAGCACATCATATTTTTCAAAAATTAAAGAATCTCTTATGTAGAAATATGTCATAGTTATAGCAGAAGAAACAATCCAAAAGTAACTCTGACCTTTTTTAACATTTCCTTTATTTTTCCTGGGAAACAACTTTGAAGATTGTTAAGGAAAATGAATTTTAAAATCCTCCAGCAAGCTTTATTTAAATATATTTACTTTAAATGGTTCTTAAAAGTAACAATTTTTTCTCAAAAACAAAAATGCAGTGATAATATTAATTTATAAAAAACGTCTAATCGAAAGCAATTATTTTTATATAAATGTTTAATATTTAATATGCTTGATACGTAATATTTAACTTTTCAACGTTAATATGTACAAAATATTTTTTTGAACGTAGTGTTTGTATATGAAACAAATGTATTTTTTTTGTCATCTATGGAGTTTTAAATGTTTTGTGCTAATCTAATTTGATTAGTATTTTCTGAGTGTATCATTTGAAACAGAAGTTATCATTATCGGTTATTCAAGTTCAGTATAGAGATTAACTATTTATTTCTAATTTCTATTGTTTAATATTATGTCCATTCAATTAATCCTAAAATCTTATTTTCAGATTTCCACACTGCCAGTCGACTAAACATTGATTTTCGGACTCTTAAATGAAGATCAAATTCACTTTGGCTCATCAACAAGAAGATGTTAAGTAGTAAAACGAAACATGCACTACACTGTGTGTTGTTGCTTTTTGTAATAATATTTTTTGAAATTTTTACTGGCGGTGTTCGACTGTTCGGGTACGGCGAAGATGAAATTAATCCGTGGTTGTGTTACGGATATTTCGGAACCATACTTTTGTACACCCTTCGATTATTAACGTTTTTAACGCTGCCGCAGGTACTGTTTAACTTTTTCGGTCTAACCTTTTACAATGCCTTTCCCGACAAGGTCACATTGAAAGGGTCACCCCTTTTGGCTCCTTTTATATGCGTGAGAGTGGTTACAAGGGGCGATTATCCCGAACTAGTTAAAAATAATGTGTTAAAAAACATAGATACGTGCATAAAAGCCGGTTTGGAAAATTTTATTGTAGATGTTGTGACTGATAAAAAAATTAACGTAGAAGATGTGAGTCGACGAGTTAGAGAAATTGTAGTTCCAAGCAATTATAAACCAAAAAGCGGAGCATTATTTAAGGCGAGAGCTTTGCAATACTGCTTAGAAGAAGGCGTGAATTACCTGGCTGACACGGACTGGATTGTTCATTTGGATGAGGAAACACTATTGACGGAAAATTCCGTGCGTGGAATTCTTAATTTTGTACTGGACGGGAAACATCATTTCGGTCAAGGATTGATTACATACGCAAATGAAGATGTTGTCAACTGGGTTACAACACTGGCCGATAGCTTCAGAGTCGCAGATGATATGGGCAAACTTAGGCTTCAGTTTTCAATGTTTCATAAGCCGCTGTTTAGTTGGAAAGGAAGCTATGTTGTCACACAGGTGAGTTCAATATTCCTCATGAAATTATTGCAGTGTAAATAATTCATATGATTTACCTTAACTTGACAACTTTAATAATTCATTTTATATTGATAACTTGTATATTTAATTTTAAAAATTTTTCAAAAAAAAATATAAATATTATTGTTCTTCCAACCACACTTACTATTTCAATAATACTCATAATGAATAGTAATTAATGAACTACGTTTCAAAATAATATCTACATATAAAATATCAAAAAGACAAAAAATGTTTTCCTTTCTGAATTTTCTTTTAAATAATAATGAAGTTCTTTATGCCTCAAAAAATAATTTTCGTAATTATTAAATGAAAAAATGAAACATATTTTTAGTAACGGAAACATTATTTTATTTGAAATTTATGCCACTAGTTTATGCTACTATTTACTAAATAATTATAGCTTCATTTATATATGCAAATATAGTTAAGAATAATATAATACATGAACTACGTTTTTTTTCACCGCTTTGATGCTAAAAAAATTGGGACTTGATTTTTTTAGAGTAACAAAAATGAGATATATGTACATTTTACAAAAGTTTTTATTCAAAAGATTGGCTGAAATAAAGAAAAGCACAATATCAAAAGATAATCCTTGAAAAAATTATTTGTGAAAGTACTAAATGGACAGAAGCGTGGGCAGATAATGTCGAACTCTATGGATTAAAGTAAATTGTTTATCTAATAGAGGAAGTACATTTCTTGATTTCTTGGGAATAATGTAAAGATAGTATTTTTCTTCAATTAATTTTTGGTTATGAAATTTAATCGAGATGTTGGCCTAGAATTAATATGGGTTAACGTTGTGGATGTCGGAAAAATCTCATTATTTTAAAATATTTGAGATGAAGTTCAAAAAATCTTTTCTAGTTCGAGTTAAATCGGAAATCGTAAACATTCAAAATTCTAAAAAATAAATTAATAAAGTAAAATTTTAGTATTAGGGAAGTAAATATTTATCCTTAATGGAGGATGAAATTTTTTTGGAAATCAATTCTGAAAATTACGTTTTTTTGAAATGAAGTTGTCGTAAATTGAACGATCTAATAAACCAAAGTAATTTCGTATAAAACTTGTGTTGTTCCAATTCAAATCACTATGTTCTATTAAGCCTGACGGAGTAAGATAAAATTTATTCGCATAATTCCCTTTAGAATATACGAACGCAATCATTTATTGAAAATATCATGCTTATTTAAAATTTTAAACTTTATATGCCAGAAATAATAGTATACTGAATTAGTCGTTCAGAAGAAACAATTTGGAATTGACTTTCATACTATAAACATAAAAAATTTTGAAAATTATAAAGGAACAACAAGAGATAAGACGAGAGGAAAAACTTAGGTGTAATGAGATCGATCAAAAATAAAAGGTTTGATTGTTTAATATGTGTAAGAGGAAGCATCGAAAGACCCATGAGTAAGATATCTGCATCACTGTAATCATGAAAGCATGGAAATATCAACATTATCAGTTTAATCCTATTAAGGTGAATTTATGATAAAATATAACTCTCACGCTGTTAGGATCAATTTCAAAAAAAAAACCTTCAGCTATGTCATCAAAAAATATCACATCACTGATTGGTGTGCATGTTTTTCTTATTTCTTGAATGGATAATTAAATCAAACCAAGAGCTAAGTTCTCCTCCGATGTCTTAATATGTTGAATTCAATTTTCTCTCATAATCAATTAGGCAAAAAGCACATTTCCGTTTCCTTTGGATGGAAGCAAAACTCTGAACAAATATGGAATTGTGATTTTGCAAGTATTCCCAATGTGTCACTTTCAGTTATTCAACATCCAACACTTCCATAATTTATCAAGAAGGTGCACATCTAATTATAAGTTTATTTTTTTTCTTTTGAGTATCTTGAAACTTGCTTTGCACACGTAAAAACTTGATATGTATATATGAGCCCCTGCGAAAATTACGAGTTTCAGCAGATGGAAATGCTATGATTTCCGTTTGAAAATACTATGATTTTAGAGCCATAATATATTCTGTTTTTTTACAAATAATAGCAAATGGCGAATGCTTTATTACAAAATAACAGCAAATAACAGCAGACACTTTTCACTTGACATGCTGATAAATCGAAGAATACCGCTGCTGCATTGTCAAATCCCATTAAACTAACAACATTAAATTCAAGTTATAACCGTCACAAACTAACATAATACAGAACGTTAGTATAAAAGCTCTAAGAAATTATTGAATTATTGTCTATTCTGCGGAAGATATTAAATATCATATGCTGACTAGATGAAAATATTAAAATAGAAGATCGATTTATTCTTTAATAATATATTTTTAAAATGTATAGTTGTAGGTAAATGGCCTTTTCCATATATTTGTAAATTTAAGCATCATTTGAATCTTTCAAATCTCAAATTGGTTAGTTTTAATTCTAAGAGTGCAGAACTGCTAAGAAGAAAGTTCAGTGTAAAATTCTTAAAAGTGTCATATTATTCTCCTAAATTAAGCTATATTCATTTTCATTTAAATTAATAATAAAAAAGGAGGAAATGTAATAAGCTCCTGTCTGGTTATTATGACATAAACTCAAATGTATTACGATTTATTGCTCTTAATAATGGTTTGAACTTGTTAAGTGACAGAATGAAGTAAAAGACAAACTTGCACGTCATTTCGTTCAAATACGTTCGGAAGATCATGGAAATATAATTTTTTAAAATATCATGAAATCATCGTACAGGATTGTCAGAGTTGATTTGATTTATATTATTCTTTTTAGTACAAAAAATATCGCGTATGGAGCATTGTTCATGTTCTCCGGCAAACGATCCTGGCTTTACCTATTGTATGGGTGTTTACTTCAAGAACAATCCGAGCGAAACTGCGAAATTTGTCTCTACTATCATAAAATACGGGATCGATATTATTATTTTGTCTTGTCGAATTCTATTAATGTTTTTTAGATGTCAACTCTCATCAACACATATTCTTTTCATCGGCTTTTCCGTTGTCGACACCTATAATATCAAAGAGATATTTCAAGCTATAGCAAAGCGCTCATAATTTATGATATTTTTTAAATTTAAAAAGTTTCATGGGGCTTACAGTATTTAAGTTAGTGGAGGCAAACGGGAAATAAGATTATTCCTGCTTATGTTAACAGACTAGTTTGTTGCAATGTGAAACAATTATTGTCCCTTCGCAAAGATGAATTTAATCATCTGAAAGAAATTATATATATTTTGCCGGGCGGATTCTATTTTCCTTTTCTTTTAATGCTTTACTGCTTGTTTCAGGGATGAATAGGGGATGCTCTGCTAAATAAAGTGGAAATTTTTTTTAAATTCTTTTTTTATACAATCAAAAAACTCCTTTCGAATTTTATCCCAGATTTAAACATCTCGGCTTTCTATATTGATTTCTATTTATTTTACCTTTTTTTAACGTTAGTTAGAAAAGTTAAATTTTTACACGGAGCTTATGCTTCTTAAATATAAGATTTTGAAAACGTATGTTCCTAAAGTCATGAACCATTTGACAATATTCGAAATTTTGTACTTAATGAAATTCCAGCTTTTTATTATTTATTTTTTTTCTTCAGCTAACTACAAAATTTAAAATTTTTATGAGATTGATCGATAAGAAAGTTAAAAATAAATTATTTATACAGGGTGTGATTTTAAACCTAACCGAACTTACCTGGAAAAATAGGAAAAAGATATATGTAACATAATGTGTTAGATGAAAATATCATCTTTAAAACCGATGTTAAATATCTTTGGATGTTTGGTTTTTTATTAACAGTATAACTTTCATTAAAGCTTTGAAGCCAATAAAATTTGAGGTGATCTGTAGAGACGACCAAAAGGAAAAGCAAAGGCATGTACAATTTTATGTTGACTATATATATATTACAAATGTTTTGTGATAAAAAAATAACCGAGATACGAATCATAGGAAAAGAAAAAATTTTACTTGCTTAAAATCTGTCAGATTTTGCAAATGCACCGGATTAATCGAAACAATGATAATGAGCTCATAATATTGTAAATATTTGCTCATTAATAATATTTTATTATCACATTCAATAACTAAGATTAAAAACTAGCCTTGCTTTAAAATATGTCTGGCGATGAGATCTATTGGTAACTATGCAGTTGAGATTTTTTTCGTCTAATATTTATATGATTAACCTTGAAAGATGATAATATGAAGTGTTTTAACATCCAATAGACTTTGTTTGGCTACTAATAATGCTAAATTTTTGCAAAAGTCATCTGACTCTGCACTTGAACACTGAATTTGAATGTAAATTTTAATAGGTATGAATGAAACGTGCAATAATTTTTCAATTTTGTGTTTTTAAATATGATTTTGAGTTAGGATATAAATATATTACTTTTATTTTTAAATATATATGTTTAAGCACATAATGTAAAATTTTTATTTCAAATAATCGGCGGAATAAAAATTCAAAGATCGCGTCTAAAATGTCACGTTGTTAAGGAAACCTTAACATGGACTCGAAATTGTAACGGCAGTTAAAGGTCGAAATAGATCAGGCTCAGTTCTTAGGAATTTCTTAATTCTTAAATTTTTATAGTTGTCACGTACCTCGCCATCCTTTTGTCTATTCCTATATATCTCCTGCACCTTGATTTCCCATGGCAGTCGCCTTTAGTTTTGTAAATACTTTTAAAAAAATAAATACACATGATATTTATTCCTCAAATGATGTATTTTTATTAGCTACATCCATCAAGCAATTAATTTGTTGTTCTCTAAAAAATTTTTCGTTTTTATTATTGTCTACAAATTTTGAGTATTTTCAGAAACCTCCATTTCACAGCTTGGTTTTATTTGGGACTACTTTGCCTCTGCCCGACGAGACATCACCAGGGAGTAAGAGTTACGTCCGAGCATGACCGATCGGAGCATTCTTAATTTCATTTTAAATGCACAAGAGTTACAAATAAATATAAAACTGGTTTCCTCCTGCAGAAAGTTTTTAATTGAACATTGTTTAAGATCATAAAATTAGTGGGAAAACAACGTTCCATGCTGCAGAAGTTTATTTCCGAGGTCGAATAAAAGTTCTTTTAACCCCGCAGTACTCGACAACTTTTTTTGAATTACAGTTGCCCGATTATGACCGGTTCAAATGAATTATTGTAATTGACGGAATTATTTTCCTTCATCTTCAATGAACTTTTTATTGTATGAAATGCTTCTATGTCCACTCTATCTTAATAAAACATGAATAAAAATTTATCTGAATGTTAGATGCTTTATACGAAAATAGAAAATTTTCAGCAGTTAAAATAAGGTTTACTATGATGAATTTATCATTTTTTTTTAATTTAAATCCTATAATAGAAATCACTGATGTAGATGATAAGCTCCATTTAAAAGTTAAGGAAAAATTGTGAAGTTCTATCGATAATTTTTTTTTTACTAAGAAGCATCTGTATCGCATTTTCCGCATAAAAAGTATCGAACTTTTTAAGGGATGAACCGGGCAATCTTTTTATATTGAGTTAGATTTTTTATTTTAGCAAATCATAGATCTGGAATTTCAACCTTTTCTTCGGTCGAAAGATTTAAAACTAACATTTTATTAAAACCAATATTTAAAGATAAGAACCAAAAAAAACGATTAAGTCACGTTGATTCTCAAATTTGTCTGCTAAAATCTAAAACTTGTTTTATATATTTATATAAAGATTCATTTCATACAAAAATTAGATCGCCAATTTCATAGGAGGTGAAATATCGAGAAAATTGAAAAATCACATTTTGCTCTTTTTCATCCAGTTGAGGTGGAGTTGAGTTTCGAAAAAATTCTTATTTGATGTTATAAAAACAAGCTCGCAAATATAATTCTCACTTCAGATCTGAGCTTTATTTTACTATGTGCCTATGCTATATGGGCTACTGTTATTGAAAAAGCCAATCAGTAAATTCTTTTTATTTATGTACAGATTGCCTTTAAAATATTATATACATATTTATTCTGTACAAATAATTGAATATCATGAGTTTTTAAGTTATATTTGGTTAAATAGTAATATTCTACACTTGAAAAATAACATAACTCTGGTTTCTATGGAAATATTTTAACTTTTAATTAAAAATCATTCTTCAAACTCGAATTGAAAATTTTATTAAAACTACCAAGAATTATGTCTTAATTGAATGAGCTACACAGGATTCAGCTCGATACGTTTATTAAGGTTGAATAAAATGTAATTTTTATCCAGCATTTTAGCATTAGAAATTAGTTTGTTTAAATGTGATAAGGGATTTAAATTTTAAAATTTAATAAATTTATAATTATTAAACTTGGTTCCTTTTTTTGAAATATCACATTCGTTTAAAATGATGGAAAAGATGAATCTTCAAAATGGCCATAAGGGCCAAAAAAAAATTTTGTTCCTGCAAATCCTTATAATCAATTAATTTTATTCCATGAAAATGATAATTTCAATGAAGAAATTCAATTTACGTTTTTGAAGTATAAGGGTTTTATAATTTTTAATTCAAAAAAAAAATGTTATGAGACGTAAATCATTCAACAATTATCAATAACACGGAGGTCACAGCAAAGTATGCAATTAGCACTGCTCTAAATGAAAGTGCAGGTTATTTGGTTACTATTTGTCTTCCACTATAGGGATAATAAAAAACTTGTAAAATGTAAAAAAATATTTTAATCAGTAACCAAAGCAGAAACTGAAAAATTTTTTATCGAACTTGTGGTAAACTGATTTAGATTTAGGTTTACTTCGTCATAAATTATATTTAATTTCATGTGGTTATCATCAGGGGTTTCTCATTTTAAATCACTTATTCATTTTCAAAACGATCCATAATATTTTTAGGAAAGTAGAATTTGGATCTTATTTTTTTGAGCTTTTGAGCTTTCGTTACTATATATATATATATTATAGTATATATATATATACTCACCTTATGATATTTATTATTAATTTTATTTATTTAATATTATTATTAATATTACATTAAAATATTAAATAATATTAAAATTATTATATTAATTAATTTAATATTATTATTAATTATATATTTAAGCCTGTATTTATCTTGTCAGAAAGCATCCTCTATTTAACGTTTACTTTTACATATATTTAACAATTAGTCCATAATCGCTGGCTTCTATGTTGTAGTATTTTCGTCTAAATTTTCATGTTTACACTAATCTTACAGATATTTTATGTGATAAAAAAATTAATTTTGCGTATCAGTCGCTTTGCACGAAAGATTTGGGCTATTAAAAATTTACAATAATTTTGTCTGTGATCATCAAATTTTTAAGTAATAGTTTTTATGACATGATTCATGAATTATCCAAAAATATGCTTTGCAACTTTATTATTTTTCGTCTTTTCGAGGATTTTTGATATTTCATTATTTGCTAGTTCAAAGGATTGTCAAAGATTTCAAAAATTTTCCATTAAATCATTGTCTGATGTGTTTTAGTGAATAATTTTTTTAATTCGTCATAGAAAAAATTATGGTTGTGAACCATTTAAAAAAAATTAAGCTTTTTCATGTTCCCGTTTTCCAGAACTTCGTTTTAATTATATGATGAACTTCTTAAACTTAAGGCAATTTAGTCAGGCGACATTTGTATTCCTCATAATATTTTTTATTAAATATATATATTTTTCTCGCAATATTTCTTATTATTATGGAAATATCTACTCACTTTTCGAGGATAAACATTTTTCAGTTTAAACGTATGTTTTTCCATTATATTGATATTACTGTTAACCAGTTTGATTCTTGAGATGCGAATAAAAAAAAATGACAAGGTAATGATGTAATTCATAGTGGAATTATTTGGATTTCCTATAATATGAAGAGATTTTCTTTGTTCGTTTGGATTTCCTTTCCTATCCGGAAATTTCCCCAATTTATTTTTTCTTTTTTTGCTCCTCTTCAACTTATCGAATTTGATTTTATATATTTTTATGCCACATTACCTTTTATTATATATGGTAGTCAGTTGTGTATCATTTGATTTTGTTCAAAATATATAAAAATTTACAAATGTATAATATTTTATATAAGGTACATCTTAGACAAAGGAAATTACGAATTATATTATATTTAAGATTGATTTATTGAAATTAAAAATATAAATTTCACATGTAATGACATCGTGTTCCATTAATAAGTCCACATGTAAAATTCTGTAATAAAATACTATACAATTTTGAACTTGCTATTTAATTATACATATATTTAATGTCCGAGATTTTTTAAAATAAATTTTAATTTCTTTTTTTATAAATTTGTTGTAATCACATTCAAAGGTATATAATTTGTTTGATATTAACAAATGTACTTATAATTAATATATGCAATATAAATAGAGTTGTTTTTAGCTCTTAATTTTGTTTTGGCTCTCACTGTAAAAGAAGCTTTGTATTACGGTATGAATTAACATATTGAATTACATTCAGGAAAATATAAGTTTCCCCACGGTTAGAACTTAATATATTTCTGTATATTTTTATCGAATTTAAAAATATTGCTGTCATTAATTCTTATTATTTTTTTTTTCTTTTAATTATTATATAATTTTATTTGAAATACATTTTCTATACTTTGCCTTGCAAAAGCAGCTTCTTATATAGAATGCATGTCGATTATTTACAAGGCGTTTATCATTCATCAAATACCCTTCTCGTGAGATATACATTTTCTTTTCTCGTAAGTGTATTCATGAAATCTACTTAATGAATGGACATGAAAAAAAAAAAGTCATAAATATGTTTCTATTTTATTGACATTGAAATTTCTCGTCATGCCTCATAATCCGGAAGTTATTTTGTGGAATATTTTAATCTCTGACTTCATGTAATCGGTAACAGAAAAACATGAAAAGCCTAGGGTTGTTAAAGCTGCTTTTGAGCAGAGGCTTATGCTCAGGTATTTTTCTCTTTGAGCAATTAGGTAGTAAAATATGGGATGCAGTCTTAATAAAGCTGAAGATCGATTGCCATAATGCGGTATATTTTTTTAGAGGAATAACACAAAAGCAGTTTAAGTTTTCGACCCTGAACTCATATTTTGCCCTTCAGCCCTAAAGATCGCATTGCATTTTTATCTTTTTACCAATATTAAACAAAAAAACAAATCTAATTCACCTTCTGAATTCATACTTATTTTCTTGGCTGTTTTCAAATCCGAAGTTTTTTTAACTTTTTATGACACAAAATTGTGGAAAAAATTTCGGCATAAAAACAAAATTGAAATCTGACATGTATTTCAGTTTTGTATGCATCATTTAAAAAATTACGTATTTGAACTATTTTATTGCATTTATTTCACTGCATCTATTTTAATTATATTGTTAAAATGCTTTACAGTTATGTACGCTACTTTTAAAGCTGTAAATATTGTAGACTATCCTAAAGTTTCAAGTATAAAAATAACAGTAATCCTGTTCGGTTTCATTGCAGTACAGTACAATCAGGATATAGATTGTTGTCAAAAAGAGTAACTTTAGCGATGTAAAAACGGAATATAAAGTTATTTCATTAGTTTAGTAATTAGTTTATAAATTAACTGCAAAGCTCTATTTTTCAGTTATTAGCTAAGAAATGATATTTCCAAGTATCTAATATGTCAAATTGCGTTTTACATTTTCTTCTATCAGAGGTAAAGTCGTTAGTTTTAATTAGGAAATTGGATGAATCCAAGGATTTTCTATCATTCCTGTCGAGGGAATAGGGAGGCAATAAATTTATTGTTCATCGTCACGTAATACCGTTCAATCATTGTTAATGATTCGAATTGTATCTCACAGAAATCTAATGAAAAAATTTATTGCAAATATATAAAAAAGACTTTCCCAAAAAAATTCTATTTTCTCGTTCTTGGAGATTCCTGTCGGAAATTTTTATGAAAAAATTCCGCGTGCCTTAGCACAATGCATTAATAATTGTCACCAATCTTATTAAATTTTGTCTCTCAGGTTTTAATGTGAAAAATTACGTAGTGGATATGATTAATTTTTACTGGCAATTATAGGCTTTGGTATTTAGTTTAAGTAATGAATCACGATTTCGATATTTCATTTCAAATGTTTTCTAGTTGTAATAGAAAAAAAATTTTTCATTTAATCTCTTCGTAAGAAAATTTTTGATAAATAGGGAAAAAACAAAAATGTAAATTATAAACCTATTAATTTTGTAAATGATTCTTGAAAAATGAATCGTATAAACATTTATGTGTACGATATATGTAAAATTTCTTACAGAATGAAATTTAAAAATTAAAAAACTCGTAAGAACTCAAAAGAATTTTTTTGATATTTTTTAATGTATTGGAAGTAATCCATTAAAATAGTTGCATCATGTATCTCATTGCATCTAACTGTTTCTAAAAATCTAATTTGGTTTGCGGAACGTAAATTAACTGTCCACATACATGGACAAGTGTTCAAAAATCTTTAACAAAGTAATTCGAAATTTTTAACATATAAATGCTATATATATTTCTCATTTTATAAGACAATTTGTAAACTATCTTTCTTAAACTTCTAAAAAAAATTAATTTTTTTTTAACATTAAAGGCCTTTGTTCACTTTCGCTATTGGAATTTTAACCGAACTTTATACCATTTCAAACTCGTTAGCTATTTTTCAATGTGTTTAAAAGTTGGGATATAAACAGGTTTTTCATGACTGTTTTGAACAGCTCATTAAGTGGCAGTGTAAATGATTAGGCTGCAGTGGGGGACGCCATCAGACATTAACGAAAAACGGATATGTCATGTATTGAAAATGACTTAAATGGGCCGAATCGATAAACACATTTTTGTATTAAATGCACGTACAGTAGGCAAACAATCAGACAGCAAAAGTTAGTATTTTTAAGCAAATTGTATTAATAATTTATGTTAGATCTACTTGCAGCAGAAATTATTTAAAAGCACCTTAGGAAATATAAATATATACAGAAACTTATACATATGGGACATGAATCAAAACTTACTGTCTGCTTAATTCATGCACTTTTTTTTAGCCCTTAAAAAACCCTAAAGATGTACTTGAAATGTATTCGGAGGTGCACATCAGAGATGTTACGTGTCAGCAAAAGTAACAAAAGCACTGCTGTGAATGATTTTATTATCTGAAATATGGCCAACACAAAATTAAAATAAGGTACGAAAATAGTCAGCATTTGCGTATCCGTTGGGAGATTCTCTTGTAATTATCAGTTTCAAAAGTATTACTCGTATTAGATAAATTTTTTTCACTTTTGCGTACATGTTTCATGTGCTCTTGTAGTAGCAACGAATTGCTAACAAAGCAAAGTTTTATTTTTTCATAATTTCCGTTTTAACATAATTTTATATATTTAATTTGTCGAAGTATAGTTAAATTTATTACGTATCAGATTCTATTTCGTTATAATTTCCGTTCAGTCAACGTTTGTCTTAAACAGTAAAAGTCAATAAAAATATTAATACTAATGTTAAATTCCTTAGATCGTACAAAATGCCATTTTGATTTTAAATTTATTGCCTTTTTCAGGTATGCTGTACTCAGAATTTCAAGTATTAATTTAAATGGTCTTCCCCAACATGTTTAGTAAGTATGCATAAGTTTTGTCGCAATGAGCTATTGCAATGTTATTAAGAATTTATAACTGGAAGAATAATTCTTTATTGTAAGGTAGTATAGGAGAAATATTAATCAAATATCCTTTTGCGGATAATTTTCAAACATCAAAATTTTCTTTTATGATTTTTTTATCTGCAGCTTTTTTCATCGTCGTATATCGCGCTTCTTTGAAACAGTTAGTTTGACAGTTCCATAGCCTTTCAAAAAAACAGCGGCACACCCAAGTTTTAACATACTTTCTTTGATTGAGAGCTGTTTTGACTTCCTTTTTTTTGGTGTCATTCATGTCCTTTTTCATTTTTTCCAATATTTTTAGTTTTTCTATATATCTTCAATCACAAATTACCCATAAGAAAGTGAGAGAATTCGTGTTTATACCTTCGTCCTTTATAGTTTTATCTGTTCATTTTTTTTTTTGGTTATTGATCAATCGTGAATGTAAAAATTTTTTATGTTTTAATACAAAAAATTTTTGCTCATATGTCAGTAAGGTTTATCATTTTATCACCATACAGATTTCTGTGAAAGACATGAATTATTTTAAATCAATCTTATGTTTTGGATTAAACAGTGAATCGTTATGGTATTAAAATTATATCGATTAAAGATAAATAATCAAATTCAATTGCATTTAATCAAAACATTGGAAAAATATTTTTTTTACTTTTTTATTACATTGATCTTGAAATAAATTTATAATATTCAATATTGCTTTCCTTATTGGTTGTATATGACTACATTTTTTTAAATTTAATTTTATTTTTCAACATGATTTGCTTAGACTGTGTCGGGATTTGTTTATAATGCATTAAATTGCATTGTATATTAAATTGTTTAAATAAAAAATTAAAAAACAAAAAGTCTGATGTATTACTTGTTACTATTAAGATTTTGTTTGACTTAAATGAAATTTCTTTTCTTTAATAGAAATCTTGGAAGAAAATGTATCTTCAATAATGCAGTCTTTCCGATAATTAGTGGGACTTGATGTTTTCTTTAATGAGTTATTAATGTGCATTTTATGACAATGATGTTGGTAAATTCTAGATAAAATGATAGATATTCATACTTATTTTTACATATATTTGACTACATATATTTACTAAGGCTGACTTTTGTATTAATAAAATATTTTTATCTTTATGTGATTAGGTATTTCCTTTAAGTAATGAAAACTTTTAATTTTACTGCTCACTAAATGCAATTGATATATATATAATATATATATTAAATTATCAATTGTAAAGTTATACTTTAGTATAGATTTTAATTATCAAATAGAAAACACGTTTCGTTAGACAATTTTTTAGAATTTTCGATAAATGACATCATATTGACAAAAAAATTTTAGCATTAAGAACGAGATTGAGAATATCTCTTGAAATTCATAAAGAGCAAAGACTTCGAAGCATTAAATTTCATCTTAGATAAATTATTTTTAAAGGACTTGAATCTCTTGAAGTGTTGAACTTTAACTTGGATTGACATTGAATTTTCATTTGAGAATCTTCAGCATTAAGAATAAATAGATTTGTAGAGGATTTCGATTAATAATGTGCTTCATAAATACGCCATAAGGTACAAATTGGTTAATATAACGGACTGTTCTATTAAATTATAATATCATAAATTAATACTATTACATTAAGACGGAATCTCATATTAGGCAAATTTAATTGTAAAACCTTTTTTGGTTTTATGACTCTTTCGCAGAGAACTGAAAACTCATTTGCAATCAGGATCGAAATCGTCCTGCGATTGTCATCATGCTATTCATTTACATGTAATATATACAATTCATGTTTTCGATATAGAAGGAAATCAAAATAAATTTTTTTGTATTAATAAATTTTTCCCTATATCTTAAAAATGTGTTATTTTTATTCGAACATTTGCACTTTTTTCGCAATACAGTTTTACAGACACTCATTGTGTTTTTTGCTTGATGTCTGGCTATGATCTTCTGAGTTTTAGTTATCGACAAGTACAAAAAGAAAACACTGTTCTCCGTCGGGAACGCGATTCCGTTCATATTATTTTAGCTTAAAATCAAATCTTTTTGACTTCAATGAACTTTATTCTAAATGTCAGTTTTCCAAAACAAACAGCGAAATCTGATTAATTATTATGGGCATGTAAATATGAAATTCAAAAGAAGCTTTTATTGCAGTCTGATAGTAGAAATTGTTAATTCGTAATTTTATTAGGATCTTGATCTAGAAAACTTGCTTCCGTGAAGTCCGTAAAGCAGACTTTACATTAAGAATTGAAGTTAATCCCCTACTAAATTTGCGTATTTAATTTAATTTCCGTCAACACGGATGAAAATGTTCCTTTAATTTGCACAATCTCAAAATTTTTAAATGATTTCAATTTTATTCGTAGAAGAAAAATACACCAGTCGAGCGAAATTATATTTCCTGGATATACAGTTTTAGATATTGAATGTACTAAAAAACTGTTTTCTTCAATTTATTGAACAAGAAAATTATGTTTAAGGTTTGGTTTCGAATAGGCACAATATTATAGATTCTTCTAGATATACATTTGCAGATTTTATTTAAATGAAATTAATAAGCACGGTAATAAAATTATTTTGAATTTAATTTTTTGAAAACGTCATTATTTAATATACAAACTCAATATTTGCATAGAATGATTTCACACAATATTTAGAAAACAATTCGAATCTATCGATCTTTTTGCTGTCGTATGCGGATTCTTTCCTTCACTCCTTGCCAGGACATCACGAACGTGAGATCGATCAGAAAATTTTATTATAAGTAAATTACTTATGTCACTTTTTTCATGGAATTCAATCTCTCGACTCTGAATTTTTACCATTAACTGGAGAAAAAATATTAATAGTTTTTTCAAACTTTTAAATATAGGTTTTATTGTGAAATTATTCAAATATTTTTTTAATAAAATTTTACAATTTTAATCTAAAAATCAAAAGGCTGCATTCTAAAATGTTCAAGGAAATCGATGTAAGCCTATGGTTAATAACAATTAAAAAAAAAAAAATAATGTACTTACATGTAATCTGAATCTTGTTTTTGGAATAAGATATCGCCAAGATCAGAAAGAATATTTCGATATTTGCATGAGTTATCATGTTATGCAGACGATATGTTGCTCTTAAATTTTATATGATTCATTTATATTTCTAATTATAAAAAGTATGGATTATTTTTAAATTTTTTTATAGTGATTAATTATGCGATTGAATTTAACAATTTATTGCAGCAATATAGTATCAAATTTATTAACACTTCTTCAGACAATCTACAGGTATCATTCGAAAACTCAATGTCCACTCTTCTTCTAGTTGGATACATTTAACTTGTACGTGACCCATGTCTCGATTGTCTTCTTTCATTCATTGGTCAAGGCCCTCATTGTAAGGCCATGTCTTATTTAACTTCATCAAAAAGGAAACCTATTTATTTTTGGATAGTTCTTGCAATGGAATTGAAAAAAGTAGTGGCAAGTGTTTTTGTCTGCATTACATTATATTTTATAAAAATTAAAGGATTTTTCCACGATATTTTGCAATATTCGATTTTTAACTTTTAGTTCTCAGAACTATCCAGTTCATATATTTTATAAATGTATTTTTTTAACAATAAAATAATTATATATTCATTTTAACTCTCATATGAATAATTATAAATATTTATTTGTTAGTAGTGACTAATTTTTTCTTTTTAGAGAAAATATTATTATATAATGCATGATTAATGCTTAATTAAACCGATCAACAGAGCACTGTTTAAGAATATAAATATTAATACTGCTAGCCGATTTTTTGAACATGATTAAATAAAGATGTACACAAAATATATTTATAATTTCAAACAAAAAAAATTAATGAGTGAAAGATATATTTTATGGAAAGAATCAAGTTTCTGCAACTAAAGTCAATCTATGAAACTACTGGTTAAAACTTTTAAAATTTTAAATTAACATTACGTTCAGTTACGATGTAATGAATGAGATCCATAAAGACCTTGTGGTGAAGATTATATAAGCCTAATCAGTACATTTTCCGGTAATTATTAGTTCACAAGTAGTAATCTGTAATTGAGTTATTTGATGTATTTTTGATATAAAAGCTTAGGTTAAATCCTTTGAGATGAGTCTCAAAGATGATGTTGAGCATTTTTTTCTAATATAAAGTGAAAGAAATTGTTACGGCGCACAGTATGCTTTAAAGGAGAATTAATAACATTATACTGCATATTTCATAATACTTTAGTAATAATAAGTTTCTTCCGCTTATATAATCCAAGTTCAATTCTGCAATTTTCTATCATATTTTTCACAATGGAATAATTCATTTGGTTATAATAAACCGGCGGCGTTGCTGCTCACGAAGAATTAGAAGCCTTGAAAATTAATTATCAATGACTGAATCATGCTATACATGCCATTTATTTATTAACAAAAAATTTTGATTAGTCCCATAAAATTATAATAAAACCCTTTTATTTCCGAGACTTTCGCTAATAAATGTAATATATTTAAAAAAATGCGTTAAATTTTGCATTATTTAATTTTCTCAATATCATAAGATAAGGATTCAATTATATTTTTCCTTCGGATATTAAATGGAAGTTTTAACAATATTTTCAAACGGAATATGCGAAGGAAATATTCAACGGGAAAATTGTACAATGTAAATTTGAATGGAATTAAAGGGATGAAAAGTCGGGAAACAATTCCTGATGTTATATTTCGACCGCACGGAACGCCAAAACGATCGGGACAATGTGAAATTTGATGAAAGAGACAGAAGAAATGCTCGGCCGAAAAAAAAATGAGCGATCTAAATTTAAAATAATCTGTTCCCGTGAAAAAAAGATCAATGTTTCTACAGAATAAATTGCAGGAGGAAAAATCCGTGAACATAAAGCAAACGGTTTCCTTCCTCCATAAATAAATGGTCTGCATTTTACGTAAAGTCACATTCCCAAAACACTGATGAATACACATGTCCGAATAATTTATAGTTTTTAACTGTTCAAGAGCGATTTGTATTTTGATAATTGATATTTAAATCAATGTCATTGATGTGATACTTTTTCAGTGTTATACTCAATCAATAAGAAACCAACAAATCAATAATCTCAAGGGAAAATCTTCATCGTTCAAATACTGCCTAATAAAATTTCTAATTAGAGGATAATGTAACAATATGATAATAATGACTTATACATAAAAAAGATTTGTTTTTTTAAATTTCACTGTGATGGTAATAATCTTTATTTCAAAAAATCTTGAATATATTTGGAATTTGAAACATTATTACCAAATTAATGAATAAATATTGAAAAATGAATTGACATTGTCATAAATTATTTAGAAATTTATCATGCAAATAATTCCGGAATAATTACATATAATCATTGATGTAACGAAATGAATCCTCCCATATAGTGAAAAATCCCGATTCATATCATGTAAAATTTTTTTTGATAGTTTTCAGGATAAATATCTTATAATATAAAGTACTTTTCACTAAAAAATTGATTTTTTTAAATAATTTTATCATTGACTATCATCATTCTCGGGATTTAACATAAACTGCAATAAATTGATTAGCATCTAATGTTAGCAAAACCTGAGTAAAGTGAAATTTTTTAAATTTTTATATGAATTAATGTATTAATATCACTTATAATTTGTTGTGGTTAAGATTTCAGCAAATATATGTTGAACCTTCAATAAATTTTCTCTTTAATAAAGTCATTCTAAACTTTTCCTCTATGTTCATATATTTTAGAGAGAAATGACGTTAAAATATCTTTTATTTCGTCTTACATTCACAATTTATTTCATTGTTTTGTGTAGGTATAAAATTATTGGAAAAGAAAATTATAGTTTTCTGAATTTTCTTTCGGACACTTTAATCCACTTAACTCCCTAAATTTTTACTTAAGATTTGAGATTATTTTTACAGTACATAATTATAAGTGCCCGATTTAAAAACAATAGATACCTTATTTCTGGTTGCGAAACAATTTCTAAATAGCGGACAATTATATATTCGAGAGTCTAATTTTGGTCTTTGATAGATACTTTGGTATACCTTGGCAGATAAATGCCAGAACGGTCTTCATTTCCTTCTGCTATGAGTATGAATGCGTAAAGAAATGGAAAGAAAAAAATTGCAATTCACTTTTTTTGCTGGATTTCAATTTCGACTTAATCTGTCGTCTTCGAGGATGCACAATGACTGAGCAGTAAAACGTAATTTGACCTTTTTTTAGATGGAAAATTTTCACCAAGATTCCAAATCTTCAATTAAAGTGTTCAAGGAACGCGGGAAATTATCGACACTAAGAGAATCATGGAGACGAAATTCTACCAGAAGGTTGTCGCGGATTTTGTAAATTGTTGCACAAAATTCTACAGTTGATGAAGCAACTTAAATATTCTTAAGTGAAGCTGTTTTGTTAATGTCTCAATGCAAAATAAATCCTCTGAAATGCGGAAAATATTTTATAAAAAAAACGGTAATTACATACAGTTTACATATCCTGAGCAGAGTTCTATGGTGACCAGTCAAGATGAGCACTTGCATCAAAGGCTTAATCGATATTTAATCATTTATTAAACTGTTTGCTTTAGCAAGGCGTATTAGGTAACGGTGCGGTGTCCAAATATAACCTTTTTGATGGCTAATCAAAAATCGTTTCCTGTTATGATTAGGTTGTTCAATGTAGTCTGAAGATCTGGTATATTATAGTAATTTTAGTTGTTTGAATGTAATTTAAAATTTTATTTTTATATTATTAGCAAATCAAATTGTGAAATTCAGTTTATTTATGTTCGTTAATGTTTAAAGTTCCTTTAAGTATGGTAAAGAATCTACTTTTATAGGTAAAAATAAATAAACAAATAAATGGAATATTATCATGGAAGAACTGAAAATGTATACAAGGAATCCTGAATCGATTCTGATGATGTGTTTTGGGATAGACGTGATTCGAAAGACCATTCTGCTTTCGTCTACCTCCCCGAAATCCGAATATTCCACGGAGAATAACGCACAAATCCCTCTCTCAAACATAAATGCCTTTATTTATCTGACGTTTCTAATTTATTGTAGCACATCGCGAACTATCTTCGATATTAATGCTGAAGCAGTTGCAACTATATTTTTTTGAAAAATCGAAAATTAAATTTGGTTTTGAATCCGATTTTTTTCCTAGTCTTTAATTTGATTTGATAATGAACACCATTTTATAATCACTGCTTCGAAATCGATTATTTTGATACGTTATTCCGGAAGAAGGGACTAATAACGAAAATTGTAACGTTCCAGAACTTAATATCATCTGTCTCACTTGTCAAATTTACAGAAAATCGCGAAACTTTGAATATAAGATTAAACATTTTGAAGTGAAACTCAACGGAGGTCTCATTATCCGAGTTTTGCATGAAGTGCCAAAAACATGATGGAGATTTTTAAAAGATTTTTGTCTCTGACGCAGGTCGGAGCAGAACGGCAGGTCTCCTTCGACAACGGCCTCGATGGATCCGTCGCCGAAGACTGCTTCTTCGCCATGCGGGCCTACCGCGAGGGCTACAGCTTCAACTTCGTCGAGGGCGAAATGTGGGAAAAGTCGCCGTTCTCGCTTTGGGATTTCGTCCAGCAGCGGAAGCGATGGCTCCAGGGAATACTCCTTGTCGTGCATTCGAAAGCAATACCGCTTAAGCACAAAATACTGCTGGCAGTTAGCTGTTACTCCTGGGTAACAATGCCACTTGCCACTTCGAACGTCGTTCTCGCTGCTCTTTGTCCAATTCCGTGTCCACCGGTCATGGATTTTCTGTGCGCATTCATCGGCGCCGTTAATATCTACATGTATGTTTTCGGTGTGTTCAAATCTTTTTCTCTTTTACGATATGGCATTCTGAAATTCTGTTTGTGCATTGCGGGAGCCCTTTGCACAATTCCTTTTAATATTCTAATTGAAAACGTTGCCGTTGTATGGGGTTTGTTCGGCAAGAAACATAAGTTTTACGTGGTCAATAAAGACATTAAACTACCCGTCACGGTATAGGTAACTTTTTAGATAAAAAATCTCAAACGAGAAAAATCTTCCGAATTATTTAATATAGATTGTAAATGGGATACAAGTTTTCCTTCACATGGTTTTTCCGGGATCAACCTTTCAAATTGGTGAAAATAGCCGTCAAAAAAATTAGGGAATATGATTTTGCTCATTAAACACTTCAGAATGAGAGAATGTGGATGCAAAACAAGAGGAAGCTCCTAAAGAAGCTGAGAAATGGTTAAGGACGAGTGTTGAAGGTAAAATTGAATGCAAAACAAAGCGATTTGTTAAGTTGTCCATGATGTCCTTATATCCGCAGAGCACGATAATTATCCTTTAACCAGTCGCTGTTTTTTCCAGAAGGGTGTTTTATATTTTCCGAATGTAAAATATACATAAAGTTAATAGTTAATACTATGTTTTGCTCAACCTAAGGCGTTATAATTTTGATATATATTTCTACATTTGCCTCGTATCGACATATCTTAAAAATATATATAATTCTGTCTTCTCCCTTTAAAAATGCTAGCGATATCCGTGAATAATTTAAAATGTTTTCTACAGTACGTAATCATTATATAAACATTTGATACTATTCTCTTTTACATTAATATTTATAATATGAAAAAATCAACTTCTATGTTATATAGAATGGTAAAGGACAAAATTAAATAAATGATATTTTTTTTTATATATTGAGTAAAGCAAAGGACACTATGGATGTTTTAATATGTGAGAAATGTTTCTTGTATTCTCCACGAAAGATTTGCCGTTTCACAAATCTTTTAAAGAAATGTTTTTTTGATGTTCCATTAAAATTATTTGACACCTTTCAAGTACAAAGAAAAACCGACTTTGGTTAGGATTTAAATTTGTGATAATTAATGAATTCGATTTAAGTTAAGAGTGTGGTTTGTCGTTTAAAACATTATTATGATTATAATACTTTTAGTTTTCAGCCGAAAATCTTGGTGAATTTTCAGAAAGCAAGTCCTCGATTTTTTTTTATTTATTTATTTATTGATACTTCAAATGATATCAGTGCAGTTTGCCTTCAAAATTCGGAAAACAATTCGACTTAAATTTTTAAAAAATCCGGCATTAAAAGCAAAGGAAAAGCTATGCAATTAAAACTCTCGCTAACCGTACATCAAAATGGGAACGGCTTTTCCCTAATGTATCGAAATCACGAATAATACAGATTTTATTTTACACTTTAAATGATCCTCATTTTTTTTACATCTAAAAGCTGAATTTGTTAATTATTTTTCTTCTTTTTTGATATTTTAGATCTTTGCGGTGTCCAAAATGTTTATCTACGGTTTTTTTTTCTTTTTCAAGAGTCACTCAAATTCGATTTTTGTACTTCAGAAAGTGTATTTTCGCTTGCCGCACAAAATATTAATTTTAATTTTATCAATTATTATTATTAATCTGATGAAGAGAGAAAAAAATCTGAAACTCAAACCAAAGATATTTTAATTATAGTTATTTAGTATTACTTTTTAGAATAACATAATTTTGTTTTTTGTTTTTTTTTTGGCATTATCTAGTGTAAATCAGATTGAAGTTATGATCGATACGTATTTCTGATTTTCCAAAAGAGGAATTTCATAATTTTTTTTTGTTTCGAAGTAAATTCGCCAGATCGCGCTAAATAAAATATTCCGTTCACGTCCGGGGCCATAAATTTCTTTTTGCAGGTCAATCCCGAGCAATTTTTCTGCTTCTGAGCGGCAGGAATCCCGCTCCCACACCATTCATTCTTCCCATACCTAGCAGATTCAGTTCCCCGTGAGAAAAATATCCCCTTTCCTCGCCGGATGTTTAATGCCCTCGAAAAATACTCTCGGAATGTTATTCTTTTCACTGTCACTCCCAGTCCGAGACAATTAAAACTCGTTAAAGGCCTTTAGCAGTGCTGCATAAGGGAAACATTAACGATGCCAAGGGAATCTTGCAGTATTAATATGGAGAATCATTAAAACGTATGAAGGTTTTAACATTCTCAATCTAGTCAATGGAAATAAGATATGCATATGTTTGCGTGCAATATTAGAGTTTACACAGATTCCTTAGCAGGTCGAATTTCCGTCGAGTGCAACAGAAATGGATGGAAATAATCAGCTGCATCTCCTTCAAGTTGCTGGAGGAAGTTTAATGTTAGGGGGTTTACAAGCCCTAAAATCATTTACTTAGTCAATTTTCGTTATCTTGTAAATATTCTCCTTATACGGGTGACAATCCAGTGTTCGTGTACGATCATGCCAAAAACTACCTTTTTTCTCATACCTCATTGAGAGCTAAATCTGCTATCCGGATAGGCTAATAATTGCATTTATACTCTATTAATAAATTCTTACATCTCAAGCATGGGTTATTTTGTTAAACCCTGTATTTAATTTGTAAATTTGTAATTCTACATGTGTTATTCATGATAAATGTTGATCGAAACATTTCCAGTGTGTTACTTTGTAATTTAACCGCTATTCTATCTAATGAAGATATGTGAATGATTAATATTGCCGCGATTCGCGTCGCACTCGATACCATGTATAGGATTGCGGGTTACGGGACAAAAGATTTAAAATTAAACCCAGAGACATTTGTCTTTATGATATGCATATCAGAGCAATGGAAATTTTTCTCTTAAATCCGAAAACCGTCCGCATTTTTGAGTGGGATGAATTTGGAAAGCATTCCTGTCCGGAATTTGAGTATTCAACCTCGATTTTGGATGTATATGCTTAAGTTGCAATTTTCGTGAATTAGGGAAGATGCGACGATTCTTGATGAATTATGGTATTGATTTCAGGTTTTACGAAAAAATATGTGCAAGTCGATTGAATTTCGAATATGTGCTTAAATGCGTTACAGAGGGTAAGCGGAAATTTTGAGACAATGTTGAACCCTGAAAGTCGCAAATCCACGGGAAAAATATCCGCTTATTCTGCTTCTTTATTCTTTTCCTACTGACTTTCTTAAAATTAGGTGTACCACGTTTTTGTTCCTGGGTTCGTTCTGTCCATCCCGTATCACTATTCCCATGGAAATGTTATCAGTCATATGTTGCACATCTAGTCACTTTCTACTGTTGTCGATTGCAAGTTCATTCTTTTTTCAAACATGGATTACGTTGAGCAATAAATTAATCGGATTAGGCCAAAGATCAAACGAGATCCCTTGACATACAATAATTGTATGAAGTCAAAGTGCAAAAGAGGAACATGAACGTTACTCAACATTCATAGTACCCCTTCTTAAAAGCCCTCAAGCTTTGCATTATTTGTATTTCTCCAACAGCAGCATTCTATCAAGTGGAAGAAAGAAGGATGCAGGTTTAGGTAACCTTAGAAATCCCCTCATTCATCATTTTTTTTTAAATTTTTTCTCTAACGGAAAAATTTCATTTTCTTAATTCCTAAAGCATCAACAGGAAGTCATTTTCTAATTTATTAGCTAATTTTTTTAGCTTAATAACAAGTGTGATTTGTCCCGATTTCTAACTTTTCTCCATCCCCGGGTACTTCATTAAACGGATAATAATAGATATTTAATAACGAAAAAACTATAAATGAAACCAAATTGTTTTTTTAAATTTAATATTATATTATTAAATATAAAAATTTCAAATAACTGGCAAAGTATTAATTAATTTTTTTATTTAAATTTTTAAATAAGGATCTCAGTAACCAGGAATGGGGTAGTGGCATTCCGGGATTTGCCGGCAAATGTATAAACAATCAGAAATCGATAGGGACTCCCTCATAGAAATTCCACTTGAACCCCATATATAAATATTTTTGGTTTTTTTATACTTCAATTTTACTTTTCCCTGTGTAGATAATTATAAGTTGTTCTTTCTTCTTATTCATATATAAAATAGATCTTTTTGTAGAATTACTTTTTTTTATTTTATGAAATGGAGTTTTGCTCAGTTTTATTTATTATTTCGTTTGCTGACCTTTTCTATACGCTATTTTCGAGGAAAGGAACTTACATTTAAGTAATTTTTCATTTCATTTAAGAAAGGTTCTTAAATGAACCTTTTATGAAGGTTCATTAAGAAAGGTATCAGGTAGAGTTCCTATTATGTTTAAAACCTCACGAAAATAAAAATAGGTTATTTCATATGCAATTGATTTATAATTTATTGCTAGGAAGAAACAGGAGATTAAATTTTGTTTTTGAATAATTTTCTCTTCTCGTAGCTTTATAGCTTAGTTCTGTTTAAATCTTTGCATTGCATTATTGTTCGATATAAAAATACTTAGGTGTATATTATGAATATTAATATACATTGGAAAATCCGTCTTTTCTCAATGCGCCGAGTCTGCGTTTTTTAATTAATTTATTTATTTAAAGATGGTCGTTTTTGTAACAGAAAGTTTTGATTCGGAATAGTGAAAATTAGGCATATTAATTGTTGAACGAAACCGGAGTTTAACATCTTTAAAAGATGCTCGGTTCTCTTCCTACGAATTTTGAGCGAAATTTTTCTTATAGATGCGGATGAAAAACTGCCATTGCACCATCTCGATTTCGTTCTCCATTTTGTCGACTTCCGGGCGTTTATCTGAAGCCGCAGCGCTTGCCCTTAACTGCCATGACGGTCTGTCGGATAATTCTTCCGAACGGGCATCGCATTCCAATCCCGCTGAATGTTTAATTGTCGCGATATGATCAGAAAAATTTTGTTTTGTTGCGAGAGGGAGACGGGATGCACCGGATTCTCTCCCCGACCACAAAACGCATTTTCAAAATAATCCACAAATTTTTCACTTTTTGTGTTACTTTATACTCCCAATGGCTGTGACTAGGCGCATTCATGTGTGGACCAAAAAAAAATTAAAATCATTATTTAGCATAAAAGGCCGAAGCAGTTTCCTTGGACGAATTCTCCAAGAGTATACCCAATCCATCTAAACTGTGATCCTCTCCGGAAATCCACATTTTTCCAGCACAAGAATGATGCATTCATTCGACAGATGGGAATCACAATTACGTGGCTTTAGAGCCACCAAATGCTTATTAGTCAAACGTTGATCGCAGAAGGCGGTGCGTTGTTTTAAGTATTAATCACAGATGACGATGCGAGGCACCGTTTCGGCCTTAATTTCGTCTCTTCAGTATTAACTGTTAAAATAGTTGACAAATTGATAAAAAGGAAAAAAATATATTATTCTTATGTAAGAAAAAACAAAGGACTTGTAAAAAAATTTATTTATACAGAGTTTATTGTCATTTTTAAAATTTTTTCAATGAATAAAACATTTGAAAAAAGTTTATGTATTTTTTTTAAACATTTTCCCCAAACATTCCTTGCTCAGTATGAAAAGCCAAAATTTAATTTTACAAAATTCAATAACGGCAATTATTTATGCATTTCTTATATCAACCATGTACTCTGTGTAATTAATTGGTTGAACATGCAACTGAAAAACAAAAAATTTCTTGTATACGTAAAAAAAGAATCGAATCAATGAATTATTAGGTTTTATGAATGGAACAAGTTATCAGTTTCAGGCATTGGCAATACCTGCTATTATAGCCGCCTGAATATTTAAATCCAAACAAAATACAGTTCTCATAAATTTTTTCGATTGCACAAAATCTCTGTCTTATCTCAATTATATGTTGTGTAAAAGTCACATATCTTTAAATTTATTTATTTATTTTGCTGAGCTGTCAGATTTCCTGATAGAAAAAAAAAGACGAAAAGAAATTAATGTTTTTCCATCATTGCGTTAATTATTTAAGAATAATAAATTTGAAAATTATCTTTCAAATTTCGGTGTTTTTTAATATTACGCTTATGGTACATTCTGGTAAAGATTAATGCAAAGGTTAAAGGTATTTTTTTCCTACAGATAAGTGGCCGGATTAAGTTTCCTCTGCATCTCGGCGATTCGCTTGATGGTTTTCAATTTCCCCTGTGGTTGCTTCTATGAAGATATATCGCTATGGCAGAGTAATAGAATTTCTGAACAAGCCTGAGTCTTAAAATTTTGAAGTAAATAATGTTTTCTGCATGCCTTTATGTTCATGAGAAATGCCATGAATTCATAACCGTTAAATGGTTAACTATTTATCCCTTGGGAAGTAATCGACCTCTGTGCTGTGTTTACCATAACAGTCAAAAGAGATTCCGAATTCGTGTAATAATGCGGAAGGCAATGCATGGAATACTAGGGGAGGCGATAGCTATTTGAATCTTGAGAAAAATAAATGCATAAAAAAAATTTTAAAAAATTTCAAGAGATCTGACTTTCCTGCATCTGAAAAACCTCCTAAAATTAAAATTTTAAATTCTAATATTTTGTTTTAGATTATCATTAGCCTAACTGAAGCTTCCGTTCCATGTCCACACAGTCTTGGCCCACATTTCACACATTATCGTCTTATTAAAATATCTGTACATGATGAATACTTTCGTGCAGTAATGTATGTTTTTATTCGCAAATAATGTTATTCGAAATAATAAAAACGATGATGTTTCATTAAGTTGGCGATAAATCTCATTTATAAAAAAAATAGTTAAAAGGGACAGAAGTTTGCTGAAATGAAAGTCTGGTATAAAAACATTTTCACATGTGTGCATTTTGTAATGGCAGACGGCCATTTTTACATGTCACCTACGAATTTTTTTTCTGTCGAAAGTTTACCCCTTTGCATGACATTTATCAAAGAGAACTGGGACGACGATATTATATTTTTCTGAATCGGAAAAATACTTTTCATTAATCGTGGAGACATTAAGTCTTTTGAAATACATAGTGTAATACATCAAAATTTCTTGGAAAACATTAATAATTCAATTATATAAAATTTTGGAAAACCACGGAGGCCGTGACATTTAATTTCGAATCTGTCCGCCAGAATGCATTGCCTTCTTATCGAATTGCATTTTTAAAGCATTTTTTAACGACAAAAAAATGATTAATGGAAGTACAGAAATGTCTTGAGAATTTTTTCTCTATTTTCCGTTTTGCAATATGTAATATCCATATGCCAGAAGATTTTGCTCATCTTGTTTCGTAAGATTCTTGAACAATTTGTCAAGTGCAAATTGAATAGAAGTTGGAGAAGTTTTAATCCTAGTTGATTTCGTTATTAGTCTTTCCGAGAATAATTACATTTAATTATCTACTTATTTTAGTTTTTTTTTCTATAATCGCAACGACAAATACGACAAATCAAATCAGGTTTGTATATCTCTTAATTTCTGTTTTCTTTTATCGATTCCTTCGTAACCACAAGAGCGTTATTCAAATTAAATATTTAATTTGATTTCTATTTTCATCCATTTGCTCAAATTGTTGATGGAGCATAAGCATCTAAGAAATATAAGTATGAATACGTATTCTTTCAAAATGGCAGTGGATACAAAGTAAAATTTTTTTTAATAATGAGAGAAGTACGTATTATGAGATGAAATTTTAATGAATCATCCAAACTTTTCGCGTTGAGTCAAAATATAAAGAAGAGTATCATCATCCGCAGTAAAATTACGAGATTTCTCTCGGGACTTATATTTTAAGAAAGCTAGTCATTCAAAGATGAGAATCCTGAGTAATGACTTAACCGCGATAATTTATAATTACGGTCTCATGAGTTCAGATTTTATTATTAAAATCTTTCATTTCCACATTTTTGAATGCAGATTTTCCATGGAGCGTTAATTTTTCGAGAGATATGTCTTTCAAGCTGCAGAACGTAATCTCCCGGTCATCTGAAATGGTTTTTAAATTCAGTCACGCCGAGAAGATTCGGCGAATGGGGTTAAGAAAGTAGAAAAAGTCGCTTCTTACTACCCAAGTTTAAATCTTGAAATTATTTGGCTAAGATTCGAGCGCTTCCAAAATAATTATCTGGGTCTTTTGAACCCATGAAAAAACGAAATTTACTTCATTTATCAAACCTTCGCATATACGAGCAATATCCATAATACATAAGGTATGAATACTCTACTGATATCGACATTGGAGCCTTTTCATAAAGGCAACCACATTTATTCTTAATTTTTTCCTTTTCGATTCTTAACCTCGTTTATTGCAGCCCTTTATATATTCACTATTATCCTTTCAATCTTCAATACAAACCCAAACGCTCCCTAATTATGAATTTCAGCTTATCTACATCTATTCTTATTCTTCTTCCGCAGAATTATTCCGGCAATTACTAAGTTTTTTTAAGGTCACATATCGCAGGAATATGCATTTCTACGCTTGGGATTTTGATATTAACAACGCTTATCAAGATTTTTTTCCAATTATAATTGATATTATTAATCCTGTAAATGTCTACAGCTGAATTTAACATTTCTTGCAAAATCAGTGCAAATAAATGATAAATAAGTCTACTTAGTCCGAAACCTTTTATTTAATTTTTGTTCCCTTGGGAATTGAATCCCTTAAAAAAATTAAGATTCATAAAATATTTTAAAAAAATAAGATTTTGCAATTTTATTCATGTGGAACTTTTAATAAACAAATAATTACTGACAGAAATAATTTTATAAATATTTATATTTTAATGAAAAATTACATAATTTAAATTTTCTTTTTTCCATAAGATTACAAATGTTTCAGACAAATTATAAAAGGTAAAGTATGAGTCTAAAGTTTTTAAAAGTTACCGAAATATACAAGTAAAAAAATTTGGCGCAAACTGATTTTTGAATATGCTAATATTTTATAAATGGAATAAATTTTAAGTGAAATCTATGTTTAAATGTACAAGAAAAAATTCTATCTTATAATAATGATGTGTTATATCAGAATCAAAATTAAAGTTTTTTAAAAATATTAATCAATAATTATGCATAAGCAAACTAAAAATATTAATATATATATATATGCCAAATAATGTGACAATTAAAAGATATAATTTTCGAATGACAAGAGTATTAGGTTTGAAATTTTAATATCATTAAGTAATTTTTGCGATTCAAACACCCGAATCGTTTTAACTAAAAAAATTAACATATATATATATATATATAGAAGTTGAAAATAATTAATTTATATATAAAATATTATTAAAAATAATATTATTTTTAACTTAACAAATATTCACGATTAGATGATTTAGGTTTTTATTTTTTTAATACAAAAGTGCTCGTATAAAAATTCTACTTTATCTAAAAGTTTAGATATTTGTTGAGCAAAAATATTTCATAGTTCATACAAATTCGATAATTTAATTTATAAATGGGCCGTTTTATTGAAATACATAAAATTTATCACTCGCGATTTAATTACCAAAATATCTAATGAAAAAAAGACTTTGGGGGAAAAATCCTAAGATATAAAAGCAATTTATAAGATATAAGTTACAGTAGAAAATTCTTATATGAAATGTTTTCAATAAAGGATTTATAAATTTATTATTATTACCAACTAAGTATAAAATATTTGTATAAATGTTCTTAAAATAATAAGCATTACTATACAATTTTTTATTACTTTTGACGTAACAGAATCTCATGCATTTCTCTAAAAATGAGTATATTGTTTAAAATTCTATCATTAGGTAATGATTCCCTCATACTTTAAAATATATTGTTAAAATCCCAAAGATGACTAGAACTACATAAAAAAGTCAGAACAAAAATGAGGGAATAGTATGATTTAATTATATTTTGATCTTTGCTAAGCAGTCAACAAACAAGCTGGAGGATTGATTTTTATTCCAGTAGAGAATTTTTTTTTAAACAGCATAATATAAATAAAAATTTTTAATTGATTTTGTCAAGAAATATTAGTTCCTATTATATTAAATATAATTTATGAACTGAATATTTCATAAGATAATTGCGAAACACTTATAAACATATAAGATACAAAAGTTTATACATAATGTCCAAATTGATAATATTGAAAAATTTTATTATTTTTTCAATGAAAGTCGATTATAATGATAATCATTTCGTTATAGCGATGTTACAATTGGTGATTTTAAAAAAAAGTTCTGAACTGATGAATATAAATTTTCTTTGTTAGTATATAATGCTGATATGGATATTAAGGCAGAAGAGAAACAAAAAATTTAAAAAAATTTTTTCCTGTTTAGAGAAAAATTTTCTCTTTACAAATATGAATTCTATGTCATAAGCACCAATTTTTGTAAGGATCTGGAAAATTTTTTAACATTTCTGGTCGATGCAAAGTGAATTTTTATTCTTTATTATTTAAAGGCTAAATTACCTAGTTTTATTTTATTTTCGATATTGCATACTTCGATACATTTGAATATATAAAACTTTCAAACTTTATTCTATAATTAATTTCACTCGTTCAAATAAACTACAAGTGAAATGAGTGGAGCACAAGGAAGCGGAAAAAGCAAATCTTTGAAAACCAAATTAATATTTCAGCATAATGAAGAATTTTCCTACCAATTATTCTTACAATGGACTCAAAAGATATAAATGCCTAATTATAACAATCAAAAAAAGTGAGATCGTTAATATAACATTTATATGAAATAACCTCAATCATTATTTTAAACAAAATTCATTTACTTTAATAAACTCACATGTTAATAAAGATAGAATACTATCAAAAAGTCGAACCCGAATTAAGTCCAAGTAAGAAACATGGTAACTAAAAAAATTGACACAGAAAAAAATAAATGAAAATTAAATGTAAAATGTTATTTATCATATAAAATGCTTTTCTAAAATTGATTTAATAACCACACATTCTTTTGAGTCATAAAATGAAAACTATAATTATTAATATAATTTTCTATGATTATAATGCACTTAGTTTTTACGATAAAACATAAATAAGAATTTAATTACTGATATAAAAACATATTTTATATTACTGTTATTATATCTAAACTAAAATAAAATATGAGATCAAACTACCAAATGAAAATTTAAAATGTTTCATTTGGTGTTACATGAACGGAAGTTCCGATAAATATTAACAAAGATAGAAATTATTAATGAAATTTGTGAAAAAAACATGAAAAAGATTTTTCCTGAAGTTGAGTAAAAAATGTAATTTGAAAAATTAAAAAAAATTAAATATAATAAAAGATTTATACATATCATTTTTTAATTTATAATCGTAAATTCTATATGATTCTGTTAAATTAACGATATAAGAAATATTAATATATTTTTAGATCTAATTTTATTAAATTTTTATTTATAAAACAAAAAATGCATTTTTCCATTAATAATAAATATCTTATTATAAATTTATAGTCTGAATAAACTGACATTCGACAAGTTTTCACAATTCTGTAAGTAACAAATACTAATTATTAGATTAGATAGATTTTAAAAAACTGTGTAAATTAATTTCGGTATCACAAAATAGTATGAAATAAAAAAATTAATGAATGGAGAAAACTTCAAAACATCAAGGAAAAATTTTAATTTGGATTTAAATTTATTTAAAATTAAAAATATTGTCATGTATAGGCACGAAAAATGCGAATTAAAAAAATTAAAAATTTTGATTATATATTCTGATATAATTTAAATGGAACGAATTTTAAATTCGATTGTTTATATCGAATTTCATTTATATGTAAAATCTAACGAAAAATTCTAAATTAAAGATAACTAAGTTTCAAACTTAATGTCTTTTTATTTAGTCGAAAGAGAAAATTTGTCACATAATCTACAATATTCGTTTTAATTATTACGTATTCGTAAGACAAATATTTCTAAATATGCATAAAAAATACGTAAAAGATCTATTCATATAGTAATTCAAAAAATTGAGCAGGTAACGTTTTTTGCATTATGGGAATGAGAAAAATCAGAAGAATAAAAATATAAATATAAATATATTGGTTAAAATGCTTGCATTAGACGATGTATAAATCGACTGTTTATGTCGATTACGTGTAACCGCACTAATACAATTATGGTAAAATATTTGACTTCGTTTTTATCATATACATCCAATCTGCTCTCTGAATTTTTATTAGTTCTTAATAGTTAAAAAAGCGTTCTTAAAAATTAAATACAAAGAATAATCACAATTATCGCGCTTATTTATACTTTTGTCAGAAGAACATGTAAAATTTTTTTTAAAATGCATATTATCTAAGGAAAATAACTCGTTCTTAACGCTTTGTCAGGGAATTAATGCACAAATAGATTCAGTAATGAAAATTTTCACTTCTGAGACTCTGGACCGATGACCGTTCAATGGCATCGACATTATTAACATTTGATTCCTCCGTTATTGTAGTTAAACCTCTATGATAAAATTTGTTAATAACTTTTTCATCGCTTTGAGAATTGTAGTTCAGATTGATTCTGTTCGTGTAACCGATTCCTTCCTGACGCGTCATTGACGGTAACGGCAAGTTGGAATTAGACGGACTAGGAGGACTCTCCAATCCTATGGGATAAATGTAATGAGCCGTCATCAGATTATCTGGAGACAGCAATGCCGGTGGTACTGTCATTCTTTGATATTGATGGAATCCTCTGATTGATGATCTAACTGAAGTAGGAGTTCCATCCTTTACCAAAAAAATATAATTTTAATTTTCCGCATGCTTATTTAATTTAACAGTTGAATATTTAATACAAAAAATTTCTTGCGACCAAAAAACAATTAATCGATTCTTTAAATTAAAGTTTAACGCTAAAATTTACCATTATTATACCAGATGAAATAAGTTGTCTTATGAAAATTTTTTTTTAAGCCAATCGCCACCTTAGATTAATTTAGTAGTAACAATTATATTTTGTTAGAATTATTAGCAATGCGACATTAGCGTCTAAGGAAATTAACATATATTTTATTTATATGATTATACATAATAATTATATATTTTATAATTAATTAATTTTTAAGTAATCGGTTAAAAATAAATAGATAAATTAACATTGATCTAAACATTTTAAATTGAACCAAAGAAATCTTACCAGACTGCACCCTCCCGAAATAGCCGTGTCCGAATTTCCGTTATTGTCTTCAACAGGTTGAAATACAACTAAAATTGCCCATAAAGGCAATAGGTATTTTCCAATGCTGAATATAAGTTCTGTTGAAGAATAGAAAAATTGCGAATGACCGAAAACTCCGCTACATCCAGTTTCTTCGGTTCCGACTGAAAATAAATAAAACTAATATTAACATGAATAAAGTAAAAACCAAATTGATTTAATCACCCAAAAAACTTAATATACCGAATCTCATTAAAGCATCAAAAGCAACAGAAAATATGGATGATAGCTCATAGGCTATGACTACAGTCATCAAATCTCTTCTTTGAGCAGTTCTAAAAGATGCAAGAGCAGTTACACCATTTGTTTTATGTGTTATGTAAATTGCTGCCAATGCAAAACATTGCACTGCAACAAAATCTGCTGCAGACAACATTAGCCAATATGGTTCTAAAAGAAAAAAAGGAAAGGAAATTTACTGAAATTTTATACTTTTCAAATTCATTTAAAGATTAATTAAGTAGAAAATATTACTTAAACATTCATTCCATGGTGTCCCAATATCAACCATACCCATTAAAGCTACAGCAGTGCAATAAATCATATATAGACATAATCCAGGATTTATTGCATGTTGTATAATGTCTTCTTTGTGATGAGCTCTTGCTGATGATGACCAATGTAAATGACACACTACACTAAATTGGAGAAGTTTAAGAAAGCTTGCAGAAAATTTCAGTTGTGGAAACTTGTGACCAATGATAAAACTTGACATACTGAAAAATAAAGTTATGGACATCAAAATCAGAATAAAATTAATAATATCCATAATGATATAGCTTTTATCATTATGAATATTACATAAAGATTAAAGAGAAAATCATATCTCTATTTATTATAAATTTTTACTTACCAAACTAAAACTTCTATAGCTGATATATAAAAAATAGCATAATGCTGAATTTGCTTATGCTTGTACACATGATATTTATAAATTTTGCATACTACAAATACAAATGCTATTCCTGCGGCTGTAGTTAGAACCATTGATCTTAAACAAGCAAGAGTGTCATATTGGTAGAAACAACTTTTATTTACAACATCAATTGTATCATTTCCATATCTTCTTCCTCTGAACAACATTTTTTAGCCCTTTTAAACAAAAAAAAGAAAACAAGAGTAGAGAATCAAGTGATTATTTTGAAAATAAATCTTTATAAATCAATTTCCTTTATTTAAAAATATATAAATGTTTAAATTAACACCTTAATTTCAAGCTTTAGAAACTAGTTTAATCCAGACATCAGATGTCTTGACTTTTTCCAATTTCTTGTATACATTAAATAAAATTAAATTCTGTAAAGTGGATTATCCTGACTTTAGCAAAAACTAATGACGATCATTACTTTTTAAATTATCTTTATTAATGTACAAATGAAAATGAAATTAACGAATTAATAGAAGTTAAAAATTTGAAAATGTTCCTTATTAAAATAAACGGCAAATGAATAATTTGCCATTCAAAAACGACATAAACAGAATTAAACCATTTCATGAACGAAATATATTCTTGACTTCTAAGATTAATTCTGTGACAATAAAATTTTTAACGAAATAATTGCTCGAAGCCGTGAAACAAGGGCGAAAGAGGCGGAATATTTAAATTCAAGCATTATTTGGCCTTGAAGATCACTTACATTTTTCAGTTTTCCAAATGAAAATTTAACTAAATGTTAACATAATCAAGTAAAATAATCAGAATTTATACGGCACAAGATACCTACATGCACTATTTACGTGTTTCATTCATAATTAACAAGTAGGTCATTTACAGATTATTTATAATATTATAATATTAGTATAAATGTTATTAGTATTGAAACACATTTATAAACAAATAGCATTTCAGAAGAAGCCATTTTCTTGGAAGCCATGTGTAGCGCAATTAGTAAATCGATAAATCGAAAGTGTCGCAATTCGAACAAACGTTCGTGCTTTCGACATCATTTTTTTGGGATTTTTGAACATAGAGCTCGCGATAGTTGTTACCTGTTTTTGTGTTCGTAATGTACGCGATTGCATACGGTAGTAAACAGTTCAGAACTTATTGGCATTTGAGATTTTTTTTTTTTAATAAAATGTTGAAGGATTAAGCGATAAGAGTAATCAGAGCATGGTTACTTGGATGCTGAAAATGGAAAGCATCCTGATTTTGTAAAATCATTAAACAATTAGGATCATAAATATCAGGCTTAATATGCTAATCATTGCATTCCTTTCTTGTGACGTCATTGACTTGAGGTATTTCAATATGGCGGAAATTTAAGTTCGTGAGTGCAAGTACTGTGATTTTGGATGGCTTTAAAGTGCAAAATATGCCGAGGAGAAGAAATGGCGAGTTACCATTGCCCGATGGTTGGGAATACGCGACAGACTATGACGGAAAAGTGTATTTTATCGATCACATTACGAAGAAAACCACTTGGATCGATCCTAGGGACAGGTAGGCCAACTGATGTTACCCCACATCAACCCGCATTCCTTAGCTCGAATGTACTTATTAAGTCCTGGGGGTATGTCCAAATTGGCTGTTTCAGCGAAATCAAGTGACTTCTTGTGTGGCTGTTTTTTTTGTCTTCGCCTTTGATACGTTAACGAAAACAATTGAAGTAAATCTCATGTATACATTAGATGGAACATGTGCTGCTGTCTGGTTGAAAACACGCTCGATACATTGCATTGCTCTTTTCTGCAAGACTTTTCGAGACTCGTTAAATTGATATCAGACAGGGACTAACGTTAGATATTAAAAAAATCCTTTTAACTGTTTAGAAATTCACATTTTTGTAATAAAAGGATATTTTTCAAATCATGGTAGCTGAAGCTAATTGCTTTCATCATTTATGGCAAATGAAACTGACTGGGTTTTAGAGTATTGCAAAAAAATTAGGTTTTCAGATAAAAGTGGGCATTTAATTACTTCCTGTTTATTGTTTGAGTTGATTTTTGGATGAATTTACTTTATTGAGCAAATATAAAAAAAAAATGAGGGACTTTTCATTTGGAAGAAACCCCTTAAAATTTTAGAATTTTATCTGAGCTCTGTTAATTTCTTATCTGTTATTTAAAATTTAGTTTTCTATTGTAATCAAATTCAAATCATTAATTTCAAGAATTAAATTCCAATGAAGTGCCAAAGATTATTTCACAGCAGATAGTTACTTTCATGAATTTTTAGGAATTTAAAAATGTTTGAGATATTTGATCAGAAACAAAATTTATTGTTATTAATCATAAGAAAAAATTTATCTTCCTATAAATAAAATCATCTTTGATATTATGATAATGTATTTACATAGGCTGATATTTTTATGGATGTACTAAGTAGATTTGTTGAATAGAAACACATTGAAGGGAAGTTAAATAATATAATAAGAATTTAATAAAAAATTGATTTTGTTTTTCAGTTTTTAACTTTGAAAAAAAAGGTAAAAAAATTAATTTATATAGATATGTGGCACAATGTGAGGAGAAGTATTATTAAATGTGAAATTTTCAGTATCATTATTATTGAAATAATACTGACATTTTCACTTTCTTTTTAATTTCCTTATTAGTTTTGATAATTTTAAGATTAAATGCAAATTTTTTGAACAGAAATGGAAATTGTATGAATTATTTCTTTATATTTGAATAATAAAAAACATTTTATAGTCAGGTAATAAAATTTTATTATGTGTTTTATATTGAAGATTTGTTAATATAGGAATAATTTTAAAATGATAATGTAAAGATTTTGTAAAATGGATGGAAACATTTGATAATGAGTTGGTTTTAAATTAATCACTGTTAAAGTAACTCAAGGAAGCACATGTCAAGGTTTAAGTAAAATATATTTCAAGTTCATAGGGAAATATCAGAATATTAAACTTGTATAATTTCTCCTTTGATAATAGAATATTATTGTTGCTAATCATCTTAAGTAATAGTATTTCATTTGATTTTAATGCACCAAGTGATGTTTTGAATGTTTTGAACTGGTATTTACATAATTCTTGAATAAAAAACCTTCAGATTTTTTTTCTTTCAAGACTTCCTGACATGTCATTTCAATTAGCTCTCACTTATTAAAAGGCAGTCTGTTATTAGATATTTTGAAAATTTATAAAATTCATAAATTTTATCTTTTATCTGGTATTAAAATATATAGTTGTTTAGTAAAATGGGATTTTTCAAATCTTGAAATTATAAAGATTTCATGAAATAAATTTTAATGAATTGTAAGTGAAATTAAAAAAAAATATGCTGAAATGCTACACTTTTTGTCCTCTTTTACAGCCATCAAACCCATTCAAGATTTTTTTGTTTAATCTGTTGATTCTTTCTTTTATTGGAAATATAAACATTTAATTTATATCATAATAAAACTGGTTTTCAAAAATTCCAGTGCATCCCAACTGCTGCAAATGAATCCTACAATAATTTCACAGAATATCTTGTCAAGTAAATGTTCTTTTTTGTTTTCTTACATCTTAAAACATATATCGTGGACTAATCAGCATTACAAATTTCTGAGAGGTGCCACTATACAATCAAGAGTTGTCAAATTTCAAGTTTTCAGATGTAAAATATGCCAGATATATTAGCTTTTTGAATTTTGAAATTTAACTTAATTTTACTCAACTTTTTCTAGTATATTAATATTAAGTAAAAAAAAATTGAAAAATTTTCTCATAAATTTATACAAAATTTTTTTTATATTTAACAGATTTAATGTTTAAATTACAATTTTTACCCGTTAATTTAATTTTATTTTTATAAGACTCCGTTGAATTTTCATTTAAATCTAAATATTAAGCAGTAAAATATGAGTTTTATGTAATTTTTCAATTTTTAATATTTTAACGAATCATTTTCTTACTGCATTAAAAGAATGCAATAAAACAATACATTTTTAGAAAGTGAATTAATTCGTACATTCTCACAAGCCAAGACTCTTCATACTCAGCCCTTAAATGTTGTTATGAGATGAAACTTTTATGGTCGAATATTGAAAACCTATTTTAGAATTAAAATTCATCTTTAGCTAATTTATTTTCTTTTAAGTGGCATTGCTGTCTTGAAAAAAAAAAATTCTTCCTACGAAATAATTTTTTTTATGTTTAAAAATTCCGGAAACAAAAATTCCCATTGAAATAGCGTTTTCTCGCTGAATATTTATGGCATATTTTTCCAATGACGGTTTTCTGCATTCCATTCCTCCTGAATTATCTATGTTTATATTGTAATTCGTTCTTGGTCTTCTTTTAACTTTTCTCAGGCAAATGTCTTGCCTTTGCGTCGGAAACGGTTAAAATCCCCTTTTTCATTTCCTTAATATTTTTTCGTTAATGGCGCGGCAGAGCGTCCTGGAACCACGTGCTTTCTGCCAATACATTGTTCCACAACTTGCTTTTCCCAACCATCTAATAATCCGTGTGGTGATTCATAGTGATTCGTTTCATTTTCAAATTGGAAATTCTCGTAATATTTTGGTGACTGAATTAATTTATTTCCTCCGGTAAATGATTAATATTTCGACGTGTCCATAGTTTCGAATTCTTAATTAATCACAAATTTACTTCATCTCGTATCTGCATTAAAAAAAAAATAAATAAATAAATAAAATTATTTCTCTTATGAAAACCAGTTTATGAAAATGTCTCACGATTGGAAATTAAAGACTATTCGCATCTTCCGTTGGTTAATGGACTTTTTGTATGAATTATCTTAAATCCTTATATTTGATGTTCCACTGTTTTTATTTCCACGATCTCGGTTCGGGAATCGTCTAAGTTTGCCGTTTCGGGAGGGGAAGGGGGGTAAACGAAAAATTCTTGGGAGGAACCCGAAAATAATTTTGCGAGTTTCTAAAAACATTCCACCGCAGATGGCGTATCAGGCGTTATCTCGGAGAAAAATCTCGATGGAATCCGAAGAATGCCGCTCTGAATTGTTTCATCATTTACGGCAATCGTAAGTTGGAGACCTCCTGGATATGCGAGCAAGTTTTCCCTTCCGTCATTTTAGCTTCGACTCGTTACACGCGATATAATCTATATCCACTTCATACGCTCTGTGTAATTGTATCCTATTTGAAATTATCTTTCATTGGTTTTTAGTTGAAAAAACCACTCGAATGCGCCGAATGCCGCCATGTTCGCTTCGATTTTTAATTCGTTCTGCAACCGTCTAATTTAGTAAGAAAAAAAAAAGATGATTTCTTCATGTTTTAATCTGACTTGCATTTTTTTGCGTTAAGACATTGTCCTGATTTATAAAAATTATATGATTATTGCATTTTGGCACACCCTTCCTGCCGGCACTCCTTAAGATTAAGGATTTATATATATAAATGTATATATATATACATATACGCACACGCACACACCACACACACAAAAAACATTTTTATATGTTTCGTTTTAATCAGCTAGTCAATTTTTTATCCGAAAAATTTTTTTGGAAACATCATCAAAGGAACACGTAAAATAAGAAGAAAAATAGTTTGCCACTATAAATCTTTCAAAGGAATATTTAATTCTAGCTACGGCCCCTAAAGGAAGGAAACGAAGAGTGACCGAGGTTCCATTGAAAAAAAAATGAAATTCCTAGCATTCTCCAGCATTACGACCTACTCAGAGGCAGTTTGGAATCCTTGACATGGTCAAAGCTCTTAAACTGATTTACTTGACCTTTTATTCGTTTTTTTTTTTGCATGCTTTATAAGTTAGAATATTTTGTATATTTACCATAAAGTTATTTTATCTTTTTAAATACATTAATCTGCAGAGAGAAATAAAATTGCCTGGTTTTATGGAGGCCATTTTTGGAATGTTTATCGCCATTGATTTTGATAGATCCTTGCCAGAATTTTACTGGTGAAAAATATTATATAATAAAATTAAAGTTCGATGGGTGAAAAAAAAAAATCAAATTTAAATTTTTCACATTTTATTTCCCGAAGACGTTTTAACTTCTCACAAGGAACGATTATAATCGTCTGCTATCCGATGGTATTGAGTTATAATTTTTTTGTGCAATTTACTGTTAAAATACTTGTTGCTAATGGCATGAATGATTTGTGTCGCTTGTTTGGTTAAAAAAAAAGAAGCAGTTTTACGTTTTCCAAGTAATTACCCAAATTGAGTGGGGGCTTCATGCTATCAGCACATTTGGAATTTCATCGTTTTCTCTTTTTTTTTCTTTCCTAAATTAATCTTATTTCGGACTGGTTCTGTTGAGCTCTCCATCTTGTACTCCTACATAGCCTTTAATGCAATTCTACTTTTTATTGCCGAGGAATTAAATTTAACAAAAATTAATAGCCTTTTGAAATAATGTTTCAGTTTAAATTATCGGTCATTCGGAAAATCATTTTTAAATGACTTCATTCAAGTAAACAAAATTTTGGTTCCTTGACATTCTGCCGGACCATTGAGAATCGTGCTTTCGTCAGGTAGCGAAAAGGCAGTAAAGTTGGCCTATTACTCAAACTGCATATGTCCGATTCATTTCCATTTTTTTACACCCTCCAGACTCCATTGAAATCTTTAAAAATCAAGCTCCATTGAAGTACTTTTAATTCATATCCTATGACTTTTTGTCCATATAAAAGATGGAGAGTTATTTTCTGTAGCTATATATTTCAGCTCTATATAAATAAGATTTTTTTAAGCAAAATTTTGATTAGAACATTTAAAGGATAAAAATACAAAGCTTTTCTCATTTATCCACTTTTTCGATAATGAAACAATTTTGAGCTCTTCAGAGATTTTTTTTTCAGGATCCTTCAGTCGAACCAATCTTTTTTATTCATTTTCACGTTACTGTGAACGCTTGAAAATTTCCTCTTTTTTTCGATGAATCCGATACTATTATGAGATTTAATCTTCCACTATTTTGATGTAATATTAAATGATATAGAATATTTGTACAACGAAATTGGATTAAAATTTGCATATAATAAAGAAGTCATTTTTATATAGTTTTCTCAAACTTCTTTTTCTGTGCATCAGCGTTTGAAATTCCTCTTCTCAGTTTAATTTATCTCCGACGAATCTCAGTTCTTTATTATTTTATAATTTATTATAATATTCTCAAACTTCCTGCACAATAGACAATAATTCAGATAATGTTGGCATCGTCCACCCTTTCATTTACATTGAGAACATGGTATTTTGATTATTTTCTCCTGTCTAATTTTCATAGGTCATTGCTACTAATTGCCAGGGATCTCTCAAAAAAGGGCGTTACATAGCCGATGTCGTTTGGATGTTGTATACCTTAATTATGGCCTCAACAATTTGATTGTTTTTTATGTGCATTGTAAATATTAAAAGTAAAGTTTGAATCAAGACTAAAGAATACGCTATGCAATTGTTCCATATAATATTGTTAACATTATTTATTATAAAGCATATTTCTTTTTTTTCTTGAGTTTTCTTTTCTTCAAAAATATTTCTCTTATTCTTCGGAATGTTGGGAGTATAAATTTACACGTGGTGGAACTTGCAAACAAAAAAATTTAAATAAATACATACTAAGTCCGCTAAAAGCTGATAGACATGTTGTTATTTAATGATGTCAAAGATTTTAACTGTAAAATTTAATTTGATGCGATATATACAGTAAATTTAATATATTGAAATTATATATAAGCCAATTACGATTACAAAGGCAAAGTTCCGATCCAGTACCCGAAATAAGTATATTTGGAGATTAGAAGATCATTGCATTAATTGTTTATTATATTTCCATACTTCCAGGATTGAATTTATGCCGCATTTGAATGAGCGATGTGTTTTGGTAAGATTAAGATTGTTCAATTATCGCAACCGATAACCTATTAAAGTTCTTGTTATGGCGAAAGCAGCTGAGGAAAATAAAGAGACCAAGTCTGCAGCTGGTAAAGAGAGATTGGCATCTTTGGATCTTATTTATCAAGGGTGATGTCAAATTAAAGTACTCATGTTGCTTTAGATTTTAGTTTTCCTTCTCTACTTTTGCTGTACGAATATGTCTTGAACAATTCCTTTTCTTTACTTACTTTTTGTATCTGAAACGGATTGCCTCAGCTCTCTCTTTAGATCGAATTATAGATGTATCGGAATGTAAAGTGTTAGATGGTTGAAGTATTTTGCTACTCTCAAAGATTCTATTTGCGGCTCCTTTGATTTGGATAGTTTTGTTTTTCCTTGACTTAGTAAAAATGTGAGATTCAGCTTTACTATAATACGATCTGTCTGGATAGTTGTAAAGATGTCAGGAATTGTGAAATTCCAGTAAATTGACCAAAAGCCTCAAGATTATGAAGGTTTATGATCTCGCTAACTATGTTAACCTTCTTGATGTTTTCTATTTAGATTTTTTCTTTTATAAGGCAAACTGAATTTCATTTTTATCGACCTCGAATCACATTCCCAGGTATTCTATAATGAATAAAGAAAATTGTACTCTTAAAAGCCCAATGTATGTTAGAATTCTGCGTAGTGGAAAGCAAGTGTATACGGAAATTTAGTTTGATGCTCATTCTTATATTTAAAAGATCGGGTTTTCCAGCATTTTTTTTATCTGAATAAGAATTATTTAATATATATTATGAATATGTAAGAATGTTATACGAATATTTGCACTATAGAAACAGTTTTGTAAACGAGTGTGGAGAGTTTAAATTTAATTACCATATTATATTATATTTTGTGTCGAGTTTTTCATTTTGCATGAATCAATGGTATCAGTTTTTGATTTTATTGTCTAATGATTATAACAAAATTTTGTTTTATTGTATAGATCATAAAGTTGTGATTTATGCTTTTTATTAGTTATGGATTTGTAAGTTTAGTATAAAACTGGTTGCTTCCCTTCATTAGACTTTGATTAGAACTCTTGGAGCAAAATATAAATAGTTTTTAATCTTAATATTAAAGTTAATGTTTAACATCTGTTTTCCATTTGTGTAGTCAATTTGCTCTGAAAAATTGTTACTAATATTTGTTGTTGTCATTTATACATTGCTTCCTTTACTATGTGTCATGTTTGACCTCTTTAAATATTTAATAATGTTTTGTTAATTTAATTTTATTGCATAAATATTTAATAAAAGTTTTCAATCTAAATCAAGATTATTCTAAAGAAAAAAAATGTGAAATTTATGTATACCTCCTTTATTAGACCACATTAGTTTGTATAAAAGAAAGTGGATTGCAAAGTTATTTGAAGTTTTTTAGCCTTCAACCAGGCTGTATCTTCTCTAATGACTGTTTAGTGTTAAGTAATACATATGTACACACACATTATTTTCTAAGGATTTATTCTTCTATTCACTTTTAATGTAGTACATTAGGAAATGGATCGTACATGATCATCATCGGCGTAAAGAATTTGACACATGTGGATGAAAGTATTTTTTAATTGGAAACTTTAATTCTCGGAGATTTTTATTTTCTTTAGTGATGCTTTTGGATAGTGAACAATGTTATATTGTTTAATTATGAGTATATGTAATAAGACATTTGAATGTTGACTGGCTTCCTTCCATTATTTGAGCCTTGATATCGATATAAGCAAATTCGAATATGTGGCATTTAATATCTAGAAGGTAATTTGACTTTGCAATTTACATTTTAATGAACTACAAAAGCCCACATATGTCATAATCCTGATTCGCTTAATAATTAGGTAAATTTCTGAAAATAAGCCCGCATGAAGGTGAATTATAATTTTATATTTACCCGGCATTAAATTGGTTTGCTTTAATTTTGTAATCGATCTGTTAAAAGAAATTACCGTTAAATAGTGTGATATTTCAGTCTAAAAAAAATTATTTTTTATCATTATTATTAACATTTTACTAGTAACATAATATCTTTGCTTCTATGATTTACTGTGGGCAACATGATTTCGTAAAAATGTTATTACTGTGTAGAATATTTAAATCCTTTTAACGGGTGCTTTAAAAACTGAGATTCGATAGATATTATGCTTTTCCTGCTAAGCGAAAATATAAATAGAAGTTAAAATATCTGAAATCTCGTCTGTGAAGGAAGATTATGCAGACTGTCTTTTGTATGAAAGGTAGCTGCGATAAGTTAAATATGAGAGCTGGGACTGATGTGTCCGAAAATGAAGAAAAAAAATAATAATTTGTGTTCATTATTACTTACCGCTCTCTCTTTCTCTTTCTCTCTCATCGCTGCCCGGAAACCAATCTAGTTTGGCAAGCCTCACCACAAGGATCTGGTTTGTCTCGGTGTTGGCGCCATGCAGCTGCTAATATTGAACTTACCGAGAGGGTATTAAGTCAGAACGAATGGTATTTTAAATGGACTTTTCATTATTAATTTTGCAGTCTTCGAAATTATTTAAGAGAAACAAAAGCCCCTTCGAGATAGACCGGACATCTTCGAAAAACATTTCCATTGAGACCAAGTGGTGGGGCTATTAATAAATACTGGCGCCGGGTTGCAATCCAGTCGTGGAAGAATTATGTGCTTAGGTGAATAATCTGCGTTTGGAATCTAGAATATTTCTTTTTTTCGGTGGGGGAAATGAGAAAAAATCATACGAAGTAATGCCGTAAAGATTTTAAATTTAAGAATTCATCAGGTTCCGACCGCGAAATTCCCCAGTTTTTTAACACGTTATAAATTGTTTCATTTTTAAAGCATTTAATGATTGTCGAGAAGTAACAGTGCATGAACCTGGAGTACTTATTCGGGAAATTAATGTAATTATGAAATTCCAGAAAAAATGTATTACTTTATGTGGAATAATTTATTGTTATAGCTATTTTTACAACAAGGCACGCCTATTATAAACGACTTAATACTAATAAAGAGTGTCATTCTATATATGTCCAACTATGTACCTGGAATCAAGATTTATATTGTAAATGACATTTTTACATTCGCGACAATTAAAAGATCCACCGGTGAGACATTATAATATGTTTCATTTGGGCAAAAAAAGTTTTTCCTTAATTAATGAACATTTACCTCATTGACATTAAGAATGTCGTTGACATTTTACTAATGCTTTGTCTAATAGCAAGAGGTCTTTACGTTTTAAACATATTTATTATTTATTATTCAGATAATAAATTTATGTGAACTAAATGGTTCTTATTTCGTGAAGACCTTAGAAGCTTGGGGTCAAGAGAGCCGAAAGACTAATTTGCGGGTGGTGCGAAGGTTTATGAAATTTTTTTGTGCAATACTGATTTTCTAATGTTCTCGTTGCAGGTTCACTAAACCGCAGACATTCGCGGACTGTATTGGTAACGAATTGCCGCTCGGTTGGGAGGAGGCCTACGATCCTCAGATAGGAGTCTATTATATCAATCATGTAAATCGTAAGTATTAGATAAACGATACACAAACAGTAAAACTTGTAAATCTCATGTCCGAAATTTTAACCAATAAGAGTTGCGTTCTATTAATACAGAAAATCCGCAGTCGTATAGTTATACAAAAAAATTTGCTCCAATCCATATGGCTGTGTTAGAGCTTTGAGCACTTGTTACTTTTGCCTGCTAATAATTCAGTTCGGTTACAATTTTGTTGCTTTGGTTCTTTAGAAACTTTTATATTATGGTATGGTTTAACCTGAGATGTATTAGATTTAATTTGTAAAATTAAGATTACCGATGTACTTACATACAAATGTAAGAAACACAATGATTTAATGATGTAATCTAAATGCTTCTCGTTCGCAATTTTTCTCATCTTCTGTAAATGCGAAAAAGAAAATTCGAGATCAAATTTCATATTTCTATTTTTTTTGACAAATGGTTTGAGAGCTGAAATTTCTGTCGAATTAACTGAAACGAGAAAACTTGAAAGCACTACGAGTCTTTGGTTATTTTTCAATTTTTATACCAAGACCAATAATTTTTCATTTTCTGCTTTTGCATATCTTTGCCATTTTTAGAATTAAATTTTGCGAGATTTCCATATTATGTGGAACTGAGTGATCATCTGGCATGACTTATATATTTTATAAGATGCACGAAGTCATTTCTAAACATTTAATAAGAATATCATATGAACTGCTTTCGAATTGTTAGAGAGGACGTTTTTTTTAATATTTTTTGTGTGGAACAATTTATATAAAAAATTATCTTCTGAGAAAATGTGCTAATGTGTGGGCTCCGAAGACTAATACTGTTCGATTTAACATGTACCAATTTATTGTTTTGAAGAATCGATGTTTTTTGTAGTCTCTGCACCGTTTAATTTTTATAGTTAATTCCATTAAAATTTTGCAAAAGAGCAAAGAAGTAAAAGTAGTTTTGCAATAACGTGCGAGTTATTTTTCCTGAAATAATTTTGAGTTTCATGAACTAGCAGTTGAGATATTGATGAATGGTTACAATTCATTGTGTTTCCGATAGATATGAAGAGCTACACGCTGGTTGAATAGCGAAAGTTTTACCTTGTCTAATTTTCAAAAAAAATATGAATCTCTATTTATCTTTCCACCTTCTACGCAACAGGACTGTCCAAAAAAAGACATCTTTCCCCCCTTCTAAACATTCTCCAAATAAAGATTCATTTTGATTTGGAGTCAGCATAGAAAAAGAGCGAAAATTTTAATAAAAAAAATTTTATATTTTTATTATATCTCTTTAACGATAATTACTTTTCGGTACAGATAAATTGAAATATCTAAAAAAGAAGCGGAAAAAGGAATGATTATACAAAATGTATTTAAAACGGATAATGTTAAATCAAAAAAATGACGCCACGCGATAAGATATCAATCAAATGGTAAAGCAGTAAGGGTTGCTTAAAGTTCACGTTGGGATGGGGATCGCTGTGGAATTTATTGAGATACCTGTGATTTACATCCATTGACGAATAATGAGACATTTCAAAGGGACAGAAAGAATGATGACGTTGTAAAAATATTGTTCTCTTGTTATTTGGCATACATCAGATTGCGATTTATTAGAAATAAAAGTTTTTAAGACTTAGGGGAGTCCTTGGATAACCGCGTCAGTATTTTGGATAGGCATCGCCTTGGCCGAAATGAAGCGGCAGTGAGCATAAGTGCCAATCGTTTCAAACGGCTACTTCATATTTTTTTTTTAGTAAAAGCCGAAACTTCGCAGCCGCTCGAGATTCTGTTTCGGATCTAGCGATATGAATGGAGATCTTTGAATGACGTATTTGTCGTAGAATAAAATTAACATAAAATTTAAATGGCAATTAAACTTTGATCAGATACGAGAAATTGCCATGCCTCGAGGGGGCGACATTCGATCCGTATTGCGCCAAAATCTCAAGCTCTTATCCCGACGAAACCTGCACTTCTTGAGCCCCGCATGTTCCGCGTCCGACGCGGTGATTCGGAGTCCGAGGAAAAATTTTTTCCCTTCTAGCGGAAGTCCTCTGCGCTGCATTTCAACGGATTTTTTCCGGTTTATCTCGAATCGTTTATCCTCATTTAACAGCATTATGTCGAAGAGAGATAAACGCTAGTTACGGGAAGCTGCAAAAAAAAAAAGAATTTAATTTATCAGCAATTTATCTTAGGAAAAATATCTGGTGAAACGATGAGATTTGGAAAATTTTCCGCGAAAAATATTTCATAAATAAACGCGTAAAAGAAAGCGATGGTTGGCATCGAAATAAAAAGATCGATATCTGAAACAGGAAATGAAATCCGCCATTGCTGCGAAGGAAAAATAAAAAAGAATTGGCGTTTTTTTAAAATCGTTAGTTTAGCAAATCGATCAAACGTAAGATCGACAAGAAGAATTCGAAGAATTCGCAAGTTGGCTTATATAAAGGTATTTGGCCAAGTTAACTCATGCACAATGAAAAACGTATGTGTAACCTTGGAATAGGCCTAAATACATGTTTGGATTTATGCCAAATCTTGAAAAAATATTTGACAAGAATTTTTCCTTTATACTATTTCATTTTTATTATCATTCCACGGGATATTATTATCGTTCCGTGGCAAATTAAGCAAGGGAAGCTTTTAAGGAATGCCAAAACATCATTTGCCATTGATATCCGAAAATATTCCCGTTAATAATTATTTATTCTGTCAGCCGTATTAGAAACTGCAATTAATTTTTCTTTTTCCAGAATGTACTCAATTAGAAGATCCTAGATTAGAATGGAGGGCTATTCAGGAGGAAATGTTGCGGGACTATCTGCAGACTGCGCAAAATGTTCTAGAGGTAAAAAAAAAAAAAAAAAAACTTGAAAGTCAAAATGCCGCAACAGAAAAAAGGAGACCGAATCGAATACAGCAATCGAAGGGCTTGAAGATAGACAAAAATTTTTTCTCTTAATTTAAACAATTTTCTTTTCTTAGAAAAGCTCTTATCCCGATTTTCTTTTCCAGACTTTTTTTTTATCCCGATTCGCAGTCTTCCCGCTGAATCGAGAAAGGAAAATTGTCGCGAAATGAAACATCGGACGTGTTTCTTCCTCGATATTCGATTCGTTGCGTGCGGATTTCGCTCGAGTCTCGTTCGACGGTGACGTAAGAAGCCATTTCCAAATTCATTTTGTCCGTTAAATTCGTTCAACAACTTAAAAAAGAAAAATGATGGACGACCCCCTTCTCCCTATACTCCTTCCTTCTTCCTTCGCCCGCTTCCTTTCATTCTCCTGCACAAAGGACTTCAAATTAATGAAGTTTTTTACTTTTCTAACCAACCAAAACGTTTCTCTCAAATTATCTCCATCCTTAGTTAATGCCCCTGGCCATCTTTGAACTTCTTACCATTCATGAGATAAAGATTTCTCGAGATCTCTGCGCTTCATTTCATGCTGGCATACAATGAATTATTCTGGCGGGAAAAATTTTCTTCATTTACGCCTCAAAAGGAATGACGGCATGTGTGAAGTTTAAAACCAGCATAAGGAGTAGTTGTAGGATGTTATTCGTTCATTCACGTTGCCGGCGTTGCCAAATTGATAAATTACATTTACAACAAAGCCTAAATTACTTCTTATGAGATGCAATCTTGCATCGCCGTCGTCTAATTCTGCTGCTACGGTTTTGTTTCGTCGATTTCCGGATGTATGAAAATATTAAAATAATTGAATTACTTTTAACAGAGCACGAGCTCAGATGTCATTATTCGTCACTAGTGGTAACTAAATCATCCGATATTATTTTTTTATTTTAAGATAGCATTTAACGTATGATCGGTCTTTATCAGAAACTCAGTTTATTTTTAAACTTTCTTAAGCTTTACCCTTATTACTATAATTGTGAATAAGCAAAGAACCACACGAACATTTGTGGATCAACAAGTAAATTACATATATATTATTGTCTTATTATTTCGAATATGTACTTACTCTTCAGCGACTCATTGTGCTCGAAGCGCTGTATCAGCGATAAATTATGAACTTTTTCGACAATTTCCTTTTGTTTTTTTTAATTTATGTTTGCCTATGAATCATTAATTATTGATGCTCTACTCGTTTTTTTCAAAAGCAGAAATAATTTCAGAATCATTTTTTACCAGTTTTAAAAGTTTTTTTTTCTATAAAAATAATGAGAAAGTAAATTAGGATTTATTAGCTATGATATCATATTCCAATATTTTTGAATAGTTTTGAAATTTGTCTTTTTTCGTTCAGATATTTGTAGACTTAGTGAAGATATTCGATTACAAAGTGGCGAAAGTTCATTACGTATTTTCTTAATGTAACTTCATATTGAAATTCTCTCATATAATGCACTATTATTTTTCAGAAATTTCTTTGCCTATTTTGATGTTATTCATAAAATTTTAATTTTCATCGATTTCAACTTTCCCTTTATTATCTTACGATGTAAATGCAGTGGATTAATTTATGCCACCAATTTTTGAGGGTTAAGCTTGGTGATAAAGTATTTGGTGCAGTAGTCGAAACATTCTACAATCGGTAATTAACGGAAAGAACTTTGGTATTGGATTATTATATTGATTGATGAAGCTTATGGCTAATTTTCTTACTTAAACAATTAAAGTGGTGATAATTAGTTTAGCAGAAAGAAGCTGATGAGAAATTTAAAATATTTAATTTGAAATTTTACTCACTTATTATTAAAAATGAAGAGGAGAGAAGCCTTTTTAATTAGAAATGGAGCACCGAATTGGAGAAATCTTCTTTACATGGAGTGTCGTTCATGATTTACTGCATGTAAATGGTTGATGTTTCATAAACATATCAATCATTTCAGGAGCGATATTAAAATCCAAGCCTTTATTTTGTATTTTAATTGCTTTGATTCTAGACCAAATATTTCCTTCCTAATGGATCGTGAATGTTTGGTAGATAATAGGGAATTGATTCCCCGTGTATTAGTTTAAGCCAAGGAAACGAATTGGGCTGCGCAGCTGTCATCATGCCCCGGAATAAATTTCTTAATTTTTGTAAATTGTTCGCCTTAATTTTGTATGAATTTGCCTTAGAGATAAAAAAAGAGGATGAATCGGCGTTAAAATAATGAATCTGTATGCATTAACATTTCACACTGAATCCATGTCGATTCTAGATTTTCCGGATTGACATCCGTGACCCTTTGCCTTTTTGTCTAGCAATTTTTTTATACGATGACAATGTCCATTGTCAGATTTTCATTGTACGTTTGGAATGCTTTTCTCTAAAGAATTGAAAAATTTGGGATTTGGATAACGTAATGCCGCCTAAAGCTAAGAACGCAGTTCCATTGGAAAAGCAGTAGAAACTGTAATTGGCTAAAATTTATAAAAATAATTTCCTCCAATTTTCATTTGAAAAAAATTCCTTTTTAAGTAGCGCAGTTTGTTATGAGCGATTATTTATATTTGAGATTATCGAGATTGAAAATGCGCATAGGCGTGTGCATAATTCGACGATGCTTCATAGGAAACTAATAAAATTACGAGCCATATGGCGTCAGATTTAATTTAGATTTCCTCGTAAACATTTAATTTGCGGTAAAGCCTTCGAATAATTTTCTTTTTCTTTTCTTTTCTTTTCATCATTGGAGGGAAATTGGCTCGCATCGACGCACTGGAGAGAATACAAACGAAACTCCTTTTTTTTTTGCCTTTGAATGGATGAATTTTAGAATTTTAGGTAATTGAAGCAAAGGATAGTTGTTCTCACTGTTGCCCGTTTCGTTCAATAACTTCCTATGGAAATTCGAAAAGATTCTTATGAAAGTTATCCGTATGGGAAATTCCTACGGTGACATCATGTTTAAAATATTTTTTGTTTTTGCCACGGACAATTTCTGCTTTAAGCGCTTTGATTATACGACCATGATTTCATACGAACGGACGTGGGAAGCGCTCCTTATATAAAAATTTAATATCCTTCTGTATAATATTTAACCGGGGACGTGTTTTACACAAAAGAATTTGCTGATTCTGATTTTGCGATTCGCATATTTTCCATTTTTATAATCCTAGCTCCATTTTGAGAGTATGCGGTGATTAAAATAAAAAAAAAAAAATCTTTAAATTTTTTTTTAACGAGAAAAGAAAATTGCTCCGGTGCTGTTAGAACTTGATGCCTCGGATTTGGCAACATCGGGAAAAGTAGTTGCTACCTGTGTTACGTACTTTTTTTAATATAAGTTACTTGTTTATTCCTCTTTTATGTGTGCCATATTTTCTTATTCATTTTACATTATTGAACTTTTTGTGTTAACGGAGAATCGAAAAGAATATTCTGAAAAGAGGTGGATCCAGACAGCGGACAAAATATTCGTTCGGTCATCTAACTGGAACTTGGAACTGCCCACTTCCCTTTCCCCTTTTTTTTTAAAACTAATTTTCTTAAAAGACCGAAAGACACGTTTCTCGGATTTATCGGAATGGAACTTCGACGGGGGATGCCTGCGGACCGGCGCGTCGCGGAACTCGTAAGAAGAGCGATTTCCCGCTTGATTTTCGAGACCGTTTCCCGCCAAAGAAGAAATCGCTTACGCTCGGGATTTTGTTGCAACTCGCGTTACACATTCACTCGGACAGTTCGACCTGCGGAGCGTTTCAATTGCTCCGAAGGCAGTTCGAGCGCGGGGTGTTCCGCTGGCGTGGAATGTCTCGAAATCCTTACGAACATCATCAGATGTCGCAGGTTTTGACGGGGTACCTCGTCATCTCTTGGAATGTTCGTTTAGGAATTGGCTAATTTTCCCAGTTCTTATAAATTGAATTCCGAAATTATGATCGAAAAACTGATACTTTGTATTGATTTGGCCAATTTAATAGCGACCGAACCTACATAAGCTAATAAGCATTTCCGTCCGTAAAACAAGTCTTCGATATTTCAGTAAGGCACTTTTCAATTAAAGCCTTGTTCCCGTGCAAAAGCAATGTTTATAAGTTTTATAAATGAAAGCGCATTTTAACAATGTTTATCTGTTGCCTTTGATATTCATTTATCGTTTCCAATATTTGCACGGAAAACGAATATATTTAGCTACGAAATCTAAAGCGTAATTTTGGCTTCTTCTTTTAAATTTTAAATGCAATAAATTAAACATGAAATTCAATGCATGTTCGAAATTCCCATATCGACGTTGAACTCATTAGTCGATGTATGTGGTCGCTTAACCATGTATGGCAACTTTGAGGTTTAAAATGAAATTTTCGATTACGTTCTCTTCGTATCTGGCCTTTCTTTAATGGTGGGAAACGGCACTTTGCGAATTTCTTCCACGTTCGATAAGATAATCCCGCAATGTGGCGATTTCAACGAAAATCTTTGTGGCGTCGTTATTTTTCGGTTAAAGTGCAAATTAAAAAAAAATTTTCCTCGTATGCCATGAATGTTGCTCATTCTTCTCTTATTTATTCAACGGTGGGCATGAAAGCTGCACATTGTCAGCTTTGTCATTTTTCTCAAATGACAAATTTCCTGCACCTTTTCAGCACATACTGATTTCTTTTTTTAATGTGTGTGTGTATATATATATATATATATTTACTTGCGATAAATGCTGCACATTATTAATTGTTCAGCTCCGTATCATAAATCACCAATTCTTCCTCAGATAGTCAAGTTTTTCAACAACCGAAAAAGAAAGAAAAAATAAAAGAAATTAGGTGTAAGAAATCATCACATATAATAAACTTCTGACTATAAAATCAAGGAAAAATTAATGTATTATGCATTAAGAAATGGAATGTGAACAAGCGCAACCGGCATGTAATTTTTTTCTTAACACAGTCTTATTTTCTCTAGTAAATCTTCTACAATACAATACCAAGTACGATGCTTAATGTTTGATACCGTTAATATAAAACTTCATGTATATTATTTAGTGTGTGAAAAAACACGTGTTATATTCTATTCCGGTCATAAAATAGCTTGATATACATTAAATATGCAATTCCCAGGAAAATTTACTTTTTTTCCTCTTCTGAATGATAAAAAAATAAAATAAAAATCAACTCTTGTAGAGATTTATTTCAAGATGGTTTTTATTAATGATCTAAGAAGCAAATAATGAAATAAATAAATTTTGTGGTTTTGGATATATTTTTTGTTGTTATAACGACTTATCATTAGCAATATTTTAAGACGTCCTCTGCATGTTAGCCATTTTTGGGGAATCCGTGAATATAAGATGAATGGTATGCTCGTATATGTTATTGACCCGTAACAAACTTTTATTCTTCCTGTTTTGAAAAGTGCTCCCGGGTATTGAAACTACTGCTATGGTACTTGCATCAAGCTGTGAGTGTATCTCGGAGTGCGATAAAAAGATGCAAAAGCTCGGGCGGTGTTAAAATATGATAATATTCTTACTTATGTATGATTGAAATGGTGTATAAATATTAACTTCTTTCCCGGTGTTCAATTGCATATTTTGTTTAAACATCATTTGAGAATCTTCGATATTTGTCCCCTTAGTTTATTATCCGCTCGCTATTTGAGTGTCGCCATAATATTCGATTAAAAAAATCTTGACCGATGCGGGAAACCTACTTTAAATACTTCATATCCATATTGCTAGTGAATAAATTTTAAGAAAAAAAAAGATTTAGTTAAACACGTCTAATAATAAATTGCGAAATTGCATTTAAATATTATTAATTCTGTGTGCTAAGCGTTATATGAGTGAAAATAACTCAGAATGAGCCCCTTTTAATTATGTTCAAAAAGCATTTCCTCAAAAAAATTATTGCGAAAATATTCGTAATCTTTTAAATGTTCTAATGAATGTATTCATTATTGAAAGGAAAATTCAAGTCAAATATATTTATACAATTTACAAATAAAAAAAAATGGATTTTCTAAAAGATTAAATAAGGATTTAAGATCGCTGACGTTTTAAATCTGCTTCTTTAATGTGATTTCAGTCACAATTATTTATTTATTTATACTTTTAGGCCAAGAAAGAAATCTTTGATGTGAAGCAGCAGAGATTATATTTAGCACAAGACGAATATAACCATTTGAGCAATGCATTGACGACGCTCAATACGTCCCGTGCCTCTTGTAAGTAGCAAAAATTCACAATGGAATTAGATTAAACACTTTAAAGTATTAATTTTCATGTAAAATGATATGTAGCATCCGGGAAACCGGGTGTATTTATATAATGAATTTAATTGTTTTCGAACCATTGTTGATAATCTTCCTTCTATTATTTTAGTATGTTCAAGTACAAGCAGCACCAAATATGATCCAGATTTGCTCAAATCAGATGTGGCGTTAGCAAAAAGTAGGGTATCCAGGCTGAAGAGGGAACTGGAACAAATTCGTGCAGAGGTGTCGTGCACCCAAAGAGGAGTAGAGACTCTTGCTAGTGTTGAACAGAAATTAAGTGGTCAAGGAGGTTATTACAATCTAAGCGAAGCACAGGCCATTGTAACTGAATTGAAAAATATTCAAATGTCACTTTCCAGTGGGGAAAAGGAGAAAGCAGAATTAATGCAAAGCCTGGCAAAGCTCAAAGATGATCTTACTAGGTTTGTCTCGAAATTTTCACGACACTTTTATATCAAGAAACGTGTGATGAAATTTGGAAAAATGGTCTCTGCATTTGTATTACATTAATTGGTTTCTCTCGCCCAAATCTCAAAGTACATCCTATTTTGATCAGGCTGCAACTCTCCGAAGGATCACCCGAAGTCTCAACATTAAGCTTACCTCAAGAAAAATTAAGCACAGCTTCACAGACCGATCTTTCCGGTGAGCTTGTTCCCATTGGTACTAGACTTGCGGAAATGGCGAGAACAAGACTTCAGTACGACGAAGCTAGGAAACGAGTGCAATTGGTGCAGAGAAAGCTGGCTGATTTGGAAGAAAAGGTTTGTAATATGTAATGAATAATAAATTATGAATATTTATATATTCGTTGTTTAAATTATTAGTAAGATAGTAGTTAAACTATTATTTAAATATTTGCGTTGTATCTGTTACTATTAAAAAGCTCTTACATTCATTTAAAACACTGCATGTTTCAAATAAAATACTAAAAGAATTGCAAAATTTTGTTGCATAGTTATAAAATATGATATTTATATATCAACTAATATTCTTATAATTATTTTTCATTAGGTAACACCCGGTCAGGTGGAGAGTGATAAAGATCGGCTACTGCTTTTCCAAGAAAAAGAACAATTACTCAGGGAACTACGAAGCATGACTCCCAGGAGTAGAACAGCACAGGAGATGACAGACATCCAATTAGAAGTGAAACGATTAGAAAGAGATCTAAATCAAGCTCTAGAATTAAACAATAGGGCAATTGCTGATAGGTTCGTCATATTGCATTATTTATATACATGTAAATGAGGAATTGGAGAATTTTTATTTTGATTTAAGTTCCTTAATTATTCCAGAGTTCGACTCCACGAAGAAAAACAGTTATTACTTCAAGAATTGTGCGAGGCTCTTAAATCTATGACTCAACTAGAGTCACAACTGAAAACTTTATCAGCTTCTACATCATCTGTATCAAGTAGTTCTAGTTTGGGATCACTCTCTACTTCCTCTAGTAAAGGTTCTTTGTCAAGCGGTCTTAGTTTCACTGATATTTACGGACATTCAGGTACTATTGTATACACTACTTTTAGATAATAATTAATATTGGCCATGTTGTGCTTTTTAGAATTTTTTAACTAAATTAGTCTCATAATTTTTTATTGTGTACTATAATTGGGAAAAACAATTTTTCGCTAAAATGAGTCATAATCATAAAATATTATCTTTTAGTGATAATGAGAGCATTTTCAGTTTTTAGCTAATTAAAATTCTAGATCTCATACAAATTTCTTATTTTTTTCAGAAGTCAATTGGCCTGGGCCTTCAATCGATATGGTTGATTTGCATCGTCGCGTGGAGCGTTTGCTACGTCCCAATGGAGAACCGGTTTCTCCTCAACCTTCTTTAAGCCCAAGGTCTTCCTTGTCTTCGGTTTCACCACCCATTTCTCCTCAACTTCACAAATTGTCTCCCAAAATGAATTATTCATTTGAAAACAATCCCGTTTTATATGAGAAAACTCCCGAAGTGACACACGTTTACGACAATACTCTACCTAATAATTCTAATGTTATCACTAATTATAATTATAACGATAGAGATCCACATTATGAAAACATAGGTAGGCGAAAAATGAAATTCAGTTTAAAAATATTGTAAAACAATTAAATTGAAATTTCAACTGGTGATCATCATTTGAATATATCAAATTTTTTTTTCAGGTATGAATATAGTGTGTCCTCCACCAAGATACGATGATGTAGAAAGGCAACGCCAATTAGAAAGAAGTGGAAAATTATTAGACAACGTCAAAAGCAAATTACTCATGTTCGATCATAATTTTGATACTATTGGATTATGTGACGAGGAACGTGCATTTACCCAATCTCGACTGCCTCAGACGAGGACACAGCTCGAACCTCCGCTTTCACCTATTTCAGAAGCTCCGCACGATCAAAACTTGGATTTGCTTCAAGTAAATACAAGTTTTTCCACTTTCTTATGCGTAAATTTTCACGACAAAAAATATAGTAATAATATATAAAAATATAAAAATATTTAAATATATATATACATATATAATTTTTTAGGTTTCAAATAGCATGCCTTCTTCAGGCAGTAATACGAGGTCAGTTTCGGCGGCTGTTAGTGATGAATCGGTGGCCGGCGATTCTGGTGTTTTCGAAGCTGCCAACAGACTTCAACATTGTAATTTAGAAACAGCTCAAGTCCAAATTAAGTTAAGGTAATGCAAATATTTTTATTCGGACTTGTAATACAGTGGATCCAGTCTTGCTTTTTTAAGAATATTAGCATCTGTTTTTGTATATTACATAGTTCAATCAAAATTTTAGGAAAACCATTTACATTATTTTTCAATAGGAGACTTGAAATTAGTCGCAGGTTTTGTTTCAGTTCAATTTATTTTATATAATTTATTTTACTATTAAATATTATTCAGTTATTACCCAAGGTCTATTTTCGTTTTTGCAGTATGCCTTAAAATTTGATTAGCCTCAATATTTAATTTTATATTGAACGACATAGATAGGCATGATGAGTCATTACAGTTAAAATTTTGAATGAAATTAAATTAAATAGAATTTTAAAATTTTAATGGCATAATTTTTGTAAATTTAATTGAAATTATTTATTTTTAAAAATTAACAGTGTTAAGCTTATCAATACTAATTCGATTTTATCGCAGAAAATGTTATACATTCTTAAAATTATAACGGAGCGGTTTCAGTATTGTGTTCATATTTTAATACATACATTATTTTTTATGCTCTTAATAATAGGTATGCCATATCAGAAGGACTATTGCATGTTGGCATTGAAAGAGCAAGAAACTTATCAGTTCTACATATTCCTCAACAATCGCAAGTGTAAGTTTTTAAATAAGTAGATTTTTAAGGTAACTTATAATTTTAATGAGTTTTTAACATACCAAATTGTAATGGTTTTATTTTTATTATCAGCTTTATAAAAGTTGCACTTCTTCCTTCTCTGCCGGGCATACAACCATGCTGTACGAAACCGGTATCCGACTTAAGAAAACCTACTTTCGGAGAAGCTTTTGCTCTGTCGGTGCCATTAAGTAAATTGTCTTGCAAAACTTTACAAGTTAATGTCTGGTGTCTAACCAATCCTGTAGAGGAATGCATGGTAAGATTATTATTTAAACACTTTAATTTAATATTTGAAAAATATTTAGATTTGCTTAAATATATTTACATTTAAAAAATATTTGATTTTTCAGGGATTCACTCAAGTCAGCTTAGCAGATTTTAGTCCTGAATCAGTCTCGGTAAAATGGTACAATATTCTCGGTTTAGAATGCTTACAGCAAAATGCTGCCAACAGAATGGTGCGTAATGCTCACTCTACAAGCGGATCGTCGAATAGAAATGAAATGGGGAAAATTGAGGCGAATGAAACGCGACGAGAAGAAAGCAGTGATGAAAGCACAATCATATCCTCACAGGCCTCAACCTTAACAAGACCTCCAGTCATTGATTCATGTGGGCCTGCATTTTGTTTAGCGGAAGATGATGAGGAAGATGTTTTAGAACAAGTATTTCCCATTGAGGTAAAATTAAAAAATAAGATTTATCAGACACCCATGTTTTTACTTCTAAAGATAATATCATAAACTTTTTTATGTAAATTATTTTCTCTTGAAGGATGAATCTGGAATAGATAAGGAAACCAATACAGAATGCGTTTTCATACCTGAAAAAGGAAATCGCAGTGAGAACAAGAATACTGGTATTATTAAAAGATCCCAAACTTTCTCGCCTAGTGTTGCGCACCATCAATATACTTGTCGTGTTAGTAAAAATTTTTTCTCGAGGTACATAACATGTTAAAATTTGAAATTCGATAAATTTGTATTTTGTAAATGTGGTTACAGTTGAATAGAAGCGATAGCGACAGTTCTATGCCTTTATATCGACGAGGAGCACCATTTCAACGGAATGCTGTGGAGCGGCGTTCACTGAGATGGAGACCCTCAGCTGTATTGACAGTTTCAAAGTCAAATTCCCATCGTCGTTCAGGTACAGGGCCAGCAGTTGCTCGAACATCATTGGATCTGGAATTAGATCGAAGGGCACAATTGACCCGCTTGCAAGCTCAACAAGACGAACTAGAACGATTAAGAGAATTAAAATCAAAACTGGAAAGTGTAAGTTCGGTATAGCTTTTAAATTTTTTTTTATATTAAATAATCATGTTTTTTTAACTTTGTTTTATTGAGAGAAAATGAATAATTTTTAAAAGTACAAAATTATTATTTGTTTGAATTGAATTTTTAAATCAAATTTTTTTTGTAATTTCTCATCAAAAGTCTTTGCTTATTGTACGTTTTTATAGGTAAGGGCCAGGGGTGATGCAGAATTAGCTGCATTAGTATTGGAAGATCAACAATTTCAATCTCTTGTAGCACAAGCAGAATCTTCATTACAACCGAAAAGTCAAGATGACAAAAGAGTAGAAAAAATGTTAAGGAAAACTGCTAAGGAAATCTATAAATTGCGTAAAAGCAAGGCAGGAAAGGGCAAGCCGGACATAATTTCTTTCAAGTAAGTAACTCCATTGGTTTTTATGGTAAGAATTTCATTTTATGTAAAAAGGGTGAGAAATTTGAATTTTTTCAATTCTAGTGAACTCTTTCATTTTTTAAAAGCAAGGTTAATTGACCTTTATTTCAATTAATCAAACTTTTTGTGAGCTCGATACTAACGGTCATTACAGCAGCACGATAGCTCAACCCACGCTCTTTGGATTAGGTCACTGAATGAAATTCACTTAAAGAAATGACATTTGGCATTTTTCCAGTGACTAAAAAAAACATTTAAACTGCAATATATAAAATGAGTATTTCCCTCAAATAAGAGTAAAGGCAATTTACAATTTTTAAACCTAATTT